>CM038218.1:102527170-103127170 GCA_021442155.1 Cymbidium sinense
TTGGTAGTGCTATCAAGTATGAAAATTTGCTTCAAATGCTACTATGATTATTTGAGATTGCTTTGTTGATGCAAATATTTTATTCTTGTTCTTTTTTTATATGGATGATAAATGTATTCTTCTTCATTTTTTGTATGTTTCTATTTGTTTCTTCGTAATAATGTTTTTCATGATAATAATAGGATGTGTTAATTGGCTACTCATTCTCTTTTAGGAGGGTCATGAATGGTTCTCCATAAGAATTCTATCTTCCTTGAGTCATTAATATGAGGTGCCACATATGGAAAAACATTTTGACTATTCGAAATGGTTTGTAAGAGTGTGACTTAGAATTTTGCATAAAAGAGGCTAGTTAAGATAAATTGAAGATTGTAGACCATGGTTATCCAGGATTGCTTTTTAGAGCATTACACAATGATGTTGATCTATGTGAAAAAAGTTGAGATAAATGCACCAAAAAATGTTTGATCAATATAAGGTTATTCATCAGAGTGTTACTTGATGATGTTGACTTGCATGAAGGGGTTGGGAAAAATCCATCAAGAATTTCTGACTTATTCGAGGTTGTTTGCCATAGTATTGCACGATGACATTAACCTGTATGAAAAATGTCAAAAAGAACCATCAAGGATTTTTGACCTATCTAAAGTTATTCTTTAGAGTATTACTTAATGACGTTAACCTACATAAAAAAAGTTGAAAGAAGTCCACCTAGGATAACGGACAAATTTGTGGTGGTTAATCAAAGTATTACTTGATTATATTAACTTGTATAAAAAAGATTAAAAGGAATTCACTAAGAATTTTGACCTATCCTAAGTTGTTTATTAGAGTATTACTTGATCATATTAATATGTTTGAAGAGGCTAAAAGAGATTCACAAAATATTTTTTGACCTATCCAAAGTTATTTTTCAGAGTGTTACTCAATGATATTAACATATATGGAAGTGAATCGAATCTAGATAAGCTCGATTACACCTTGATTAGAATAAGGTGAATGTTATGCTTGTCTGCATCAAAGGAGAAAATTTGGAATATTTTTATACTATTACTACTTTTCAAGATCACATTTGTGGCCATGTATAAGGAGTATAAGTCCAACTGGGTATTGTATATAAAATTTTGATCTTTCTGAAGAGTTTTTATGAGAATTTTTATATTTGCAGAAAGCTTTGAAAAAGATATTCATGAATTATGTCATCTTGGATGAGGAGACTTTCTTGATGTCAACCAACACTAAAATGTTAATAAAAATATTCTCTTAAGGTTGTAGCTAAAGTTACTTCTTAATTTTAGCTTGCTTTCTATAGAGTTGATGTAAAACTAGATGATTAAAGGAACAAACTTTATAATCATAACTACACTAGGATATCATCCTTTAAATATTGTAATCAAATTCTTCTCTCAGCTTTGACTTGGTTTTCATATGATTGGTAATCAAGCATATGGCGAAGAACTTTTCTTGTTACAACTATGCCTAGGACATTGATATGAATAACTTTTTTAGGTTATAGTAAAGGTTGCTGCCTAGCTTAGTTGTTCCCTTAGATGTCACCAAACTATTGCATTTGAGAACATTCATGAAAACAAAGATATGGTGTTGAACCTCTTAGATTTGTATGAAGATCTAACACACATAGAGATAAAAGAGGAGTTATGGAAAATATAGGTATTTTTTACATGGAAAACCTAAATAGTTGACAAACCACAGGCTTGGCATAGTCAAAATAATTCATATAATATTTATTGTCTTTTAGAAAAGCTTCCCTTTCTCATAACTAAGGAAGGTGTTGATACAATATAATAGATATAAATTGTAAAGAATAGACTCCATGATGTGAGTTAGCTGGGTGCATTGAACTTATAGGTAATGTGTCAAAGAAAGTGCATTGACCTTACAAGATGATGACTTGTGTCAACAACATGCATATATCTTATAAGTGGAGGAATGCATTGACTTTGTTAGCAATGGTGAAGGTGATGGAATCAACAGATGATGGTGTAGCATGATATTAATGATTAAGATAATATAGTCATGTGACCATCCAATGAAGGTAGAGAAATGATAGTTAGATAGCTGATGGTGATGGTCTATTGATGATGATAAAGAGGTAACCTGGTGTTGGTAGTTTGGTTATAGTGAAAAAATGACAAACTAGTAAGGGTATCCAATAGTTATTTAATAAAAAATACTATGCAATGGACTTGTGAAGGTGGTTGGGCGGTGGACTAATGATGATGTCAAGATGGTGGTCCAATGACTATGGCAGAAGATAATGTAACAATAATGGATGATCGATAGTTCATTGAAGATGGTTGGATGACATTTCGATGGTAATGGCTAGATGATAGCTCGATTATTGTAGTTGGTCAACATAAACAGTAGATTGATGTGGTGATTGGACAATGGTTCGATGGTGATTATGGGGAACAATCCAATGATATGGGCTAGAAGGTACTCCAATTATGGTGATTGGGTTGCATTGATGGTTGAAAGAAGGTTTGATGATGGTGTCTAGATTGTAGTCCAATAATGATAGTTAGGCATTGGACAGATGATGGAAATTAGGTAGTGGTCCGATGAAGGTAATCGAGTGGTGGACCAATGACAAGAGACAATTCAACAGGTTGTATGATGGTTTGACATGGTAGTCGAATGGTTGAGAGTTGATGGTGGTTGGGTGGCGTGTTAACCTTATTTTTGGTTGAGGTCAAAATTCATCCTGATC
The DNA here is from genome assembly GCA_021442155.1 of Cymbidium sinense. Classification (NCBI taxonomy): domain Eukaryota; kingdom Viridiplantae; phylum Streptophyta; class Magnoliopsida; order Asparagales; family Orchidaceae; genus Cymbidium; species Cymbidium sinense. The sequence goes on from CM038218.1 coordinate 102,529,902, forward strand.
CTAAAAATTAGGAGCTTCCTAATTAGGCACTTTGTGCATTACAAATAGTAACGTAATCAAACCAAAATAAAAATATAATGACAAAGCAAAAATCAAACAAAAAATTAAAATCGAAGCTAAATCAAACTCAAAGCCAAACACTTTAAGATAAGAGCTCAGCCTAGTAAAACCCATAAAGACCTAACCTAACCCAATTAGATTAGAACACAATCAAATCTAAACTTAATAAAATTCATTAGAAATTAAAATAAACAAATATTAATTGAAATCTAAATTTAATTGAGCCTTAGCTAAGCTAATTAAATTGATTGACCTAATTAGCCCTATTAAGCACAAATCTTACCTAAGTCTAAATAAAATTAAATTAAAATCAAAATTAAATTTCAAAACCAATACATAAATACAAATGCACATAACATTGAATCATAGGATATAAAGTGGTTGATCATGCCATTTGAAGAGGTTCCATGTGGGCCCAATTAAGTTAAAAGTCAACCCAACAAAATTTAATCAAAATGAGCCATCCTAAAGGCTTGGAATCATCAAGGAAATATGTTTAAACATAAATCTAATTAAAATTGAACTTAATGAGAGTTCAAATGGGTTAATTACTTAAATCCAAATAGACCGAAATGAACTCTATTGGTATGAATTTAAATTGAAATGAAATTAAATCAATTTAAACACTTTGAATCACTAACACATAATTGGACATAATGTGACTTTCTTGTGGTCAACACCAATCAACACCCAATTTAACCCATTTAGGCCAAAGTTGGTCAATTTGGGGATCCAAAATTGAACCCAAGTTAAACACAATCAATCATTCCTAAAAAACTCTAAATAATTCAATAAACTTAATTGAAACCCAAATAGATTCTAAATTGCCTAGTTGGGACACTTAACCCAATTTTACCCATTTAGATTAAATTGGGTAAAACATAGTTCAAACCTAAAATTCTTCCAAATTAATTAAAATTAATCAATCCAAATTATTCCAAATGGTTCCTCAAACTTAATCAAGGTATAAATAAATCTCAAGATGATCAATTCAACAATTTAACTTAATAATTTCTTTGGTCAAAGTTAGTTGAATGGAGTTTAAAATAAATTAAATAAATTTGATTGACCATAAAAACTTTGAATGATTAAATTGAAAATAATTAGAACATAACTTCAACTCAAACAAGTCAATTGATGTTGACAGACTCAACCCGAATTCCATTTGAGCCAAATTGATCCAATTCAAGGTTGAACCCAAAATTAACCCGAATAAGATCATGCCAACCCAAAGACCATCCAAATTTTGATTGGAGAAGATGGAATCTCAATCTAAATAAAAATATGAATTAATTAAAGTCTAGAAAATAGAAATAAAAAATAGAGATAAAATAAAAATCCAAATGTAAAGAAACTTATCCTTTTTCCATTTCCATCATCTAGTAACCAAAGATGACTTTTGGCTATCTTATCTCTTCATGTTGGCATTAGATGAGATTGAAGCATGCTTACATAGTGAATCCAAGCCAATCAACCCTACCACAACACCTCCAAATCACCATTAATGGTGATTTTGGCCACCATAAAAGGAGAAGAAGAGAGGGCCCAAAAGCTCTTCCTCTTGCATGAGACACATTCTTGAGCACCTAAGGAGAATAATCAACCTTTCCCCTTATTTTCAAAAATAAAAAATAGATCAGAGGTCTTAGTAGTTAGAACTGAGAGAAGGAAAAGAGGAAACCACATAAAAGCTCTATCTTGAGGCAAAAATCATAGTTGACATGAGAAATCAATTGAACACTAGCTTTTGTGAGGTATTTCTATAAATCTTTATTAAGAACCTAGTCTTTGTTATTTTATGATGTAAAATCTAGCATTTCTTAGAGAAAATCATAGAGGATGATTGCTTTTGTTGTCTTTGAGATTTGTAGTGTGAAAGGGATCAAATTTCTAGTGTCAGTTGCTAGAATTCTGAAGCTTGGAGAGAACGAGTTCATTCCTCTTGCAAGTGCTGGGGAAGAAGGCTTCCTTGCCGTCCATCCCACTTGGATGGGATGGACGATTAAGATTAGACCTGCTAAAAATTTGATTTAAACCCATTGAGTAATTGAGTTTTTATTTACATAGTCTCATCACAGATCAGTTAGTCTAGATCAAATTTGTTCCCCACTCAAAATTCCACCTAAATGTCCATATGGACCAATGTGGGACCAATACACGTAAAGCAGTAGCCAATTAGCACTAAATAGTTTAAAATAGAAAATTCTAGATTTTCAAAATTTCAAAATATTTAAAACACCTAAAACTTTGGAATGTAATAAAATCTAAATACTCAACCAAAATTGAAAATAAGTAATTTATGGATTTATCTTTCTAGATGAATCCAAATCCATAAATTTTGTTTAATAATTTGGGATTGATTTTAGTTTAATTGAAATCAAATTTATTTAATCAAACCCAAAATATAATTCAATTGAGATGAAATTTTTAGGGTTATAGTTTAAGATCTACTTACTATTAAAATTTCAAGTCAAAATAATGAATGGATTAATAGTTATTAATTTTAAAATTGAAATGGCTTTTTTAAAAAAATAATTAATTAAAATTAAAAATTATGAAATATCACCAAAATAGCTCAAATCATCTAACTAACATCAAGGTATCCAAAAAAATATTTATGCCCTTTAGAACTCATTAAACACCAAAATCACATAATTAAGAATTAATTTATTTAATTAATTAATTTAATTAGGATAAACTTCAATAAATTATAATAAATCAACCAATAACCCAAAAAATATAAACAAAATTTCTCTAGATTTGTATTTTTGTGGGAAATAAAAAAAATAAAAGTTCTAATTAATACTTAATATTGTAAGATTAATGAGGGTTTTATTAGAAATAATAAACCCTTAAGTACTTTTAGGATATAAATTTGAGTAGGGTTAAACTTTTAGAAAATGTATTAACAATAAAACCAACTCATCATAAAAAATCTCAAATAGAATTGATCTCTAGAATATAAGTTATGAATTCTAAAGTTATTTAGGGTATTTTAAGAGAAATAATTAATTTAAAATGATCAAAATCATGAAATACCTAAAATTGGTCTAGAACCTTTTGATCAACATCGATGACTTAGGTATATTTGGACAATCTGAGGCTTTTAAAACTAGTTGTAAAGTTATGGAAAAACTTTTGAAAAGTTACTACGTATTACAAATATTTTTTTTTGAAATTCAAACAATAGCTTTCTGATATCCACAATATTCTAATAGCTTTGGTTTTTAAAAGTAGCTTTTCACCATAAAATTTTCTAAAAAAGCAAACAAAAGTCGCCAAATATGATTATTTTCTTTATTTTTAAAGGCAAGTAGCCAAAACTATCCCAAATGCACCCTTAGAAGAAATTCTTAAGTCCTCTAAAGTTGTTAAAATAATTATTATACACAGGATTTGATAAGCCATTAAAATCAAAATTACATAAATTTATTGGGGTCAAAATTAAAAAACTCATAACAAATTAAATATTATGGAAAAAATTATAAGTGGCTCCTTTTTGGACTTGGCATTCAGAGAGAAATCCATTAAAATTAAAAACCCTAAAGTTTATTAAACATTTTAGGAATAATTTAGCTTTTATTAAAAGTGAGAATTCCTCAATTAATCCTAAAATTCAAGATTAATTGAAGCTTAATTGACTTAAAATAATTGTAGTAGACTTAATGCATCATTATTAATTTCATATAAAATTTTCAAGCCATTAGAGTTGTTCAATCAAAAGTTATCAATTTATAACCAACTTAAAACAATTTTAACCAAATAAGAAATCCTAAAATTACAAAATTTGCAAAAAAAATTCTTAATTAATTTGAAACACTTTCTTTACACAAAATTATGAAATACAAAATTATTACAAATCTTAATTAATCTTAACTCTTCATTAAACAAAATATAAAAGAATTTTAATAAGTTTTAAGTAAATTGAAATTTATACAAAACTTATAGGTAAATGATGTGTTAGATTCTCTTTAACTAATCCCAAGATTTAATTAAGCAAAATTAACTTAAATATCAACTTAAACCAATTAAACCTAATATACCTAATCATTAGTTAAGCTTAATTAAGTAATCATCAAAAAACCAAATCAAACATTAATTAAGTTTTAATTGATGATTAATTAATCAACTTAAATCATTGATCATTAATCGGAACATTGATTAGACTAATCACATGAAACTAGATTAAATTAAGATTCAATCATATTTAATTAATTAACTTAAATCATCTTGAATACAATAAACCACCTAATCAAACCTTAATTAGCTTAACTAAGATCAATCACAATAATCAAACCTTGAATAAACTAATATTATTTGATTTAATTAATCAATAATTGACCCTTAATTAAATGGATCACTTAATTAATTTAATTAAGTTTAAAATGCAATAAAATTAATTACAAGTTTAATTAGTGAGCCAAACCTTAATCATTTGATTAAGAAATTATTTAATTAAGACTTTACTTAATTATTAATCTAATCTTAATTGAGTGACCAATTTAATCAAATCAATCATGATTAATCAAATGAATTGATCAATAATTCATGTTTAATTCAATTGATTAACAAATTAAGATAATATCTAGTTAAGCTAGTAATAATAAATTTAAATAATCACTTAATAATGGATGAAATAATTGAACATTAAATAAGTTAATTACTTAATATAATCAACCAATACCTTAATCAAGTTAATAATAAAATTAATATTAATTGAATTAATTAAATAGATTTAATAAAAAATTAACTTCTAATTAAAAACCATTTAAACCAACCCTTAATCAAGCTAATAATGAAACTTCAAATTGAGTTAATTAATCATCTAACTAAGCCAAATTAACCTAAATAAGCCATGCCAAAATAATAAGTTGAGCTTAACTTAAATTAAACACTTAATTAGGCTCATCATAAACATTCATCAAAAGTTTAATCAAATCAATCATAGTTATTGAATGATTGATTAATGTCTAATTAATTTAAACCCTTTAGTCAAACTAAATAATTATGTTAAACATATTAAACTTAAATATTTTTTAGTTAAGTCAATCAAACACTTAACACAATTTAAATAAAATTTAAATAAAATAAATTAAGATAATAATTAATCAAGCCCCAACAATTTAATTTAATGATCATTCAATTAATCATTCATCACACTTTAATCAAGTTAATAAAATAAACAATTAAATTAAGGCTAAACTTAACCTCAATTGACCTTTAATTAGAGCATTCAATCATTTAACTAACTAAGTTATCTTAAATAAAACACATTAAGAAAATTCTTAAATAAATTATTTATTAAATTAATCATTCAATTAAGCTATTAATAAAATTGAACATTTAACTAATCAAATAATCATTGTAAACCTTAGTAATTTTTAATTTAGTTAAAAAACTAAACATTAAACTTAATGTGGTAAGTTAAATTAAATAAATTTGAACCGATAAAATTTATGCAAACATATAATCAATTACTCAACTATTTAAATTAAATTAATCAAATTTAATTAAATCATAGCCAATTTAATCAAACATTATCCAATGCAATCAAAGTATTTATTTTAATCAAGATGAACAAATCATTAAACTAAAGTCAATAAACCTAAAACACCATAAGAAAACTTAATCAAATAATGAGTCACAAAATTACTAAAATACTTTAAATAAGTTAATCAAATTATTAAATTAAATGAAACTTAATTAAAGCACAAAATAACTAAACTCAAAAAATAAATGAGATTAATAGCAAATCTAAGTCATATAATATAATGAAGATAAAATTGACCAACAATAAAATTATTTGTAAAAAAATGAATATAATCATAATAAGCAAACACAAGGTATATTGTTTGGATGCCCAATGTCACAAGGTAAGTGGTCCAAAGGATGTCTCAATGCCTTGAATCACTAGTTTAATAATAATACCAGAAAGTAAATATTATTAAAATAAATTTAATAAAATAAATTGAATTAAAATTAATTTAATCAAAATCTATTTGGTTTTAGAGGACTTAGATTTTATGGCAACTTTTCATCCTTGGATGAAAGGATTAATCTATTTGATTTAGGAAATTAACTATAATGGGTTCCACCTCAATCAAAACACATTCTCCTCTTCATTCTTTAAAACTTAAAATGAATTATAATATAAACATAAATTAAAATTGGAAATAAAACTTAAATTAATTAAATTTCTTAAAGTTAAAACTACCCAATGATGAATTAAATGAATCTTGAACTTAAGTCAGAACCTAAACCTAAAGATGCTTAGATTAGTCATGCCACACTACCCCTTTTCACACATTAGATTATTAGCTCACTAACCTAAGAATTAAGTTAGGCTAGTATGTTGTGATCTAATAGTTTTTATTATTTTATGGTGTACCATTTTTATCTAGATGATTAGGATTGATTACCTGCTGGCTCTAGATATTAAGATATTTTTTTAGACTAATGATGTTTTCAATGTATGAGTTATTTTGATAAACTTTTTAATGAAGGATCTAAAAGTATGATTGATTTTAGCAATTTTAATACCTAAACAAAAAAATAGAGAATTTCATTTTTTTATCACATATTAGTAAATCTAAAGTTAAAGAAGCTTTAAAGAAAATGAAATGTGGAAAAATAGTAGGACTGATAATATTCCAATAGAAGTGTGGAAATGTTTAGGAGATCAAGGAATTTCTTGGCTTACAAATATTTTAATGTTATTTTAAAGACTAAAAGATGTAGATGGAGAAAGAGTTTGTTGGTTCTATATTTAAGAATAAAGGTGATGCACAAGAGTGTGCAAATTATAGAGAATTAAGTTAATGTCATACATTAAAATTATGGGAGAGTAATTGAGCATAGGTTAATGTGATACAAAAGTTTCTCACAATCAATTTGGTTTCATGCCGTAGATCTACTATGGATGATACATTTGTTAAGAGGTTTGATGGAGAAGCATAGAGAAAGTAAGGATGATCTACATATGATATTTATTGATTTAGAGAAAGCATGATAAAGTTTCAAGAGATGTTCTTTGGAGTTCTAGAATAGAAAGGAGTTAATATTGGTTATATTCAAGTCAAGGATATGTATAATTTATGTCAAAACATAAGGAGGATTGACAATATTTTCCTATTTTGGATTACATCACGAATCAGCTTTAAGCCCTTATCTTTTTTACTTTAGTTATGGATATTCTTACTAGAAATTTAAAGGAAGATGTACATTGGTGTATGCTTTTTGTTGATGGCATTCTTCTTGTTGATAAGACTAAAGAGGTAGTCCAAGAGAAACTTGAATTATGGAGGTTAACTTTAGAGTCTAAAGGTTTTCATTTAAGTAGATCTAAAATTGAATATATGGAGTGTAATTTTAGTTGTAGAAGTTCTAGTGGTAGTGTTGTGACATTAGGTGAACAAGTCATTAAAAAGAGTGAGTGATTCAAATATTTAGGCTCTATTGTTCAAAATGATGGTGAAATAGATGGAGATGTTATTAGTAGAATTCAAGTTGGATGGTTGAAGGGAGGAATGCATCGGCCTATTGTGTGATATAAAAGTTCCACTCAAACTTAAGGAAAATTTTATAAGATGGTGGTAAGACGCAATGACTTATGGTGTTGAATGCCAATAAAAGAGAAGCATAAGACTAAGTTATAGAGATGAGGATGCTTAGGTGGATGAGTGGTTTTACTCTTAGATAGAATGCAAAATGAGTATGTTTGGGAAAAGTTGGAGTAGCCATGGTAGATAAGATTAGAGAGAGTCACCTTAGATGGTTTGACATAAAAGCATTTCATGACCGTTAGAGAGAGTAGATTCATTAGATTTGCCTTATGTTAAGAAAGGTAAAAGGTAGACCTAAAAGACTTAGTTAAGATGTATAAAAAATGACCTAGTATTGAATTAAATGAGAATTTATAATATACAATGGATATGAAGGATTCATTGAACCACTTAGTGGGATTAAGGTTTGTTTTGTTGTTGTTATTATTGTGTTTTCAATGTAGAGTAATATGAGGGATTACTATAATAATATAATTTATAAATGTTACTTTGCTTGTATTGCTATTGTTAAAAGCCTCTTGGTATAGCCCATTAGATAGGTGCTTGGTAAGCATTAGTAATAGACCTATATGTTTATATATAATGCTAGTTTGTTATTTGCTTTTCAAACATATATTTTGTAGTTTAACATTTTATTTTAAAATTTTAAAATATAATGTGATCATAGAATTAGGTTAGATCTAAAGGTTTTAGGATTAGTCAGCTAACTCCACAAGTTGGTGGCCCCCAATGGAGCTTGAGGAGATCCTGGAGACAATCCACCATATATAAAAAAATTTAGTTCTATTAGGTTTTATATGATTCGATTGCCTAGTTTCTTTTCTTTCGTGGTGTATAACTGCTACCATTCACATTGACCTATTATTTAATTAAATTCATTTTTGGGTTACACAATAGATATTTTTTTCATTGAATTTTTCTATGATTCTATTCTAATATAAAAATTTTGTTTATGTGGTAGACTCTTTAATAAAATTAATTTTCTACCTAACTTATTTAAATAACTCAAAATTTTACTTAATTAAAGCCTTAGGTATAAATATTAAAATTAGTTAGAAACCATTAGAACTTATAAACTATACTTGCATATTTCTCCATCTTTCTTAAATTGAACCTCCCATTACTCATAAGGTGTCATTGACCTATGATGACCACCGTAGGAAAGTCTACCTTTTCTTTTGATTTAGCCCACAAAGATTAGGTCGAGCTTCTAGCTTGTGTTAAAAGTACTTTTAGACATAAGGTGTGAAGCATCCTATTTCTCTTTTGTTATGGAACAAAGTTTTCACCTCTTGGATTTTTTTGCAGTTTTGTGCTACTAGAATATATGCCCTAACATTCAATTAAAATGTCAACTTATGACAAAAATAAATATTTCTTTTAATGACATAAAGCCCAATCATAGAATAGGTGAAGTGTCTACTAGGCCTCTCAATATCAATGCATTCTTCTTCTTCCTATTTGGAATCAAAAGAATTGTTCCTTTAATCTATTTTATTTTACTTTCATTTACAATTTTTGAAATAAACCTTGAAATCCATAGATATAAAAGCTAGTTTATTTAATTTAGAGTTTTCTTAATATGATTTTACTCTCTTAGGATGTAATTAATTACAGGGGCTTGCCATTATAGGAATTGAGAACATGATATAAAATAAACTCTGTCCTACTTCATCCATGTTGTTCAAGGGATGGAACTCTAGAATATGCAAATGCATTAGCCTTAGGAGTCCCTTTTAAGTGATTGAATCCATTATAAGATGATATTTCTATTCCTTGAAATGGTATATTATTTCTTTAATGACATACTTAATTACCAAAATAAGAACCCCTAATATTTGTGTTGTGTTCCAAATAACAACTCTACATGGAGTTTTTGATAAGTGTTGGTTGGCGGCATGATGATGGTGGCATGGCGGTGGTCTTCCTGCATTGGTCAAGCGATGGCCCTTTGGTGCTTTAGGATTCTTCAAGTTTTAATGTTCCCTCTCATCTCTAACTTTGGTCCCATCATGAGAAGAATGAGGGCCAAATTATAAATTTTGGGAGAAGCATTACCCATAAATATGAGTAAAATTTTAGTCACTCCATCGGATGGCTCAAAATAATTTCATTAATTATGAGATGTATTTTAGATATTTTGCTGCATAAATGATGTTATAATTAGATCTTGCATTTTGTCTAAGCCTCGTTTAATATAAGTATGTCATTTTGAAAGCTATTTATAGACCTAAATAATCTACCAAAGTTTTCATTTATGTTTTCTTAATCTGAGCTCATCTAGACTTGGATCAAGATGCTTTTACCATCAAATTTGCAAATGAGACAAAAAGAGAGTTTGAATGACTAAAATTTGATTTTAGGAGGTATCTAATCACACATGCATCAAGATTCATGCTTGAAGAGATGAATTTTAATAACATATTAAAATAATAAAAATAATAATAGTAATAGTAATAAAATAATAAATAATAATAATAATAATAATAATAGAATATAATAATAAATAATAATAATATTGTTGTTGTTGTTCATTCAATATTACATTGTTGTGTTATTACTATTATTATTATTTTTATTAATAATAATAATAATAATATTATTATTATTACTATTTTTATTAATGTGCTAAAATTACTTCAACTAAATTTTAAAGATATTTTTATTTAGTTTTAAATTTAAAATAAATGATTAGATCTTATATATGATTAAATTTATGTACTCCAAAATGAATGATTTATTTGATAACTAAATTTCTTTGTCAACCTTAATATTTATCATGTTGTATCATGTGTTTTATCTAAATAAATGAAAACTATTTTGAATGTGGACATAAGAATTGAAGAAAATTGGTTTGAATTAATAAATTAAAGTTGACTCATTTTCATCCATCAAGGAAAAATGATTAAAATAAACAAACTTATGCATTACATAACATGGAATTAACCCAATGTGAGTTTACCATTTCTCTTTTTAGTGGTTAACATGCCATTTTTGCCTCTCTTTATAAGAGATTCCTTAAGATGATTCTCAAGTTCATTTAAGAAACATGATTTCATTTAAGAAACATCATTTTATTTCCATCTCAAAGCTTATCCAAAATTATAAATGCATGGATAACTAAATATTATAGACATATACATATATATATATATATATACAATTAAAACATTAAGATAAATTTACTTCAAAAGACATGGTATTGGTTGTATTTTAATGCTAGTAATTATTTAAATATTTTCATACAAGTATTCATGAAAGCTCATTTTTTCACTTTTAATTCAAAAGTCACATTTTCAAGTTAATTATATCATTATGTTTGAAACAACTTCCTATAACCTCTTTTAAGAGATTTTAAGAGGGATAATTTTGCTTGAGAATTTTAATCACCATCATTTTGGTATTTAGATTGTCACTCTACTTATTTGATAATAGAGGATCATGCTTAGGATTTGCATTTTTAAAATTTAGATTTGAGATGATCTAATATTGAATATTGAAGAGTTTAACAATAGTGATCCCTCTAGTTAAAATTATTATCAACATGACCATCACATAGAACTTTATTTACTAAAAGGATTGAGTCTACATTAGCATTTTTAAGAGAGATGTCAAAGAAAATTGGGTATTTAAGAAAATTTTAAGTTAAAACTTAATTTTAATTTTATAGAAAAATTAATGAAAAGAGATCATAAATATTATATCCCAATTAAATAGAGCAAAAAAATTAATGAAAATAAAATAAGATGAGATTTAAGTATTTAGCCAAAAAAACAACATATGTTCAAAAGAAACATAATTAAAATCAAATATTATAAAAAAATCTTGTACTTCATGAAATATACAAAAAAAATTTCTTATAAAGGAAGTGCAATCCTAACAAATTTCTCATATAAGAAGAATAATTAAAAGATACAAAAAAAAATAAGGATGAAATTTTACCTCACAATTTTAAAAGAATTTTGCTCACAAATAACTTAGCAATAATAAGATAAATGAAAGATAAATATAATATATATTTAATATTTAATTTAAATATACAATGATATGATTTTATAAAAACATGGTGCATGGAACTTTAAAAAAATCAATTTTGAAAATACTTTGCACAAAGTGAATTAAAGAGGTTGAATATGATAACTTTAAAAGAAACAAGTGAAATATAAGAATTAATTTCCAAATTAAAACATAACATAACATAAAAAATATTAAAATCAATTGAAGATGAATGAAGGACTTTAGAAAACTAAAACAATGAGATTCTTTCTATCAACATAAAAAAGTCAAAAAATAAGAATCACAACTTATTAAACAAAAATAATAATTAAGTGCTTTTATAATTATAGTAAAAAAAGTGAATGTTCTCAAAGCAAGTTACTTGAAAAGAAGAAGATCAATTGAGTATGGTAAGATGAGAGTAAGAGAGGAGAAGTATAAATACTTAAGCAAAAGATCTCACACTTGAATAATTTAATGATAATGACAAGAGATTTCTTGACACTTAAAAGAGAGATCATAAAATTTGATTGAGATAAAGAAGAATTGATTAAAAAGAGATATAATAAAAATTTTGGATAATCTTAAAGAATCTTTTAAGTAAGAGGAAGTCACAAAAATTCATTAAATAGAAAATGAGCTATGCTAATAGTCAAGAGAAAAAAATAAAAAATAAAAAAAATAAATACAAAAATAATTTATTTTGAAATTTAAAGATATTTAATTAAATTTTAATTCAAAATTAAATTTGATTTCAAGACATATGTAGGAATATTCAATGTTTTTACATAATTAAATAATCTTAATTGTAAGAGCATTAACAAGGAATTTTTTAAAATAAATTTAATAATTAATAGGATGACCAAGCTTCTAAATAGAATAAAATCAAGATTAATATATGATTATAATTAATCTATAAGAATAAAAAGGAAAATATTTGAATTAAATCAAATAAATCATAAGAAGGTCAAATCAAAAAATTTCCATGGAATTATATCTTTTAATGAAAATAAAATTATTTTACATAAGAGAGATTAAATATAAATATTAAATGATTTATATTTAAATAAAAAGTAAATGTAGAAGACATTTTAAAAAATAAATGAATTAAAAAGTAAAGTATAATTAATTCAAGATCATTTGATTTTAAAATTAAATTATGAAATTAATTAAAAAAATAAATTTAAATTAAGTCAATTAAAATAATTATAGGTCCAACCAAACCATGCCAAAATAAAACAATGCAATTTTGAGAACAATTTAAGTCAATATTAAAATCCAAAAAATCATTAAATAAAACAATAATAATAATAAATTAAATAAAAATCTTCATACCAAAATAATTAAAATTCAACCTACCTAAATATTATGAAAATCAAATAAAAATAATTAATATGAGAAAGAAGTAGAATAATAGAGAGCAAAAAGGATAACTTGGATAATAAATAAAAACCATGTCACATGCAAAAAATAAATGGTACAAATTTGTTTCAAGAATGGAACTTAATTAATGTAGTAATGAATAACTATAATCAATTTTAGATGTAATGGATAATACTTAAATCAAAGAAAGTGACCAAATGTTTTGAAAATGATAATTTCATAAAAATTGTAAAATAATACAAATTAAGTATGTAAAAATATTTTAAAAATCAAAATAAATGAGACGAAAATATTTATTTTCATTTTGTTAATTTTTATTTGTTATTTCTTAAAAAAATTTCCAAACAACCCTAGTGAGTTAATATGACTTGTTTATTTGTCCATTAAGATGAACATAATGATTCTAAATACTTGAAATAATTGAAGATATCCAATATTTGATCATTAAATAAAAATTTTTTATCATGGGACCCATAGAGTCATAAATTTTAAGAACTTAGATTTGAGATGATTAATCATTATTAATTTTAGAAATTTTAATAATATGACCCATTGATTTTTTTTTTTCATAAAGTATATTAATAAAAGTGTTGTTTCAATGTTATCTCTAATGTAGTAAGTTAAGTTTGTCACTAAACATAAGTGGTTTCATGCTAAGATAAAAAAAGAGATATGGATGCAACTATTTCCTCACCAATCTTGATGGTTAGTTCCTTATTTTCCTTCATAAAAGATATGAGAAAACTTGACATTTGTATGTGAACTTCAAAATAGAATCAAATATGTAAACCATTCCATGGAGGTTCAAAATTTATAATGTTGAGAAGGAAAATGGAATCAATTTTTTACTATATGGTTATTGTATTGAGAGATATTTTCATAAATGTAAAGTCATTTGCATATAAGAGTTTACTAATTTGATGTGAAATGCATATCATGCCATTCTAATGAAATTCTTCCAAGCCTATAGTATTACCTTCAATGTTAAAGGACCATAAATGTTGATCTTGAGCCAAGGAGGTTTTGGTTTAATAAGACATTTATTAACCTTAATTAAAATAAAAAATGTGTTGTTTCCATTATTTTCTCAATGCATGGTTCTATAAAATAAAGCTCTCTAAATTTGAGTGAGAATTTGATGGACATACCATCTTGAGTGGTTATTGTAGTTTGCTTCATTCTATAAAATGATAAAAAAAATTAAAGATGATCCTTAAATAGAATTTTATGATGTTTTTAATTTTTTACTTGTCCATGAGAGGAACAAATCCTTGATGCTAGATTGGGATTAAATTTAGAAAAAATGAGATTATTCTCCCATTAAAAATTTATGGAAATGTAATGGTGCTAATCCTCATCATTAAAATTGAAATTTTGTAATAGATGTACCTCTTTTTTAGTGTTCCTCTACTAGTAAAGCTTGTTAAAGATCTCCATATAGAATGAACATAGATTTTAGAACTATGAAATAGCTTTTCAATTGGAAGTTAAATGATGTTCTGTAACATGCTTATGAGCCCCAATGTTCAATGTTGATGTTAGTTTATTCTTTTGGTAGTGTTGAAGGAATGGACAATTTTAGCAATAATATTCAAATATTGTAATATCTCATCACTATTCAAGGTGGATTGCTAGCCAACTTGATGAAAATCCTTTAACCATATGTTGGTAATGCCTATGGTTCCTCTAAACCAAATGTCATGCTAGAAGTTGATGCTTCCTTCAATTATATCTTATAAATTTCAACAATATCTCCAACTTTAGTAGCTTCTTCCATAGAGGGAGTTATTTATTTTGATCTCCATTGATGTATTTATAACATTTTGTATCTAAACCCATAAGGTAGTGCTTATCTAAGTTTTACATTATTTCAAGGAGTTGCAATGAATGTTGTCATAAGGATTTAAATCTCTCCACCATTTTCTATGCTTGCATGCCCAACTTGTCCATTGATATCTTTTTTCCATTACCTTATAAAGTATGTAATTAAAAGTATTCATTCTTTTAGATCCCATATCTATATTGACCTTGAGAATGTAAAGGGAGGGAACTCAATATTTGAATTAGATAGTATTTCCTAAGAAAGTAGATTTATCTTATAGTATCTTTTGGATTTTGTTATTTCATTGAAGTAAATATCTTCATTCTTATATGTATGGTTGTTTATCTAATGGGAATTGCTGTTTAAGGCCAATGTATTCTTATCCATTTTGTTCCATTCTATGATCTTATTGCAAAGATATAAATGTGAGTTTTCTATATTAATCTTTTTTATTTGAGTGCTCCTCAAAATCATGATGGTATTCTGATTTCCTTATAGATTTCTTGATTGAAAAGAATGTCATCTCCTTACTTTGGTTTGTGTATTTTAAGCATGTACCCATTGATTAGAATTAATAGAAGTTATTTTGTTTATCATAAGATTGATTGACTACCTGAAACTGTATGTGAAACCCATTCAATGAATTTCATTGAATTGTATCAAAGGCTTTATGGATGTCTAGCTTGATTTTTAGTTATGGTTACATTTGGCATTGAGATCCTTGAGAAGTTCTTGGACAATGTTTTCATAATGTTCCTTCTTGATGAAAAGTTTATTGAGAGAGATAATGTTAAATAATTGCAACCTCAAAGATATAATTTTGCCTAAAATATTGTATATTCTATGTTATGGGTCATATACCATTTTTGTATGAAAATTTTGTTTTAGAAATAAGATGATGGTGAAAAGAAAAGAATTTTAATATAAACTATTGAAGAATTCTTGAATAGCTTATTATCATTTTTAAAATATTCCATGAAGTTTTGGTAAGAAATATGCATTAAATCCATCTAATATTTTATCAATGAGAAGGAGAATACTACTTGCTTGATCTTCATAAAAAATTTTAAATGCAAAATATATCATCATAAAATAATCTTTATAACATGTGATGTTAGGTGTTAATAATTTTTATAAAATTAAATACCATATGCTTGTTTCAAATTACTTAATATAATTATTTTTATGATTTTGATTCTAGAATTAAGATTGTTCTTTCTTATGTTTATCAATGTGAAATAATTGAGATATTCTTTTCATCAAAGATACTTTTCACATTTTTCCCAAAGTAATCTTATCTTGAGTTTAGTTTAAATCTTTGCTTATGTGAGGTCCTCATTAGATTTTTCACTATATTTAGATATCATTTCTCCTAACAATTTAACAATTTCTTATATGCTTGGCCTATTGGTTGTGAGATTTAGAAGCATTTTGTCTTCTAAGATTGATGTTTATGGAAGACACCAACCTTAATTCTAAATTCTAACATACCTTAGTATAGCTAAATTTATGGAGAACTATATTATAAATTTTGAAATATAAAGTTTTGGTTTGAGTCCTTGTAACTAAATGAGTGGAGAGAATGGTTAGAAGTAGCTAGATCATGATGCAAGTATTTACATTTGTACCATAAAGCATTAAAAAGCACTTTATCAAATGTCATGAGTTCTTCCTATGTGAAACTTGTATTAAATAAATTTTACTTGAAGGATTTGATCCACAATTTATCATATCTTTTTTTGTTTATTTTTTTTGATTATAATATTGAATTCTAAACAAGCTAGAGAGTTGATTAAGCTCATAATTTTAAATTGATTCCAAAGGTCCTTTACTATGAAATGTATATACAACCACAAATTTCATATTAAAGGTTACTTTTAAGGATGAATTGATGGTCAATCATAATTTATATAAAAGAAACAAATCCAAATTTTGCTCAGATGATGTATGCCAAGCATCTTTATATTTCTTTAAACTGATGGTTGCAGATGAGAATCATATTTTAGTAAACCAATGATACCTATTTATTATTATGAGTATGTTTATCTATAATTTATTTAGCAATATCTTACATTCCAAATTAGAAAATCATGGGGTGGTTGATAATTTTGTTTCAAATTGGTAGATTATCATTACTATTAGATCTTGTTAATTGGTAGGATGATTTTGAATCCCTTAAGTTTTGTTTCTAGTCAACTTGAATATTCATTTATTGATTTTAGTGAAGCAAGTGTTTATTGCTACAATTTTTATGATTCAAATTTAGTATGATCCATTAGATTTTCCTTTAGTTGCTTCTTAAGTTAGAAAGCATTGGCTTTATTTGTTGATTATCATTTTGTAATTATTGTATAGATTGGTGGATTTTTATAGTTGATAATCAATTGTAAGAATTGTTGTTTTATTGTAAAGTTGTATAGTATTGGGATTCTTGCTACTATTGTTGTGTAATTTGGTGGACCTTATTAAGAGTTGAATTTCCATAGGTTGTGTTTTAGTTCTTATGGTGATATTATGTGGTTAAATTATGAGTAGTGGGCATATGTTCATAGTTTTTCTATCTAATGATTGTTAATATGATTGAAATATAAGTAAACATCATCATTAGGTATTAGCTAAACATAGTTATTGAAGTCATATGACAAAACATCTATCAAAAGATTCTTTAAAGAGAAAATGTGATATTTTAATGTTAATAAAATACAATATTTTAATCTTATCTCATACACATGATGGAATTATTTTAAAAGATTCTATCAAATGGTTAATACTATAACAAACAAATAGATTTTTTTATCTGTACTAATCAAAGACCAAACTAGAAAACATTAGATAATCTATATAATTTATATTCAACCAACCAACATCTATAAAACTATAAAATTTAGTACGTCATGGCCCATTTATTGGGTTTGATTGATAAATTAGAATTTAAATATCTACAAGATTTAAATATCCATGCACATTTCAAAGCAAGTTTGAAACTTATGAATGATTAGTTTAATTTTAAAACATCCTCAAAACTAAATAGATAATTACCACATTTTAATATATTTATTTTGATAGATTTTTAAATTTAAAAAATCTATTTAAAAATTTTAATATGTTTATACATTTCAAGATGAAACTTATTTGTTTAATTTTAACACAATTAACACATGTGAGATTAGATTGGTTATATTTATTTTAGTATTTTTGTAAATTTATTTACCATTTATAAGAAGAAAATCATATTTTTATGTGAGACATAATATCAACAATAAAATTGTTATCAAAATACTATTTGAAATGATTCTTATTTTGATTTTTTCAATAAGAAAAGATTTGTTAATGCTTTTTGCTTATCATTAGGAGATCATTATGTAAAGTTTAATTGAGGAACTTAGATCCATTTTACCAACATTAATGAGGAATTCCACCAAGACAACCCAATGATACTTGATGCAATAGTCAACTTAAAGTATAGATATGTAAATTTTTATTATTTAAATTCTGTACAAATTTTAGAGTGTTTGAGCTACATATAATATCATATAATGCATAATTTCAAAAGATTAATTAATGCTTCAAAATACTTTTATTAGGAATATAGATTTGATGGATATAATTTAATTAGTAACTTTATTGAAAAGATCTTCACATTTAATCAAAAAATTTGAAAATGTAGATATTTATTTTTAGCTACATAATCAACTTTAAATTTTATGATAACTTCTTCATGTTTATGTGAGTTAGATTCAATATTTTCTTATTAATCAAGTCTAATATATTTTTTTATTAATGTGTGGTGATTTCTATTTTATATGGTTTAAATTATTAGAGCCATGTATCATCCATTAATATAAATAAAGTGGAGAACATCATTTTATTCAAATTTGTTCACTATTTAATGTTCTAAATTAGGAAGGAGGTCATGTCATCACTTAGAGAGAGTTTTCAAGTCAATTTTGACTCCTCCTATAAGTTCATTTAAGACCTTTGATGATTCTCTTCGAATTAATTTTTAGTTAAATTGATGTAGCACATCAAGGAAGTATTAAGGAAAGAGACCTATAAGATCTTAATCAAAAAACAAGGCTATTAAGACTTTTATATTATTTTGTGTTATAATTTGTATTTGGTAATATGGTTTATCATGTTTAAGTGTTCAATTTATATTGTGGTAAATCATGAATTTTATGTACATCATGTAGTGAGTTTTAGTTTCATGGCACTATGTTTGTTATATTTTATGGTTAGAGATAGAGAGTATGATGCCTTGGTACTTATTTTTCTAGCACCATGTTCCATTCAATTTTTTAAGGTTTTCTGATATTAGAGAGTTATTGAGAAGATACATGAGTGTTTAGTTAAGAAAAAATCATATTTCTTTTCTTAAGAAAAATGAATTATTATTAAATGAAGATATTGTACACTATTAATTAAAATTTTTTATATGATCATTTAAAACTTTTAAGAATTAGAGATATTATTTCTTTCTTTGACACAAGGAGTTTATTTTGAATATTCATCATGCTCTAAAAAATTATCAACACCTACCCAAATTATGATATTAAGTCAAATAGTAAGAATTATTTTATTCTTAAACATAAACTTGGTGAAAATAAAAACATATATCTTATTTAAAGTATCATAGTTTTATTTTAATTTCAAATGCCAATTTGATAATTTTAAAAGATGATAAGATTTGTCCATTTCTATATGATTTATAGAGCAAATCCAAACTCTTAACTTTAAAAGCTCCTTTTGTCATTTTTTATTATCTTCACAATGGCAAGAAGCATGAATTATATATGAACAAGAAAATTTTAGTAAATCAAAGAAAAATTTGGTTAAGAAAGATTTTACTAGTCATCTCAAGAAGATGTTGAACAAATTATTGAAGATATAATATCATCAAGTAAAAGACAAAAAAAAAAGATAGATATTACTCATCTTTACCTACTCATTCTCAACTTTAGAATATATATCCATGGATTTGATTTTAGGTTTTCTTGGACACCTAAAGGATGTGAAAATAATTTTATGGTATGAATATTTTAAGATGACACACTATTTACCTTGCTCAAAATTAAATGATGCATCATATATATTGGGATGTTATTTAAAGAGGTGTAAAAGTTACATGAGTATCTATCATAGTGTTTGATAGAGATGTGAAAATTGTATCATATTTTTGGAAGATATGAAAGTTAATGGATGAAAATTCTATAGAAATAAATGATGGACAAATACAAGTAGTCATAGGACTTTAGAACTTATTAAGATGTTTGGGAAGAACTTAGAAAATTTGATTTAACATTGTCAACATCTAAAGTTGCTTCAATTGATAAGATTTTCAAAAAATAAGATTTGAAAAGTTTATGGGTATATTCTTAAGATGTCTATTGATCTAATTAAAACACACATGCATTTTTTTTGATTCAAAAAATATATATTTGCATATAATTTTCTTAGTCATGTAAACATAAAAGATAATTTGACATAAATTTTAAGTTTGTTAAGAAAACAAAATAAAATTTTAAGGAATAAAATAGTGAATAATTAGATGCATATTGAGAGATTATTCATAAATATTAAAAGTTACAATGAGAGAATGTACCATTAAAGTTATTAGATACTGGTAAATGTATTTTGATACATGTTTATTAAAGCTTCTTTTTATGAAGATCTAATATCTTAAAAGAGTTAATAAATTTAGATTCTACTTATAATGAGAAGATAAAAAATTATTTGTAGGTATTATCCATCTAATATTTTTAAAGTGGAGAACATCATTATAGTTGAAAATCATCAAATATTGGATATTAATGATTTAATTAGATAAAGACAATGAACCAAGTGAGATAATTAATTAAAAATTCCCAAGTTCTAGAAGATATGATAATCTAAAGAAGAGTTCTTTACATCAAATTGATTAGAAGGAGTAAGGAAGGAAGAAAGATCTTAATATTAAAAATAAGGCTATTAAGACTTTTATTTATATTTTTTTTGTAAGTTATAATTTGTATTAAGTAATATGGTTTATCATGTTTAAGAATTGTATTAGAATACTTGAAATCATGTACAAACATGTAGGTAAGATTTTGCACCATGGCTCTATGTTTTTTTATTGAGATATAAAGGATTGTGCCTTTGCATTATTTTTTAGATAGCTCTAAAGAATCTAGTTGTTTCAAATTTTGAAAATTGATTAAGAGTTATTCTAAGGGATACATTTGGGTGTTTAGTAACTTATATATGTTTTATCTATGGAATAAAAATGATTATTATTATTTTATAAAATATTGGAGTGAAGAAACTCTTAGATTAAAGTTTAGTGGTTGCTATTAGATTGAGTACTTCTGAATCAACTTTAATAAATTAAATACTTTATGCTTTTACTTGACTACATTAAATTTGAGATTTCATTTAAATTTTAATATTTATTCATTTTTTGCTAATTTAAATCAATTATGTTGATTTTAGTTCAAAATGCTTTATTATGTCTTGTTCAAGTCTTGTATCGCTTTAGAGTTTGAAAATTTTTTGACAATCTACTAGTGTCATTATTGAGTATTCTAAAAGTCGTATATGAAGAAAGAGGCATAGTTGATGTAGAATAAATCACAACTATAATTATTAAAAAATATCACTAAATTAGAAGTGAGACAAAAATTAAAATTATTATAATTTCTTATCATGCCAAGAAAAATATTGAACATCAACTATGTATGTGAGCATATAAATTTCTTGTTTGTAAAAAAAATAAAATTATTGTACCAAACATGTCATAGATAAGATTTTGGTTTGTGATTTATACATTATCAAAATCAATGAAAATCATAATTTTTAAGATAGAAAATAATAGGAGAATATGTCTAAAAAAATATGAAAATAAAAAATTTTTTACTTTATTTAAGTTTTATGGCTTAATTTAAATCAAAATGTTATTGAATTTAACTAAAGAAAATAAAGATGATCAAATTTAAAGGAAGTCATAGCTAATAGAAAAATAAAATCTTATATTTTTTATATGTCTAAATTCATAAATCAAATTTATCTTTTCAAGTCATGATTAGAAAAGATAATCATATATTTAATCACATTTATTTAAAGGAGAAAGAAATAAAAAATGCTTGGTGAGGATGAACTATGAGATAAGAATGAAGAAGATTCAAGAAATAGCATGTCATTTTAGGAGATTATAAAGATAAGGAGACGAAAACAAGTTGGGCATGTGAAGGAGTGGGCTTAACTTGATTGGGTGGTGGTAGAGAATTATGTTGGATTAATTGATCATTTTCTTAAAATACATGGTAATTTTGATGAATTTTCTAGTGTGACTACCTTGTGTTGAATTCAAGAGCCTCACCTTACATGAGATGGATTTTGATGATAACAAACACAAGGAATAAGGAAAGAATATTTGCACAAGATACACTCAGATTGAAGGGATAGGTTTTGAAGAATCCTTTATCATGTAGCTATATTAGTAGCTAGTAGATTGCTCTTTGCTTATGTCTATTACAAATACTTTAATTTATTTTAAATGGATGTAATAAATTTCATTTTAAAATGGATTTATAGATCAAGATGTCTTTGTAGAGTAGTCTCCTAGTTTTGAAAACCTAAAATTTTTTGATCATGTTTTAAAATAAAGAAAGCATTATATGAATTGAAACTAGCTCTTAAGCTTAGTGATGATTAAGTAGATATCTTAATGATCATGGTTTTAGGAAGGGTAGAGTAGATACCACCTTTTTTCTTAAGAATTTAGGTGATGACTTGATCATTGTTCAAAATTATGTGGATGATATTTTATTTGGTAATTTAAATGAATTTTTGTGCATTGAGTTTTAGTCTAATAAATTTAAGATGATCAAGATGGGTGAACTCAAGTTTTGGTGAAGATGATCAAGCATTAAGAAAAGGCACTTTCAAGTTTACTAATGACTTCAAAGACTATGAAAGGAATTTCATAAAAATTGACCTATACAATGATTAATTAAATTTGACATTGTTGTATTTAATTATTAATTAATGGTTTTATGCATGCATTGTTTGCTAATAATTCAAATTCACCCTTTTTTTCTCTCTTTCTTGGCGATCCACATGCTAATTAACTTTGAAAATTAATTTGAGATCTTGTCATGTGATGAATTGATTATAATTTAATCACTTATAAATCTTTCCTCCAAGTTCCTTAGGAATTTCCATCATGCAAAATCTAATAATTTGATTGATTCAACTTGAATTGCTTGCCATATGTATTTAACCTCCAAGTTTCCTTGATGAACTCTCTATCATGCAAATTGAAATTCAATTTGATTAATTCAAATTAAAACTTCTTACAAATAGGATTTCCTCTTCTTTGTCTTGGTCTAACCCTTCATCATGCAAATTAATTTTATTTTGATTGGTTAAGTTAAATTACTTCCTAAAGTATTTTTCCTCATATTTTCCCTCTTCTTGGCCAACCCCTTGATTCCTTTTCTTATTTATAATGCTCTTAAGACTAAGTTTCTCTTAATTGAACCCTTGCTAAAAAATTTTCTTGGAGATTTCTCTTGGTGAATCAAGTGCTAACCTCCACATTATCCTTCCTCTTCCATACTACAAGTGATTTCTTTGAAGCTCGCCCAATATAAGTTAGAGGTGCAAATCCTTTTGGCCGAGAGCCATTCAAGATTCTATTAATTTATTTTTTGCTATTCATTTGTGTGAGTTTGATCTCTTTCTTGTCTTATGGTTTCTTATAGTTTGGTCAATTTATTTTGTGCTTAAGTTATATATTCATACACATTTTTAGGTTAGCTAAAATCTTCAATTATGCTTGGTTAAAGCTTTCTTTGTGCTAAAATCTTTCTCTCTTCATCATTCTTACATATCCTTAAATGAGATTAATTTTGTGTTGATTATTTCATAAAGAACTCTTGTGAGTAGGTAAGTGTTCTTTCCTTTAAATTGTCTCATCTTTTGCATTTGTGATAGTTTTTTTTAAAAGAGACTTCAATTGAGTTTATGTGCTTTAATATTGAATATTCATTTGATTTTTTCAAAACTCAACAATTTAAAGAAAAGTTGACTAGTTTAGTTTCCAAATTTTTATTATGCCACACTTTAGATTTGATTAAATCATTATGATTTCAAACTTTATTATATTCTTTTCAAACATTTTAAATATTCACTTGCATCATATACGTCTTTCATGTTTTATCATTGCATTCAATTTTAAATATAAACTAAAGTGAGCTCTCTTTCTTACTTGTATTTTCACTTGCTTTAATATTGTTGTAGTTGGGTTATGAGAGCAAAATACTTTTAAATTGAGAGTTAGATACTTTTATATTCCTCCTTCTTGTTTTCTTGTTGGGTTGTACTTGCCCATTAATGAAAGTACATGGTTGGGTTGTACTTGCCCTTTAAGGAAAGCACAGTATTGTGTTGTACTTGCCCATGATGGAGAATATGAGAGATTTGTTATAATATCAACTTTGATTTAGTGAATTTCTAGCCCACACATAATCTAGTTTTTGGTTTGGTGGAACCACATAAAAATGTTCTCTTTATTATTATTATTATTATTATTATTATTATTATTATTATTATTATTATTATTATTATTATTATTATTTTATAATTATTTTATTCCCACATGCTTAGGTGCTATAGTTGAACAACACCTCAAATATGTTTGTTTATTCTTAAAGTTGATATTTCAATGTAATGATGTAGTCTATTTTATACTCAGATGTGTTTTGGGTTGCTTTAGCATTAATCAAGGTTATTTTACCTCCTTCACTTGGCACTCGCATCGACCTAGTTGAATAGATTGCGGAGGGCCCTATTTGATAAATTTTGACATTTCGAAGATATCAGCATAATTAATTTTGCAAATGGAGGTTGCTTGGTTGTCATCAAGGCCTTTTGACTTTAATATGCATGAAATTATACTAAGGACACATCACCTCAATTAAGTGATCGTTAGATAATGTGAGAGGACTCCCATAGTCTACTTTTATATTTAAGACATGTTAACATAGTTTGTTTGGAAATATAACAATATTTTGATCAATTTTGATGAATGATGATCGAGTCATTTTGACTTTAATCTGGACATCATCACATTTGTAGTCAGATAAATTTGCTCTATTTTCCTAATTCATGATATGGGATATATATAGTGTTCAACAGTACCTAAAGTAAAAAATTTTAACTAAAATTTAGCACATAAAATCAAATTTTGACACAAGCAAAAAAATAGTTAAAGAGTTATCATCTCATAAGGACTTCTACTAATTAATTACCAAAGTTGAGTTAACCTTAGAA
Source organism: Cymbidium sinense (assembly GCA_021442155.1). Taxonomy (NCBI): domain Eukaryota; kingdom Viridiplantae; phylum Streptophyta; class Magnoliopsida; order Asparagales; family Orchidaceae; genus Cymbidium; species Cymbidium sinense. The sequence continues at coordinate 102,555,036 of CM038218.1, forward strand.
TTATTTAAATAATATTTTTAAATTTAGTTATGATGTGGTAAAATAAAGAATAATAAAGCACCTAATTTAATTGGGTAAATGATAAAGGAGAATCAATATGCTTGTGTGCTTTTTTTATTTTAGTATGAAAAAAAATTAAATTTCTTTGTTTAACTCTTCTTTATTTTAATTAAAAGCTACAGATTTATTTTAAATAAATATTTAACTAGATTTTTGAAATGTTAAGAAATATATTTCAAAGGGCACTCTATTAATATCTATGTGATATATTCAACTAAAACATAATTTCTTATAATGTGAATACTATTATTGCAATAATACCATGATAGGAATATTTTTATTATATAGAAGTTTCAATACTTTTCAAGCACAATGACTTTAATTATTACTCCTTTATTACTCCTTGATTTTAAATAATCTCCAATTTATGCAATTGTTGGTCATATAATCAAATGCATAAATAAGAAATCAAATTATTTAACCAAAGTTGAAGGAAGTAAAAGATTTGATCAAACTTGAAAGATATATTGTACCCTAAGAGAAAAAAAATTTATAAGTTGATACCAACAAAACACTCAATTATAAAAATATTGTGTATCTAAAAGAAGAAGATTATTGAAGAAGAGGAATAGAAATTAAAAAGGTGAACTCCAATATTTGATAACATTTTCAATCTTTTTACCATAGTGTCTCTCCTTAAGAACTTAATTTAATCCCTTTAATAGCTTCTCAAACTCAAGCTAAAATTACACAATGTTCCTTATATTTAGAATATAAAATACCTATTTTGATAGCAAATTGCCTTGATGCCATGCTTTTTTTTTTTGCACAAAAGAATGAATTTCAAGGGATTTGGACTACATAGCTAAATTTGACATTAAAATAATAAAAAATATCCTTTTGAATTGTGATGGTGTGTAGCTAGTTTAGTTATCTTAACTTAGTTAGGAAGTCTAGAACTTATTATTATCACACTAAAGCTAATTTTAACAATTTCTAGATTTTTACATATCTTGTAAATTGTAATGAGCAAAGGTTCCAAATGTTGTAAATCTACCTCTAATATGGTGCAATGCTCTTAAGAAGTTGGTAGTTAAGGGTGGGGTAGTAGATGTTAAAGGTGATGTTGCTTAAGCCATTAAAATGAGTCATACATAAAAGCATTCTCTTTTAGGTATACAATTTAGAGTTAAAAAATAAGAGGGTTAATGGCATTTAAGTCACTTGAAGTTTGTATGAATGTATGGTAGTGTGTTCTATAATGGATGGCATAACTCTAAATATTTAGGTGTTTGTATATGGGTAGGAACTATGACTAGAAGTAGGAAATGTTATCTTTCTTGGGTGATAGAAGATGGGGATTATGATTTATTTAAGGGATATGTGGACTAGGAATGGTTTTCGAAGATTATAAATATGTAGAATAAGATGTTTTTATGAATTTAAGATTAGAATGAGTAGGCTTATACAAATAATAAAATGAATAACTCATTCTTCCACCAAGAAGAACTAAAGGACTGACCATTAAGCTCCCTCACAAAGAGAATAACTTCTTAATATTTTTTTGTAATTAAAAATTATATTTTGACTTACTTTCTAAATATAGCATGCACCATAAATTAGACTATGCTTGATGAAAGGGGTGAGCTAGCAAGAACACATAGAAAAGTGTTATTATAGAATTAATCATTACAACCCCCTCCATTTTAGACATGGCCTCCTACAAAATGATGCATGTATCACTAATCTAGTGTGCAAATCTTTAATGTAGTAAACACTCCATAAAATATATACATAAAATATATGGCCAACACAAAAAAAAATCAAGTAACAATTTTTACAAAATTTAGCACATAAAGCCACATTTGATCGCTATGTAATAAAATAATTAAAGAGTTATCTTCTCATAAATTGATTGCTACTAACTACCAAAGTTGAGTTAACCCTAGAATTGTTTAATGATATTATTAAATCTAGTTATGAGGTGGAAATAAAATGAAGAATAAAAAGAACATAATTTGATTGAGTAAATGACAAAGGAGAATCAAGAGTTTGTCTATGTGTGTGACACACACACACTCTCACACACAGAGAGAGAGAGAGAGAGAGATAAGGTTTTTACTTTCACTATGATAAATCTTAATAAATTTTCGTTGTTTAACCCTTCTTTATTACATTCAAATGCTAGAAATTCATTTTAAAAATTATCTAATCAAATTTCTTGGAAGTTATGATACATATTTTCAAAGAGAAGCCACCAACATCTTTGTGATATATTCAACCTAAAAAATTCATTACAATACAAAACTATGATTGTTATAATACAATAATACCATAAATATTTTTATTATATAGAAATTTCAAAATTTTAGCACAATGATTTTGATTACTACTTAATTTTAAAATAATCTCTAACAAGCTAATGTTGGTCATATATTTATATGCATTAATAAAAAATCAAGATATTCAATAAAGTTTATAGCATGATATCAACAAAATCTTTGTATCTAAAAGAAGATGATCTTTGAAGAAGAGGAAGAGAACATAAAAAATTGAACTCCATTATTTGATCACATTTTTTAGTATTCCCCATTCTAGTGCCTCCCCTTAAGAATTTAATTTAATTCTTTTAATAGTTGCTCAAGCATTAGTAAAACATACAAAATTTTCTATAAATTTAACATATAAAATAGTCAATTTGGGCACCAAATTGCCTCAATGCCTTGCTTTTTGTACATAAAAGAATGAATTTCAAGGGATTCTGACTATGTAACTAGAGTTGACATTAATAAAAACAAGATCATATATAATCATGATAATGTGTCATTCATGTAGTTACCGTAACTTATTTAGAATCTAGAACTATTTGTTATGACACTAATGCTAATTTTAATAACTTATGTATTTTGATATAGCCTTGAAATGATAATGAGGTTCCAAATTTAAATGTTACTCCATATGGTGTAGTGCTCTTTTGATGTTGGTAGTTAAGTGTGAGTAGTGGAAGTTAAAGGTGAGGTTGCTTAAGCCTTGAAAATGAGAAATAATTAAAAGCACTATCTTTTAGGTTTAAAATTTAGAGTTAGAGGAGAGGGTTTAAGGCTTTAGATTCAGTTGAATTGGTTGGAATCTATGATAGTGTATTCTAGAATAGATGATATAACTTTAAACATTTAGATGTTCATATATGGGGAGGGACTATGATTATGTGCATGAAATGTTAGCTTGGTTGTGTGATAGAAGATGGGGATTGTGATTTCCTTAAAGGATGTGAGGACAAGTAATGATTTTAGAAGATTATAAACATATAAAATAAGAAGTTATTATGATTGTAAGATTAAATTTTGTAGGCATTGTTGACCTCACTTTTGGAGTGAGGATTAACCTTTTTTATCCGAGATTTAGTAACCTTCTAGACACTTAGATTTTCTTAGTGCTAGGACACTTCTAAGGGAGACTAAAACTTGAGCTTAGAGGCTTAGGGGTGTGGCCTAAGCTCAAAGTCCATCTAGGACAAATAGGTTTCATCCATCCCATGGCTTAAATCAAGACTCATATCTATTCACTCATCCAAACTCAAGCTCATGTAGAATAAGCTAAACCAACTCCAACCCATTCAATTAATCTTACTCAAATTTGGTTTTCTAATCCAAGCTCTAAGCCAAACTAACTTAGGCCTTAACCCAAGTTAACCCCACCATAATCCTATAACTCAACTCAAGCCCATTCAAGTAAACTAAATCAAACTTAATTTTCTCAATCACTCTAATTATTCAATAGATCATTTCAATCCATTCCAATACTTTCTATCACAATTGAACCAAAGGTTTCAAATGAGCCAAAACCTAATTGAGCCCAAATCAATTATAATTAAAGCCACCAATCAACTTTAAATTTATCATTGAACACAACCATTTATAACCTTAATTGGTCCAAGCTAGCTTGACCAAATCACTTGACCCAAAGTGACCAAAATGGAGTAATTAGACCAAACTCTAATTAAACTACCATTATATCAAATCAATCCATCAATCCCTTCATTTATGATTATAGATCATTATTGAACACTCCACTACAATCAATTGGACCTAATCAATCCAATTCAACCCTTTGACCCAAGTTGACCCAATTTGGCCTAAAGGGTCAAATTGAACTAAATAGAACCCTAAACCAATTTTATTGAAACCAATTCTTCCAACCACTCACTAATTCAATATTAAACATAATCCAACTTTCAATTGCATACAATTTGTGCAATCTAACTTAATTAACAAACTTAGCCTAATTTGAACTAATGGATTAAATTGAACTAATTCACTCCATAATCCAAGTTAATTCAAATCAATTCATCCAATCAATCACCAATGATCAATTGAACATAGACATAACCCATGCTCAAGCTAATTTGGCCAATTTGGTCAAATTAGTCAACATGACCCATTTGACCCAAATTGAACCACATGAGCCAAATTCAAATCTAACCCAAATTGAATCAAACTAATTACACTCATTCACTCCAAGTGGCTAATTGAACTCACCCAAATCATCACTTTGACCCAATTTGGTTAAATTGGTCAACTTAACTCAATTGAACCAATTTGACCCATATGGGTCAAATTTAGCTAAACCCAACCAAACTTGGCATGACTCATCCTTTGGCCACATGGGCTTGCCCAAGTGGACCCAACCCATGGTGAACTCGATTTATGTCAAACCCATTGAACCAACCCACCCAAATGTGACAAAATCCACATTTGGATGGGTTCTCCACCTCCTTACCCCATGGCAGCCACCTTTGGCTCTTCTTGGATAAGAGGACCATTGTCCCAACCTAATCGAAAGCAGTTGGCTTAGGCTTTAGCTAACGAAGGGTGAGTTTCACCCATTGGTCCACCTAAGGAGAGGGCACACCCCATGCGCTCACTACACTCTCTCAACCCCTCACCTTTGACCACCTCGGTAGTCCTTGCCATCTCCACCTCCACCTAGACTTGCCAAAGACAACTAATCCTAACCCTTGATTTAACTAGGAGGAGGGTATACTCCTCCATGGATTCAAATCAAACACACACCTTCGAGCATTGCATAATATCAAGACCAACTCGACAACCTTTTGCGACATTTGGTCCACATAGCAATTGAGGGAGGCAACTTATGATCTTCACAACATGGCTTCGTCTCTTCAAGATGAAGCTACCTCTGTTAGTGGACCACTGATCTATAGCTATGTCAAGGTAAAAAATTTGGCAACCGTAGCTTTGGCCCATAGGGTTGGTCTATTTTTAAGCTAATCATGTTTTTGTGCAATTTCCATCATAAGATCCCTTTAGATTCATTCCCTGATCATTTTGGAGTCAATTTTCATCAAATGAGCTTGAGCTCAGAGTGACAAAGATAGGCGGTGTCCCTAGCGATGATGACAAATCACCGCCATCCATTCACATGATTAGAATGGACGACCATGATTAATCGTATTAGAAATTTTAATTTAATTATTTTGGAATCATGATATTGGATTGATGAAATAAAACTTCAACTACCTCTATGTTATGCCATCGATAATTTAAGTAATTATCTATGGGGGGAAAGCACTATTGTGTCATCATTCATGTGGCGCAGACAGTTTGAAAGCTTTATTAGGCAATAAAAATATAATTAAATGGATAGAACTTAAAAAATTTTAACTAATTATAGAAAAAAATGCAAATTTTAGAAAGTTCGGATAAAGGAGAATTTAAGAAAACTAAAATCCCTAATTTATGTCTAGTGAATAGTGCTTAATTAGAATTTGAAGCCTAGATTAATTACTTTAACTAAAGCCAAATTACTTGGCTAATTAATTCAAATTTCATGGGATGATTCTATGGGATGTCTCTACCTCCATAATTTTCTTAGAATTATTTGCCATGTAATTTAAAGAATTTAAAATCTCAATCCTAATTACCTAATTAATTAATTTAATTATTAAAATTGATAAATAGTAGAAATTAAATAATTAATAATAATTAATCATTAGGAATAGTGGGAATAGTGAGGAAAAGTAATTAGGACCCTTCCCTTAATTATTTTTCTAAATATATTTTCTTAGGAGGATTAATTAACATATGTAATAATGAGGATTAATTAAGAAAAGTAATCATAAAAATAGAGATCAAACAAAATTAATGATTGGTTCAGATAATTTAAACATAATCCATTAATTTACCTTTATGTGTTTAATAACATAAAGTTATTAAGAAAATTATGGTTAACCCATTGGTATGAGAAAATCATAAGAGTACCTAACTTAGATTATTTCCTTCTTTAATATAATTAACTCTTAAACATGAGCTTAATTGCATTAGATTTCTTTAGGTACATTGCAAATTTTATTTCCCTAAAGCATATCATTGAAGGGTCATGATCAAGTAGTTAACTAGATTTAAGAAATTTAGGGAAGGGTAATTAAATTGATATGCTTAATGACTTGAACCTAATCAATCCATAAAATCCATTTAATTAACCTCTTTAAGTATATTAAATCACCAACATGTGGTGGGGAATGTGTTAAGTATCATCTCTCCTCAATAGGTTTCAATAACTCAATATCAAAATCAAACATCATATATGTCCATGCTATTTGTGTCACATGTTCATGTTTTCAAAAAAAAAATATGATCAAAGGAACATGATTACATCTAAGTTGCATGTGTTGGACAAATATTATTATATGGTGGCTATTATCACTAACAAATACCAAATTATTTTCAAAATTATAAGCTAATGATTTAAATTTTAAGCTAATGTTGGTTATAAATATTCAATAAAGTTTACATTTAATTATAATTTTAAAATAATAAAGAATTTTTTTTTATCTTTATGCTTCATGTACAGGCCTTCATACATTTAATTAGCAAGTATATAGTATGGCTTTAGGTAGCCCCATTGAGGTCTTAGATAACCTTACTTCCCTAGTTTAAAAATGGCATGTACATGCTTAATTTCATTTATATGTATTCATGTGCTAGAATTTGAGATAAAACTTTGCTTTTAGTGTCACTAAGCTTTGCATGAATAAAAGATTTGCTATTATATAATCTTTGCAAGATTTTCATCCCTAAGCTTTTGTATATGTTTACATGTATTTAATTTGGCAAGTATATAGTATAAAACTTTTGAGAACATGAGGCTTTAAGTAACCCCAAGGAGGTCTTAGATAACCTCACTTCCCCGGTTTAACAATGACATGTTGTTGACTTCACTTTTGGAGTGAGGATTGAATTTTTCCCATCATAGGTCTAGGGGTCTTCTAGACACTAAGAGCATCTTAGTCATAAAACACTTTTAGTGGCTAAATGAATGCTTAACCTAAGCCTAGAGACTTAGAAGGATTAACCATAGAATTAGTGCTAGGAGGAAACTTACCTAGCCTACAGCTTAACCAAGTATACACCTATCTCCTTAGCCAAATTACAACCTCAAATAAATTATAATCAAATCCAATTGAATCCTAATTGTATCCAAACTTCAAACCAAAATCAAATCCACTATAACCCAAACTAAGCCCATGATTCAATCCAATGGACTTAGCCAAATTTTCTTTCAATATAAACAAATTCAATTGATTTTCTCATAAATCAATCAATTCTTCAATTATCATTCCAAGTCAAATATATAATCAAATCAACCAAGCCAAAATCAATTCAATCAAACCTAACCTAACCCATTTGACTTGAAATACTTAAATAAGCCAAAATTCATTTGAACCAAATCAATTGCAATCAAAGTTATAAACCAATCCCAAATCAACATCCAAACTCAACTAAACTCAATTCAACTCAAAATCCAACTCAATTAGCCCAGTTGGTCCACTTGACCTGAAGATATAAATTTGACCAAATTGAACTAAACTCCAATCCAACCCAAATTGGATTGAACCAAGCCTTCAAATTTTCACCATGATAATTGTTGATCATCTTGGATGGTCTAACTACAATCAACTCAATTCAATCAAACTTATTTAAAAATACCTTTGAACCAAATCTCAATCCAACCCAAATTAGATTGAATCAAACCATCCAAAACCTCCTATGATGATTGATCATCATTGATCGATTAATCAATTGGGTAAAACTAGTCAACCTAGCCATTTAACCAAATTAACCCTTAACTACATGAGCCAAATGAACCAAACCTCATCCCAAGCCAAATTAATTGTAACCAATGATTCATACTAACCTAAAATCAATCCTTGAACATGACTCGATCATCACTTGAGCCAAAGCCCTTTGACCCAAGTTGATCCAATTTGACCTAAAAGATCAAATTAGGTCAAATCAAAATCTAATCCAAATTGATTGCAACCAATGGCTTAAGTTCATTCCAAATTGACTATTACATGATCTAAGCCTTGATTGAACCCAATTTTTGAAATTAAAATTGACCCATTTAGCCCATATTGACCTAAAGGGTCAAATTGCCCTAAATTAATCTCAAATTCAAATTAATTGAAATCAAAGCCTACAATCATCATCAAATGATCAATTAAATCTAAACCAATGCTTGCTTAAGCTAATTTGGCCAAATTACAACTTGACTTATTTCACTCATATAAATTCAAATGAGCCAAAATAAAATCAATGCCAAATTAAACCAAACCAATTGAACCAAAACCTTATAAATACTCATTTGAACTTGAAAACCCTTGGTTTGACCCAATTTGACCAATTGGTCAACATAACCCAACCTAGCCCATTTTGACCTGTATGGGTCAAATTGTGCCAAACACATTCAAACCAAGCCCAAACCTGTTGAAACTTGGTATGACCCATCCTTGGCTCACATTGGGTCAGCCCAAATCCAACCCCTGCTTGACCTGAATTATCCCAAAATCCAATGAGTCAAGCTTGCTAAATAGGACAAATACCCCATTTGAATGGCTAAACCCACTCTCCTCCACAAAGCTGCCTCTTAGGCCTCCAGCTTAGCAAGAAGGACACTTGCTCACCTGACCCAAAGGTGGTTGGGTGAACCATGAGACAAGTGGAGGTGAAATCACCCCTCTTTTCCCATTGGAGCAAATGCAAAACCAAGGACTCCCACTTCCCCTCTCATGGTAGCCACTCCCATTCACTCACCCACTCAACTCAGCCTCTCTATCACCACCACTGTGGTGGTTGGACTACTAGAGGCCAAACTTATCCACATCATCTAATCCAATGGATGAGGGGGTATACCTCCCTCAATTCGATTCAATTCGACACATTGAACATCCTCAGAGCCCTGACAACTCAAGATGAGCTGCTATAGCATTCTCCTGAGATTCCCAAGCCACCTCCTTGTCGAAAAACACCAACCCAAAATAAGATAACCTCCATCTCTATCCAACTCTACCAAAACTCAACCCAATTCAAGTTAACTCTTCCCACACGTTCACCAAGCTCTTGTGAGGTGAAACAAATCTTCCCTCAAGCATTTTGAGCATCGAAAGAACCTTCTAGATCAACTCTAGTGAGGATTCTGGTGACATTTGATCCATAGAGCCACCATCGAGGAATCAAAGTGTCATCTTCACAACAGGGCTTCGCCTATTCAAGGTGAAGCTACCTCGATCAGTTTACCACTAGTCTGAAGCTCCAACATGGTATTTTTTTTGGCAAACTGAGTATTTTCCAATTTATTTTAGGCCTTTTTGAAAGAAATGTAAATTTCATGTGAATCCAATTTTAAGATCCTCATAGATCACTCCACTAAAAGAGTGGGATCGATCCCGAGCCTCCGACCTTCGATGAGCTCAATTTGGGTAGAGGAAGCCAGACGATTTCTATCTTCCATCTCTTAGGGGATGATAGATCATCAGCCATCCATTCCACATAATTAGAATGGATGACCATGATCTTCCATTAGATTTAATCCTATTTTATTCTAAAGGAACTACGATTAATCTCCATATCCGATCTTAGATCGGGATGAATGAAAGCACATCCACAGCCATCAATCTGGTCGACAATTTTAAATAACCAATCCCATGGTGCAATGTAGAAAGCGTGCCACATCAATGATTTACCAATGAGATTAGGCTTAATCATCTTTTTTAATCACTAAAACTTTAAAACATCATAACTAATTATAGAAAAATCAAAAATGCATATAAATACTCATTTTAAAGGTAAAATGGAGGAGATTTAATTAAAAATATTCCCATTTGATTTTGAATAATAAGGCTTAATTAAGGCTTGAATGCAAACTTAATTAGTTGAATTTCATCACTTGGTAGTTAATTTAAGATTTGGAATTGATTTAATGGGATGACCTCACCTCCCATGATTTTCTTGGAATTTATTACCTAGGTAATTAGAAAAATTGGTGTTTTAAACCCTAATTACCTTCTTTAATTAATTTAATGATTAATTAACATTCAAAATAGAAAAATTAATTAATTAAAGCTTATTAATCACTAAGTAATAGTAAATGGATGAGGCAGAATGATTAGGACCTCCTTTCTAGCCTCTTTCCTAAATTCATTTCATTATTAAAAGGATTAATTAAAATGGTAATTAATTAAATGATTAATTAATTAATCAAATGGCTAAATTAAATCAAATTGAAATGAAAATCACATCATATAATTAATAATGAAATAGTGGGTTCCTCTGTATGTGTTTAATGGTATAAAGACCCTTAATAAAATTATGATTAACCCAAAAGTGTGGGAAAATAAAAAAAAGTAGTTAATTAGATTCTTTGACTTAATTAATCTTTAATTATGAGCCAATTGCATTAGTTCTTTTAGAAATATTGCAACTTTACTTTTCTCACATGTTCATATATTTCGTGGCTCATGATTATATGATTAATCAAATTAAAGAAGCATAGAAAATGGTAATTTAGTGATTTAATTAATCATTCAACTTAATTATTTCATAAAATTCATTTAACTACCTTTCCTTAAACCAATTATGATTACTAATATGGGAATAGGATCAAAATAACAAATATTTTCTCTCCTTATTAAGTTCAACTCAAATCCAAAATCAAATTTATAATGAACTTTTGTTTTCTTTAAACAATTTTTTTTTTAATGTGAGAATTAATATATTTGAATGAACCATGTGTTTATATTTAGTTATTCCTTTCAAATCACTTCTAAATGTTGTATGTCATATGAACCCATGCATTCATGTTTTTAAATCTATATCAATCAAATAGATTTTTTTGTTGGTGTAAGCTTGCATTTAGCTTAACTTAATGATATGTGTGACTATTATCACTAATAAATTCAAATCTATTTTCCAAAGCTTATAAATCGATAATAATATGTGGAATGATGATAGTTATAAACTCATATAAGACTTGCATGTGCTTATAGCTTAGTTATGTGAATGTGAAACTCTCTTTCTTGAATTCATATATAGATTTACATAGGTTTGAATGTTAATGGGTATATAGTCTGGACATCCGAGAAATATGAGGCTTTAAGTAGCCCCAAGGAGGTCATTTGATTATCTCACTTCCCTAGTTAACAAAGGCACATACCCATTTGATTTTCATTATTATGTATTTTAGTATTAGAATTTAGATGAAGCTTCAATTCATATGCATAAATAATTCAATTGGAGAAAATACAATCTTTACATGATATTCATCTTTATAATTGTGTATACATTTATATGTATTTAAGATAGCAAGTGTTTAGTCTAGACATCCTGGGAATATGAGCCTTTAAGTAGCCCCAAGGTCATTTGATTACCTCACTTCCTTGATTAACAATGGCACATACTTGCTTACATCTTTTATACATGTGTATGTGTGCTTAATTAAATGATGAAAGTCCCCTTTTGTTATCAAAAAATACATGCATCCATAACCATCTAAGTCATTGGCATACATTACATGTAAGTTAGTGCTCTCTTCTTATGATTCATATATAGATTTACATAAGTTTGAATGTTAATAAGTATATAGTTTGACATCCCAGAATACAGGCTTTAAGTTGCCCCAAGGAGGTCATTTGATTACCTCACTTCTCTGGTTAACAATGACATGTACTTATTTGATTTCATTCCTATGTATTTTGGTATTAGAATTTGGATAGAGCTTTAATTTGCATGTATAAAATAATTCAATCAAACACAAATGTAAATTCCAAATGCATGCATCCATTCATCATTCAAGTGTGCCAAAATATGTTGTGTATAGGTATGCTAAGTGTTAAATCATGTGCATATTAGATGTGATGGAAAGGAATGACTTGATATATGTTGTGTGATATTAATTCAATTATATTAATCTTAAGATGCCTTTCATATTGAATATGATTATTTAAAGTTAACCCAAACTTAGGATTAATAAGAAAATACTTAATAAACCATTCACTAAAAAGAACTAAGTCATAAAAATATTCTTTAGAAAATGGTTTAAGGTAGGGATGTGAGGAGGTGAACTCCTTTTTCCTTTTATAACACTTGGATACTAACTGTAAATCAAACAAAACTAAGTAAAATACAAACTAAAATTCACAAATCAACTAAACAACTTGAAGTGGAGCCAACCTTTATGTTAAAATTAGATTCTTTTACACTTAGAAAATCATAACTCTAATGATTAGTTAAGACATACTACACAAAACCTTAGCACGCACACTAGAATTAAACCACCACTTCTAGTCCTGAGTTAGGGGCTGTATGTGTAATGGCTATTTTGTTTTATTATGTAATGTTTTAGGCGAATGTTAAGGTGCATGTTTCATAGAGTGGATGTTAGGCACTCTTAGCCTCATATATTATTTTTTGTAGAGGTTATGCTTAAAGGGGCTTAAAATAATTATAAATACTTTGCTTGCGGGTTGCTTAAACCCTAAGCATAACCCAAGTTAGGGGGGCTTGGTTACCCATGTGTGGGGTTCTAAGTCTAAATTATGAATATAACTTCTTGGGATTATATGTATGTTTAACTAACCTCTATTTTGTAGGTGTAGTTAGATTTACTTTTCCTATGTAAATGTAATTTTTATAATAGGAATTAGGATTAGTGCTATAGGGGATTAGGATGAGCAGTGGCTAGAAGGCCTTGTCCTTGGGTGCCCTATTTGATGCCTTTTGGAAAATCAAAACTAAAAGGAGAAAGAAGAAATGAAAGGCATATATTCATTTTAATTGTAATTATTCATCTTACATTATGTAGTGGAAGAAGGTTGATTGGCTCCCTTACCTAAGCAGCCGCTTTACCCATACATAGCCTTTCATATTTTATCTCTAGTCGGTGTCGTATTTGGCATGAGTGAGATAAATACTAAGATATACTAGTACACTACACTGGAACTCATAACTCTACTTCGGTATATGAGTTAGAACTCTTTAAGGTTCCAAGCGATTAACCACTAATTGCTTCCAACCTAACTTTGATATTTCATTTACAACTCTTTGATCCGGGTGGAATTTGTGGGTCACATGGAGAAACATGTGAGATCGCTATAAAGGAATGGTACACTCTGAAGTCGGGTAGAGATACCTTCTCCAGTGAAAGAGTTCTAAAGGTCACTTATGAACTAGAAAAACAACATTCAGTCACCTACTCAAAGAATGACTATTCTTGTAGCTCCTATTAAATGATAGGTGGTATCATAAGGTCACACAAAATAGGTTTTTTTAGTTGCTATAGAAGAAAATCTAAAGTACTTCCATGATGGGACACAAGACCAACCAAGAAAAGAGTAGAAGAATGTCTACCAATGTTTGAGTGAGTGTTAGACTTAGAACAAGAAGGTTTTCCCTATGGCATCCTATATATTAAAAAAAGATCCACTTATTTTTCTCAATGCGTTATTTGATAGAAGAAGTTTTGGCTATCTATCTCATAATGAAGTAGGCTTTCCTACTTTTCTTTCATAACCTTCAACCAACCTTGTTAAAAGTAGTGATCCCCAACTCCTCTCAAATTTTGAGATGAAATAGAAATGGAACTATTTTGCCCGATGGTAAGCCTTCCACATAGAAATAGGCATTGAGCGAGAGATTGGATTTGATTGCCTACTATTACTCAACTAGGGTCATGAAAAACTAGACAAAAAGTTTAAAAGTGATTGAACAATGTTGCTCAAGTTTGGATAATCTTTCGGATTCTGATCAAGAAAGGTGATATTCTTTCTTCTTTGGCTAGTCGAGTGGGGGAGGTTGGTCCAATTAGATGAGTTGTACTTTCCACTTTCTGGCTGTGCTTGATTGGTCACATACATATTCTATTTTACTTCTATACATGATAGAACTCATATGTCATAGATCATATAGAGCATGTGTTGCTATGTGACGAAAGTCAATCTGATAGGTTTATACTTTTTTTTATAGGGCACCCGATCGTTTGACTTGACATCTCATTGAAGAGAGTGGGTCATCCATCCAATCCCTATGTTCATAGTGAGTGAAAATGATGCACTACACAGATGCCATTTTGACCCTATGAAAGCAAGAGCTAGTCCGTACCAAATTAGCTTAATTTGCCATGCCATGTTGAGAGCTCAGAAGAAGCTAATATTGGAAAGCTAGCATGTGCAAGAAGAAAGAACTCTTAAGCAATGAGGAGCAAAGCAAGGAGATTTCTCACATCAAACTCAATCCTTGACTGAAAAGTCGATCTAAGAATACCAAGCTCTATCAGTTTGAGCTCTTTCTTCTCCCGGTAGTAGGCTCATTGTTAAAAGAGGACAAGTGATGACTTTCCTTGTACACTAATAGAGGAAATGGTAGCGGGTAAAGCAAAAAATAGAAGTAAAAAGAGTAGGAGTAGGCGAGAAGCCTAGAGAAATTTTTTGATTGAATGAAGCCTTGCGATGAACATGAAATGCTTTAGGTGAAAACGAAGTACCATCCGATTGTCTTGAAGAAGGAAAGAACAAAGTTGGTATTCATAAGCAAGAGGTCCTAGGATGACAACTCTAAATCATACATTTAGCTTTATTGACCCTTAGTTTTCTTTCAAGCAGCAAAGTGGGAAGGAAAGGAGGCCTATCGAAGTCACTTTCCTAGGTTAAGGTAAGTTTGGTAGTGTGTAGCTAATCTCGCTAATATCTCAGATCATGGGACAACTCACTCCTTACGCTCGTGAAAACAAACTCATGGCTAGCCTAGTTGGTGAATGAGCTTACAAGTGGTAACATATCTATCATCACTTTTGAAGAAGTGTTATTCTTTCAAAATCTTGTGACTCACATTAAGGGAGTAATTAGGAAATGAATTAGAAATTTCCCTAATTAAACAACTAATAAATCTCAAGAAAATTAGGGGAGGTAGAAGTCATCCCCCAAAATACAATCAAGAAGTTTGAGATTAATCAGTGGATTAATTAGGAGTAATTAGCAAATTAAGATTTCCAATAAAACCCAAATTTAGAGAAAAGAGATATTCAAAATTAATTAAAATAAATTTTAAAATATTCTATGTTCAAATATCTTTCTAATGCAATTTATTTCATATTTTCTTTATTTTTCTAGGTTGAGATATGAATTTTAGAAGTTTAGGTAATTAATTAGAATTATTTAAACCTTAATTAATTCCCAAATCTTTATGTGCCATGCATGCGCTAACTATGCACTTTACATGTCACTCACGATTCATTTTAAAATGTCACATCATAGCATCGGTGGTGGCGTATGCTTTTCCTCGGCCCGTGATTAAAGGCATGGTGAGATTAAATCCGCAAATTAGAGAGGATAAAATAGGATATAAAATGCATTTTAATCTTGACGTCCATCCAAAATGCATGGATGGATGGCTAGAGATCTTCCCTGTGAAAAATGGGGACCGTCCACTTTCAAAGTGAAGATCCGAGCTCAAGCAAGTTTGGATTGGATTAAAATCAACCCATACCATATAATTCTAATGGCAAGCACATCTAATGGTCAAAATTTTATGGGATCAAAATTTCTATCATAAAGCTCCACACCACATTGACTTTAATGCTCAAAAAATGGCATACCTCATCGGAGGTGATCACCGGCGCTTGATTACCTTGGAGAAGCTTTGTCTAGTTGAGATGAAGCTTTGGTGAAAGTTTTAGCTCTTGAGGTTGAGTGGATGGCTCTATGGACCAACTCCTCCTTAGCTTGAGTTTAATTTTGATTGAAATGGATCTTCCCTTGCTTCAAGAACTTGGAAGAAAGCTTAGGCAAGCTCGATTGGGTTCTCTGATGGAGTGTGCAAGGGAATTTGGTTTGAATTTAGTGGAAGTTGGCAATTCAATGGACCTCCCCTATTTTTGCTTAAGGAAAACCAAGAAATGTTAAATTCAATCTCCTTCTAGGAAGCTTAAGAACTCTTGCCAATGACTCCTATCACTCTCTAGGCTTCAATCGATAATGGGGAAGTGAAGATTCAAATGAATTAGGGGAGTATATCTCATGGCAATCAGATGGAAGGGAGGAGCCATTTTGATCCAATTGAGCTTAGGTGGGTTTGTTAGGCCATTTAGGCTATCTTTGAGTTCATTTTAGGCTAGGGGTGGATTAGTGGGTAGCCATGTGCTCAAAATAAGTGGGAAGAGGTTTTCCCATGTGGCCATTTCAAGCCATGTGCTGGTTTGGCCATATGGTGGAGTTGGTAACCCAAACCCATTGGGTTGGGTGCACCACCCTCCCAGGGTTTACTTGACCTATAGTAGAGTATCAAGTAGGTATGAAGAGGGTTTGACCAAATTCCAAGTGGAATTGGCCAAAATTTGTTCTATGGCCTAGGGGTAAAATGGTTATTTGGCTGATTTTTGAATTTGAATATGTTGGGTATGTTGAGAAAATAGGCTTGGCCAAGTTTCATTGGATTTGGAGTTCATTTGGTATGGTTTGGCTCATGTTGACCCATTTAGGTCAAAATGGGTCAACTTGGGTCAAGTTAAATAATTGGTCAAATTGGATCAAACTTAGGGTTGGGTCAAGTTCATATGAACAATTGAAATGTTTTGGTGGCTTTAGTTTGATTCGATTTGGTTTAGGTTTGAATTTGTCTCATATGACTTCATTTAGGTCAAATGGGTCAAGTTAACCAATTTGACCCATTTGTTTAAGCTAGGTCATGGGTAGGTTTAGGTTTGGTTAGTCATATGAAGTGGATTTGTATCTTTGTTTCTAATCAATTTTGGTTCGCTTTGAATTTAGCACAACATGACCCTTTTTGTTGGGTTCAAGATCAATTGGGCTAGGTTAGGTCTAGTTGGAGGCTTTGGTCAAGTTCAACAAGTGATTTGGAATGAACTTGATGGTTTCAATCAATTTGGCTTAGATCAAGTTTTGACATATTTTGACTTTTAGGTCAAGTTGGGTCAACTTGGGTCAAGTGGCCAATTGGGTTAGCTCAAATGTTGACTTGGTCAAGTTCAAACATAGTTCATGAATGAACTTAGATCAATGGTTTCAATCAATTTGGACTATGGTGGATTTTGGCAATGTTGGGTTTCATTTTGGCTAAGTGTTGACTTGGTCAACCCTTAGGTTTGACTTGGTTTGACCCAATTTAATTGATTGATCATCTCATGATTGTTGATCATGATGAGAGAATAGGTGAGTTTGATTCAATCCAATTTGTTAGGATTAGAATTTGGCTAATAAGAACTTTAGGTCACTTTGGGTCAAGTGAGCCTAAATGGGTCAAATGGCTTGGTCAAAGCTTGATTTGAGTTTGATTGAACTTGTATATGGACTTATGATTGAAGTATAAATCCATTTGCAAGTGATTTGAAGTCAAATGGGTTTTGATTCATTTGACAATTTCAAGTTCAAAAGGGTAAACATGAAATGGATTTTGGCTTGATTTTTGAATTGATTTTTAGTCAAGTGATTAAAGTTTGTATTTATATTTGGATTCATGATTGTAGGATTGATTGAATCATGAAGAAAAATCAAGAGTTTGGCTTGATTTGAGGTTGATTTGGCTAAGTTCAAAATTTTGACTTGAAAAGCTTAGGTTGGATTTTGAATGAGTTTGAGTTTGATTTTGGAAGTGGTTTTGATTGTTTGAATTTATATTTCATTTATATATGTGAATATAAATGAGAATATAAATGGGTTATGAGAAAATTTCAAAGGTTTTAAGTGATTTGATCATGATCTATAAGTCCTTAAGAGGAAATCAAAGGATTTAGGAAAGATTTGGAATTTTGGATTTGAGTTTTGAGTTTAGTTTGATTGATTTGAATTTATATTTCATTTATATATGTGAATATAAATAAAAATATAAATGAGTTATGAGAAAATTTCATGGATTTGATCTGATTTAGGTATGATTTTGGCTAAGTCCTTAAGAGGAAATTTAAAGGACTTAGGAAATTTTGGAGTTTCAGAATTAAATTATGGATTTAGTTTGATTGATTTATATTTATATTTCATTTATATATGTGAATATGAGAATATAAATGAGTTATGAAAATCTCATGTGTGTTTGAATTGATTTAAGATGATTTAGGCTAAGTCTTAAGTGGAAATTAAAGTCTTATAAACTTTTAGAGTTTTGGGCGAATTTTGGATTTAGTTTGATTGATTTATATTTATATTTCATTTATATATGTGATATAAATGAGAATATAAATGAGTTATGAAAATCTCATGAGTTTGTATTGATTTGAAGATGATTTTGGCTAAGTACATAAGAGGGGTTAAGGACTTAAGAAGGATTTTAAATTTGGATTTGATTTGATTGATTTGAATTTATATTTCATTTATATATGTGAATATAAATGAGAATATAAATGGGTTGTAAGAAAATCTCATGAGTTTGAATTGATTTGAACATGATTTAGGTTAAGTCTTTAAGGTGGAAATTAAAGACTTAGAAAAGATTTTGAATTTGGAATTTGAACTTGGATTTGATTTGATTTGAAGATGATTTTGGCTAAGTCCTTAAGGTGGATTTAAAGACTTAGAAAAGATTTTGAATTAAAATTTGAATTTGGATTTTTATTTGATTGATTTGAATTTACATTTCATTTATATATGTGAATATAAATGAGAATATAAATGGGTTTTAAGAAAATCTCATGAGTTTGAATTGATTTGATCATGATTTAGCTTAATCCTTTAAGGAGGATATTAAAGACTTAGAAAAGCTTTTGAATTAGAAATTTGGATTTTGATTTGAATTTACATTTAATTTATATATGTGAATATAAATGAGAATGTAAATGAGTTATGAGAAAATTTCAAGGATTTGATTTGATTTGAAGATGATTTTGGCCAAGTCCTTAAGATAGGATTAAGGACTTTAGAAAAAATTTGAAATTTCATTCATGGGTTTCAATCATGTATTTCAATCATGGATTTCAATCATGTGGCATTGATTTGAGTTTGGAGAAAATCAAATAAAATTGATTTGGAGTTTGACTTGAAGGAAGGAAGGTGAGGTGTTTCAAGCTAAGGGTAGCAAATTTTCCTAACACCCCTAAGGCATGACCTATTTCTATGGCCAACTCTTCTAAGTCTCTAGGGAAAAGTTGAGTGTCCACCTAATCACTAGATGTGTCTTACGACTACGGAACTCTTAAAGTCTATGAGAAGTCCTGTGTCTAAGATGGAGGGGTTGAGAGCTCATCTTAAAGTGAGTCAATAAAGGGCCCAATAGATGTGGTGTGACCGACAACACATACATATGGTGTTGATCAAAATGATCACAACAGAAAGATCGAAGCACCAATAGAAACAATCTATCCTAACCCAAGGTGTAGAAAGAATCAAAAACATAGTGCAATGTGGCTCTACTTATGTCCAAGACATAAAAAAGAGGAGGAATCCACTAAGGGATATATGAACCTTCCACTAGAGGCGTTCAAGTCATCCACAAGGGGATGAAAAGTTTGATTTAATTTAACTCTCGATGAGGAGAAATTTCTATTAGGGAAGAGGATTGAATTCATTTCAATTTTTATATTTGGATTTTGAGATGGACATAATTGGTTTGCGATGGATCGCATTGAGTAGGAGCCACGGAGGGCAAGACCTAACTTAGATTTACCAATCTAAAGGAGTTATCTACTAAACATGTAGTAGGACTAGCCAACTAAAGCGATGCCTTTCGATATGAATCAACTGTATTAAGAAGAAAGCGTAGTAGACTTACATCCTCTAGAGAGTTGGATCTATTGGCAAAATGTGATTGAACCAACCAAGAATTGATTGAATGAATGTTGGGGACTTAGATCAACTCAAGGATAGTCAAGATTAATTTTATTTTTAGATTTATTTTGATGGATTTTGTTGGTTTACAATGGATCATATATTGAGGAGCCTGACCTAGACCTATTAGATTTACCAATCCAAAGGGTAGTCTACTAAACATAGTAGGGAGCCAACCAAGGATGCCTTTTCGGTATGTGCGTTGTACTAGGAAGAAAGCATAGTAGACTTACATCCTCCAAAGTAGAGAGTTCTTTGGGATAATCTATTGGCAAGACAAGATTGAACCCAACTAGAGGACCATTGAGTGAAAGTTGTTGGGGGACTTAATTTAACTCAAGGATAGTCAAGATTAATTTCATTTATAGATTTGTTTTGATGGATTCTATTGGTTTGTAATGGATCATACTGAGAAGGAGCTTATACTAACCTAAACCTATCTCAGGTTTACTAAACTAAAGTGGTAGTCTACTAAACATATAGTAGGACTAGCCAACCAAATGGATGCCTTTGGTTATGCATGATCTTAAGAAAGCATAGAACATCCTCCAAAGTAGGGACTAGTTCTTTGGGGTAATCTATTGGCAAGGCAATATGAACCGAACTAAATTGAGTGAATGCCCGGGGACTTAAATCAACTCAAGGATATTCAAGATTAATTTCATTTTAAGATTTATTTTGATGGATTATTGGTTTGCAATGGATCATCAAGAGCTATATGAACCTAGACCTATCTCAAATTCTTGAACCAAGGGAGTAGCTTCTCTGATGGGAGAACTATTCAACCAAAGGAGTGCCTTTTGGTTAGCAATGATTAATTAAAGGGAAGAAAGCTCAAAGACTCACATCTTCCACTACAAAAGATCACTGGGGTGATATGTTGCTTTGGGCAACAAATCAAACCTAACCTAAGGTTGCCCATCAATTTGGGATAATCATGCTTGAAAGAATGCATCATAGTCTTACATCTTTCAATGCGATTCGGGTAACCGCTTATGGAAAAATAGATTGAACTTGACTCTGAGTGAGTCGACAGGGACTTATCTCTCAACTAATAGCAATTCCTATAAGGAGTTTGTTAACACTTCCAAAGGTAGGATGCGCTTGGGAAAATGGGCCCTTTAAGCTTGAATTCTAATCCACAAGCAAATATTTTATTTATTTTGTTTAGTTATTTATCATGGACGGAATCAAATTGAGAAGGAGCTATATCGACTACTATCAGATTTACTAAACCAAGGGAGAATTTGCATCTGAACAAATTCTCCAACCATGTGGCTACTAGGAAGAGAGATTGTCCAACCAAGAGTAACCCGTAGTGTCTAAATGGGATGCAAGGGATGTGATCCAAATAGAGTGCCTGGAGGATGGGGCGGGGCTTAATCCAAAACCACAGAGAAAATGACATGGTTAGTCATATATCTAATAGGTATTGGTGGCCAACTCAAAGAAAGCACAAGGACTCATATGCGAGTGGTGTATCCAGTGAGTCCTTGTCGCATAGAGAGAACATCAACCAACCTAAGGTGCCCGTCAGTTTGCAATAATTAGCCTAGGAAGAAAGCTCGGGGACTCACATCCTCTTATAATAGAATTGATTCTTGGGATAGTTTGTCTTTGGCTCAACAGGTGCCAACTGACCTAGGGCGACTATTGAGTGAATGACACTAGGGGACTTAAATCGACTCAAACGTCAAGAAGAAAGGCCTGGGACTTATCCTAAATCTCAAATATACTCAACCTAGTTAAATCATGATGATTAGTTCAAAAAGAAAGCTGGGGACTCACATCTTCTTAAATAAAATCAACATGAGGTAGCTTATTGGCTGGGTAGTGAAGTCTACCATACTAAAGGTGCTCGTTGGTTTGCAATGGTCAAGTTAGGAAGAAAGCATGGAGACTCACATCCTCTAACAAGTGATCACTAGGGTGACATACTAGCAAGGTAGTATGTAGACCAAACCTAGAGCAGCTAATGAGTGAGTGCCACAACAGACATTCTCCCACATCAAAATAGCCCAAGATTAAAAGATTTGTGTCTATTTTTGTGCATGTATTAAAAGGGATAGGATGCCTCCGAGGAACTCTTACACGTACCTAAAACACGCTTGGGGATTTAGATGAAATGGTGCTACAAATGGCAAACAAGATTCTCACTAAGAAAGGATCGCTTGGGTTCTCTTCACACCTATCTTAATTACTAATCAAAATAGAATTGGGTTATCTTACACCTATTCTAATAGTCAAATGTGTTTGTGTTGTGAAAGAGGATAGGATGCCACTAGGGACTCTTACACATGCCTAGACATGTCACGATGGATTCAAGATAAGCAAACAATGCTTGAAGAAGAAGATAATTTTGATGAAATGGAATTAATTTTTTGTTCTTTTTATTAATAATTATTTTCAAACATGATTTATTTCATGGGTAATATTTCTTTAGATAGAGCCCATTAATTGGAAGTATCAGGTGTTCCCCTTTATAATCACTAAGCTGATAAGATCCTCTTTGGTAGGCCTTCTCTATGACATAGGGGCCTTCCCAAGTGGGTTCAAACTTGCCTCCCATCTTTTGACAGGCAACAATTGGTCTCCTTAGGACTAACATAAGTTCTCCTACTCAGAAAGACCTAGGGTGGACTAGTTTGTTATGAGCTTGAATTATTTTGGCCTTGTACAGTTTAAGGTTCTAGCATGCCCATAGGTGACTTTCCTCCAAACCTTCGAGCTCTTCTAACCACAATTTTGCATTTGGCTCTGTAGTGATCTTGCTACCCAATGCTATCCTTAGTGACAGTTGAACTTCTAAAAGTAAAATAGCTTAGAACCCATATACTAAGGAAAATGGGGTAGAATGAGTTGGGTTGATATGTGGTGCGGTAGACCCACCAAGACAAAACACTTGTTCCATGCATGTTGTCATTAAGTCTTTTTAATATGGATGAGAGTTTTGTTGAATTTCTTTTGCTAAGCCATTTGCTCCGGGGTAGTAGATGGTGGAGTATCTCCAATCTATACCATGTCTTCTAGCGAAGCTATTGATTTTTTTCTTTTGAATGTAGTACCATTATCATATATAATTTTTTGAGGCACCCTGAACTTATATACGATATGGTTCTTAAAAAACTAAAGAACATGTTGTGTTTTGACCTCTCTGAGTGGGATGGCTTCCGTCCACCTTGGAAAAATAGTCGGTGGAAACTAAGATGAATCGATGCCCCTTGGAAGGAGGATCGATTAGACCAACAATGTTGGTACCCCCAACACTCGAATGGCCATGAGGCCAATATAGGGTGTAGAATGTTGGGTGGTTGGTGGAGGACCACACCGTGCACCTGACACTGATGGAATCTCCTAGCTATATCCATGCAGTCTATAATCATCGAAGGCCAGTAGTATCCAAGTTGCTTGATCTTCATCTTCATCTTGGACCATTGATGTGTGTTCTCAGGCCACGAATGTACCATTTCATGGGCTTCATGTTTGTCTAAACATCGTAACCACATTTGGTTAAAGGATCGGCAGTACAGGGTGCCATCAACGAGAACATAGGAGAGAGTTCTCTGTTTCACCTGATGAGTTTATGACTTTCTTGAGGTAGTTTGCTGGTGTTCAAATAATCTATGAACAATTACCTCCAATCTAGCTCCTTGTCCTTATAGGAAATAGCAACCTCCCCTTCAAGAGAAAGTCTCTCGATGAGTTCAACATCAATAAAGGATAGGACTTGTCTATTTTGGACCCTTATTGAAATGGACTCGTCTTCCAAACATGCCAATTCTTTGGCAAGTTTGGCCAAAGCATCTGCTACTACATTCTCTACTCGAGGAACCTTGTAAATGGAAACTTCAGGAATTTGGGCCAACAACATTATGGTATACTCATGGTAATAGCGAAGCTTGGGTTTGAGAACCTTGTAGGACCTGACAATCTAGTTGATGACTATTTAAGAATCCCCAAAGATATTGATGCTCTTGACACTGATAGTGATGGCTAACTCTAGACCGATAATCAAAGCCTCTTACTCAGCTTCATTGTTGGAGAAGGGGATTTTAAAGATAGTATGATAATCTCATCTCATCGTGGTCTAGAGTTAGATGAACTATTCCTACCCCTGCCTTTCTTAGGAGAATAGATCATGGTGCTTTCCCTTTGTGAAAATAAGCTTCACCATCAAAATAGATCTCCCATCGATGGTAGGTGAGGTAGTAGAGAGTGTTCTCCTTCCCTTCATCATTGGCTTGAGATAGAGCAGAATCATCAATGCGGTGATGTTGAGGATGTCCTTAGGGAAATGTGATTTAGAGCATGACTTCACCAAAATCTTGCTTAATGTCTTCAAAAGTATCTTTGGGACTTATGAAACTTGAACTTGGCATCTTTTTTTATAATTACTAATAATGTCTTACATCCTCCGATAGGTTGGAGAGAAAGTGTCTTAGATATGCTAGCCATCCTTGGATGGATCTGAGTTGAGTTAAACTCTTAGGAGGTGGCATTTTTAAGATATCTTTGATTTTTTTTAGGATTTATTTCTATTCCCCAGTGTCTGACAACAAAACCCAAAGAATTTTCTTGAAGCTACTCTGAATGCACACTTTAGAGGATTCATCTTGAGGTTATAGTTTCTTAATCATTCAAAAACTACTCTCAAGTCAAAGTGATGGCCTTTCTTTTTCTTCTTTTGACTACTAGATCATCAATGTAGCACTCAACATGAGATTGAGTTCATTGAAGATCTGAGAGTCATGCCCATTGGTATGTAGCGACATTTTAAGGTCGAAAGGCATTCTATATAAAAAGATTGATCGAGGTTAGAAAGCAATGTTTCTTTCATCTTAAGAGACATCTTGATTTGGTTATAGTGATGATCCATGAAAGACAAGGCTTCATGAGATGAGGTGATGTCCACCATTAATTCTAGTATAAAAAGAGAAAACTCATCTTTAGGACATGCCTTTTTTAAGTCCCTTAAATCAATGCATATATGAATTTGGCATTCTTCTTCTTAACTAGTACGACACTGGATAACTAGGTAAGATATTTTTCTTCTTTGATGAAACCAACATTGATCAAGTTTTTGACTTCAGAAATGACCTATATTGTTTAATTTCTAATCGCATACGTTTAGAAGCTTGCTTGATAGGGTTAGCATTAGGATCTATTACTAGCTTGTGGACTGTCATGTTAGGAGATAATCTAGGCATCTCTTCATAACTCCATGCAAAGCAGTCCTTAAACTTAGTCAATAGCCTAACTAAGTCATTGGTTTCTTCTTCATTCAACAATGAACTGATGTACATCCAGCGTAGATTTTCTTCTATCTTGAGGTTGATTTTTTTAAGCTTGTCAATTGTTGAATGGATCTCCTCTTCAAATTTTGGAGGTGCATCCTTGATTTGGAGATCATCTAGATCATCTGAGATTTCTAAACACACATTCTCATAAAGGTTCATGTTGTGTGAAAAGAACCTATCAGACTCCAAATGATTAGTAACAACTAAGCAGTAATTGTCATCATCGACTAGTCCCACTGTACTGAAACCTAATCCAGCTCTTGATTGTGCTTGCCTATCTGCATTGTTCCATAGCTTTTCAAATACTCTAACCTGTGTCTAGAAAATGTATGAGGAACCAAACCTTTCTATATAAGATTATGAACACAATGTGAGTAAAAGTGAAATGATAATTCCATTAATTCTTTAAATGTATCCTCCTTAAGTTCAACATCAACTTCAGGACTTGAGGATGATGATCCCAAAACCAATATCTTCAACTTCATACCACTAGAGGACTTAGGGGCTTCCTTAACTACTAAACCTTCAGCTTTCTAAGATGTAAGTGAGGTTAGAGCTAAGGTTCCCAAATCTTGCGATAGTCTCACATAAACGATTCAAATACTTTGCTTTGTTTGGAGGCCGTCTAGATGGGTTTAGTATACTAATCACATTGGACTCATCTTCCAAGCTGGATTCCAAGTCTATGTTAATAGTAACAATACTCCTATGAGCTGAAACATGACCTCTGTTGGCTGAGGGCCAACTAGGGAGTCTTCCACATCTAGAACGCCTCTTTTTACCTCCACAGTGGAGGTTGAGCCATCTATCCACATGTCCATATGATGGAATAAACTCTGGGTGGAATGTGATATGGATCTATTTCTTCTTCAATTCTCTTTTCTTGTTCATTTGGATTTCCATTTTTCTTTTCTTTTTCTTTTGTCTTCTCTTTTTCTTCATTTTCTTTTTCTTTTGATTTTGAATTTTATCTAAGTTCATGAGAAAGGGTGTTTGGAGGAAGATAGTAGGTCGCATCCTTATAAATATCAACCTCTCTAACTGAAAATAGCTTTTCATCTCCATTGACATGATATTCAATCCCATCTTTTCTGGACTTGATGCACTGATGGAGGGAGGATGGAATTATCTTGCTCTGATGTATCGAAGGCCTACCAAGCAAAGTAGTGAATGAATTGTTCAAATAAATGATGTAAAACTTGGCTTCAGTCTTCTAATCACTTATTTGCCCTGATGGTTGCCACTTCTACCCTTGCACCAAGATAGCTTTTGAAAAATGGGCTTCATAGCTAGAGCAAGTAGTCATGTACTACTCTTTTCCTAAAGATCATTTTTCCTAAACTCAGACACTTCCACTCCCAGTAATGGACATAAATGTACCTTTCCTGCAAGTATAGATCATCTTGCTCGAGCTTACCAACTCAACCAGAAATGATAGCTATCTTTGAGCTATCTATCAACCAACGGAAGATCCCTATCTATCTTCATATTCATATATCTAGAAGAGTATGAACTACTAGCTAGTAGGGGGTAACTTTCCATTCCTACCTCCTTTAGTATATCCTAAATTTGATAAGTAAAAGGGGGTTATGGGGTTTCCTAGTGGATCACCATTGCCATATCGATTAGTGGTGGAAGTCATATAAGCCTAATTTTTCTTTCCTTTTGACAAAGGAAACTATCGCCTTTTCCTCCCATTCTTCTATCTCCCTGGTATGAAGTACACTATTGACGTGCAACACGAGCCCTTTAGGTGTCGTTCCCACTCTACCCAACATAACCAAAGAAGCTACATACTCTCAGTTATACCTCATTCTCCTATGAAGACAAAGGTTTCCCAACCCAACAGAATGATTGATCACCCAACTTCGATAGTTAGCCATATTTAGTGGCCTATTCTTGAATATGATCCCTTTGGGTTGTCAAAGCTTCTGGATGGTAAAATGACTGCCCTTTTGGGGCGGTGTATACACATAATTGGAAGTTCATCATGTTCATAGATTCATCTTTGTTTTGAATCTCTTTGTTGAAACTTATAGTGCTAGCTCATGAGATACCATTGGCTATACTTTGAAAATGAAAACAAAGGAGACTAAGGAAGTAGTGCATTGATTCTCTTTTTAGATCTATGTGGGGTACATAAGAAAGATCCACCTTAATCTGAACAATAAAATGAATTGCATACAACGAAGTAAGGGGGTTCCATCTTACACATTAAGACTACAGATTTTTCTCTCTTCACCTTTCTCAAATTAGAATAGTAGATCATAAAAGTTTTGCTTCTTTCAAGCCAAAAAAATATCGGATTAAGGGTTATCTGTCTGACAATGCTACCTTTGTCCATTTTGTATATCCTCCCCACAAAAACAAGATCATATTGAGAAGAAACTTCGAGGGAGATAACATTGGCATAGACACTTACTAGAGTCTATCTAGGTGAGCTCAAGTTGTAGAAGAAAGTTAGCTTTCTTCTGAGCACAACAGATCGGATGCACATTAGATCAGAGCAAGCCCAATGGCACAGACACTTACTAGGATGAGGCATAGCAGGAATTGAACCCACATCTCGTTGAGGTACTCCAGTAAGCACTTTATAGCTCTATTTCTAGGGGGAGAAGACTGTAAGCACGCATTTTGAGAGAACTTTACTAAGTGCCCGGCCGAAAAGGTTAGTGAAGGGAAGTGGTGGTTTAGCCAAAGGTAGAACATGCAAGGGTTGGATTCATCAAGCTCTTAGAATAGTTGTTCCAATATAAAGGCCAATCCCAAGCTTATCTTCTCCACTAGATCTACATAAGGCACTAGTCAATCTATTCAAATCTTTCTTGTTCTTCAGCTTCTAATAGATTTTCTTCTCTATAGACAGAGGAAGACATTTATGAAGTGGACAAACTTGGTGAAGAAGGGCCTAAGGGAACCCAGCCCATGAACTAGATTTGAAAGTAAATACCTTTTGGTTCATTGACTAAGTCTTCTCCCAGGGTAGAGGAAAATTTACATGATCTAGAAGAAAACCCTGCTGAAGGTGGTCCAGCCAAATGAGTCTTTTCAAAGCCAAAAGGGTGAGTACAAATTCCATCACTCAAACTATCTTATGAAGGTGAAGGTTGTAGTCTGGAATGTAAGGACATTAATATGACAATGAATATTCAATTTGGATTCAAAAGAATTTAAATTCAAAATTCAAATAAATGGACTTTGGAAATTTGAATAAATAAGGGACATATTATGGAAATAATTTGAATAAATCTCACATGCTTTATCATTAAAAATATTTAAAAAATTTGACCAAAATATTACCAAAAAATAAAGAAGATGTGAGAGAGAAAATAAAAGGATATGAGAGAGAAAAAGAATAATTAGGATAATTCTTGAATAGTTTATTTTCATGCAAAAATAAACGGATAAGTAATATAATTAACCATAGAAATAATTAGAGAAAGTATGAAATAAATTCATCTTACTTGAAAGCACACTAAATGATAATTAAACTCATGTAAGTAATTTATGTTATCCAAAATGGATAATTTAAGAAATAGTTAAAGAATAAAACAACTTTAAATGTAGAAAAGATGGATAAATTTAAATAAGATATTTTAAAATGATTAAATTATTAATTTTATTTTATTGAGCTCTTATTTTTCTTAGTATTGTAAGTCTTAGAAAATTCTCAAACTATCCTAGTCTAGCTGATATGACTTTCTCGGTCTGACTAATCAAGTTGAGTCTAGTAAATTTCTTAAAAAATTTAAAATAAATGATTTTTAGCTTTAAGAATACAATTTATCATCAACATAGATCTAAATTAAGAATAATATTTATAATGATTAATGTGGATAATTTATCTTTCAAAGAAATAATTAGTTCTTATTACATAATATTTTTTATCATCAAATCAAATGGTGAGATACACAAGGTGTTTAGATAACACCTTCAATGAATCATAAATTGATTATTGAATACTCTCTAACCATCAATTGAACTCTACTTGATCTAACCTATGTAATTGACCCATTTAGCTTTAATTTAACCAGGATTAAATTGAACCAAACCCCATTCTAATCAAAATCAATTCAAATCGAAGCTTTGAATTACTCAAATGATCAATTAAACATAACTCAACTTTTTACTTAACTCAATTTGGCCAATTTGACCAAATTGGTCACCTTAACCCATTTGACCCAATTGAACTTAAATGATCCAAATTCGAATCTACTTCTAATTAAATCAAATTAATTACACCAATTTGGTCAATTTATCAACCTAACCCATTTGAACTCAAATTGACTTATAAGGGTCAAATTGAGCCAAACCTAACCAAACTTGGCATGACTCATCCTTAAGTATATCTTAACTTGTCCAAGTGAACCCAACCCATGGTGAATCCGATTTGACTCAAACCAAGTGAACCAAGGGTTCTAAATAAGACAAAATACCCATTTGGAAAACCTACCCACTTCCTTAGCCCATGGCAGTCACTTTTGGCCATTTTTGGACATAAGACCACTGACCCAACCTAACCCAAAGCTATTGGATTCAACCCTTGACCAAAGGGAGAACCTCTTCACCTTTCCAACCCATTAGTTCACCTCTAAGGAGGTGTACTACCTATGGTAAGCCACCAAACCATCCTAACCACTAAAGCACCTCCACCACATAAGTCACATACCATTCCTGGCCATCCCCATCTACTAGATGGCTCCCAAATGTCAAACCAATCTCATTGCTTGGCTCACTTGGGGAAGAGAGTATACCCCTCCTCCCCTATTCAAACTCATCACACATCATCACTAGAGCATGCTTCTCAATCCCTAAGCTTCCCTAGAGCTCCCCATGCACTCATCCACTAGCAAGACCATGCCTCACCTCAACCCAGCACCCTCTCCATCTAACCTCACTCAAACTCCATCAAATTCAAATTAACTCTACCCACTCCTTCCCCTCACTCTGGTGAATCAAAATGAATCAATTTCCACTCAATTTGAGCAACGAAAGGCACCACAAGACCAACTCTAGTAAGCTTTGCAGCAGCATTTTGGTTTAGAGGATAGTAAGTGAGGAGGTAGCTCAAAATATCTCCAATAGGACTTCACCACTTAAAGGCAAAGATACCTTAGTCATTGGGCCACAGATCTGTAGCTCTAGTGAGATAAATATTGGTAAACTTTATAAATTATATGATCTGTAGTTTCTTGTACACAAAATTATGGTTTGACATGAATCTAATAATAGGATCCTCTTATAATCATCCTTTGATCAATTTGCACTCAATTTTCCATCAAATGAGCTTTGATGAGCTCGGGTTGAGCTGCAAAAGGTAGATGGTGTTTGTCTCTCATCGAGGGTTGGTGATGGATCATCTGCTTATCTGTTCTACATGATTAAAATGGACATAATTAATCACATTAAAATTTTGATTTATTTAATTAATCCATACAATTAATCTTAACCATTAAATACGAGATCAAACAGTTGAGAAAAATACATGTCCATTGTCACTGAGTTAATAGACATGTAGGACGTTTTGAATAACCAATACTGCACCACCTCATGGAAAATGCGTGATGCTCTAAATCAATTAATTAGTGATAAAAAATATTTTTTAGGCATAACTTTAAAAATCATAACTATTTATAGAAAAGTTTTAAAAATACAAATACACCCATTTTGGAAAGCTTAGATAGAGGATAATCTAGGAAAAATTAAAGCCACAATTTTTATCAAGTAAATAGTGGTTAATTAAGGTTTGAAGTTTTACTTATTTAGCTTAATTCATCCTTAATTACTTGGCTAATTAACTTGAAAATTGGTGTGATTGTTCCTTGGGATGGCCTTTACCTCCCATAATTTTCTAAAGTTAATTTACTAAGTAGTTTAGGATATCTCAATTTTCAAACCTTAATTAATCATTTTATATATTAAATAATTATTTAAAATTTAAGAAAATTAAAAAATTACTTAGATAAACCTAATTAGTACATTAAACTAAAAAAGAGATTTTTTATTAAATAAAAAAATCCTCAATTGGTTTGGGGTATTTTATGTCTAATTGATGATTTTAGATTTTCCCTATTTATTTAATTAATCTCTAATTTTGAGCCTAATTACATTAAGGCTTTTAAGGCAAGATTATGTTATGTTTATGCATCTCCAATAATTTTTTCATGATTTATGGGCCCTTTTGGGCTTAATTGATTAAATAAATAATTAATATTAATTAGTTCATAAAACCACCTAAATTACTTAATAAATTGAAGTGGGTGAAGAGATAATTTAGATGATTTTATCTCCTCTTCATGATTAAATAACCTAAATCTTAAAAGAAAACTAATTCTTAATGAATCCAAATAGGTTATTTGAAAATGTTTAATTGCTTTGCTTCAATTATTTATAGATTTGTATTATATTTGTCTCATTCATTTATATTTTCAAAAGAAAAATAAAAGATTACATTAAGTGAATGCGTTTGAATTAAATAGTGTGTTTGTTATTACTAGCAAATCTTAAATTAATTTTATGATTAAATAAAAGATATTTATTAATCTAAATATAAATTAATTTTGAGTAATTAAAAGTTAAGTTTAATTTTTATGTGTATAAACTACAATATTAAAAGGTATATACTCTAAAACCTGAGTGCAAGACTATAAGCATCAAATGGTCTTTAATTACCTCCCCGGTCTAACAAAGGCACGTGCCTTAAGATTTATAGTGAATTACATATTAAGGCTAAATTACATTTACCTATGCATTAAATTATTCTAAAATTTTTACAATTTCATTCTTATATTTATAAATGTATGCATATGTATATGAATTAACAAGTATATAGTCTAGACATCCTAGGATCACAAGACTTTAAGTAGTTCTAAGGGGTTCTTTAATTATCTCACTTCCCTCATTTAACAATGGCATGTACTTTTAGAAATTCAATATACTAAAGCATATGTATATATATATATATATATATATCATCACATTTCTTTCTACAAAATTCATGCATCACATCCCATATCTTAATTAAACTATATTAATTTAATCTTGCATTAGGTGTGTAATAATCAAAAGACATATGTATATTAATTAAACTTAGTTATTTAAATAAGCATATTATTCAATTAAATGAATACTAAAGAATAATGAAGCTAAGTCAAGAAAATATTATTAATTTAACCATGGTTTGGTTTCATTAATCCTAACATACCTTTGTTATGTAGTTTTGGCACTTAAGAGGGCGGGGTGAGGCTAAAATTATTTTGAAGTTAAAACATAGTTTGAATGCTTCATAGAAAAGCTATTTCTAAATAAATTTACTTTAGAGATTCTCAACAAATAATAAACAACAATAACAAAAAGTAAAGGTGGAAAAGAAAAAAAAAGACAACAAAGAGATTTTTACGTGGTTTAGCCAAACCCAAAAGCTGACCTATGTCCAGCAAAAAGCTAGAAATTTACTAATTCAAAGTTCAGATTACAAAATATCCCATACTCTCCCACACAAGTATAATCCAACACCATATTTTCTACACGGGTAGTATAACCCAACACATACTTTCCTACAATGGCAAGTATAACCCTAACACATAAGAAGAGATAATAAAAAAATTTCAAATATCTAACTCTCAATTTTAAAAGATTTTTGCACTCACAACCCAACTATACCAATATTAAGCAAGTAAATAAAATAAAAGAGAGCTCATTTTATTTAAAAATGAAATTAAAATAAGATCTTCAATTAAGTATTCAACGCAAGCAAGACTTCAAATAAATTTGACTTAAGATAAACTTTATAAAAGCCTAAAATGATTTGATTTTATAACTTAAAATCCACCAATATACTTTTAATGAAAAATGTAAACTTAAATTAAGTTATGAACCACCTTGATATAAAATATTAACTCACACAACTTTAGTTTGGATTCTTTTTCACAATATATAAGTTATTTCCAAATGATAAATGAATTGCAACTAAGAACACTTGAATAATATTTGGAATAACAACACAAGAAAGATATCACATAAGCTTTATGTAAATCAAATGAGAAGAAGTAAACACTAAGCACAAATTTATTCCAAAAAGAATTATGATGTGGTCGGCTAACTCAAGATTTAAAGAAGGTATGATGTTAAGCACAACTAAACTTGAGTAATCGATATGAATAGCTTTTGGCCAAGGTGAGAATCAAAGAATTATGAAAATATTAAGCACTATATAAATTAAATATTTTTGTGTCTCAACCAAGTAAGAAAACAAAATTATATAAAAAGATAATGCCCAAATAAATTGAATAAAAAGAAATAAGGCATAAAAAAGAAGTTTAACACCTTAGAAAAATTAGAAGAACCTTTGAAGCTCTCAGCCAAGGGTTTATCTCACAAATCTTTCAATTTTACTAAGCAATCTTTAAGCCAAACTATTTTTACAAGGGAAAGAGAAGAATGATGAGGAGTATTTGCAGTTGAATCACCAAAGATCTCCACAAATTCTTGTAGCAAGGTTTTAGACAAATGGAGACAAGAGCAAGAGAAAGTGAGAATAAGAGAGCTAGAGATCCTTTTTTTTTAAGTTCTAATGAGCCACTTAAATAGAAAAGGAAGTAGGCTAGGGTTGGCCAAGGTATGATGGTATTGAAGGGAAGTTAATATTGGAAAGGATTTGAGTTGGATTTCGTGAATTAAAACAAATAAAAGATTCAATCCTTAATGGTTTCGGCCAAGAGAGGAAGAGAGGAAAAATAGATTAGAAAATAATTCAAATTTAATGGAATGAGGCAAAGGGGTTGGCCAAGGAGGTTATGGAGAGAGAGAGAGAGAGAGAGAGAGAGAGAGAGAGAGAATTTCTAAATCACACTAAAAGATTATGAGGATATAATTGGCCAAAGAAAGAAATAAATTGGAGATGATGGGGGTCGAGCAAGCTCAATACAATGTGAGGAATCAATGCAAGATATCATGAAGATATTTAATTAAATAAAACATTAATGAATAAAGAGGAATATAAATTAATTTGAATAAAATAATTTCTAGAAAGAGATCGAAGAGAATTTTGACAACACTAGTTTCCTAAAATAGGATATTATCAATTTAATGCAATGAATCAATTAGGATTAAAGTTGATTATTTAATATAATTTTTGAGTATTAAATAATACTTAAATTAATTTAATTTTGAATTATTTTGTCCTTCCCAAAACAATTTTCTAAAGAGGTTTAATTTAAAATAAATTATTGTAAATAAAGGTTGATTTAAATTTAATTTTAAAATAACCTAAGTAACATAATTAAACTCCATATAATTAAAATAAATCATGCTTGGGACGTTCAAAACATTCCATAAAATATTAGATTTAATTTAGCAAGGATATTGCATGATTGAAGCACTTTCAATTCAAAATAATTCAAATTCAAAAATTCAAATTAATGAACTTTTAAATTATGAAAATTTAGAGAATTATACATGAAAAATATTTTTAATAGATTTACCATGATTTAATAGCTAAAATTAAATGAAAAAAAATTATCTAAAATAATGTAAAGATGGTAAGGATGATAAGAGAGAGAACAAAGAATAATAGGAGAGAGAAAGTAGAATAAAAGAATAATTTCAGGATGATTTATTTTTCATGCACTTAACATATGAATAAAAAATATGATCACCATGGAAATAATTTAATAAAGTTTATAATTAATTTTCATGCTTGGACACACATTTAATGGAACATAACTCATGCATTAGTTCATATTATCCAAAATGGATAATTTAAGGAAAAATTGTAATTTTAAGATATATAAAATAAAAAATGATTTTAAAATAAATTATTTTGAAATGAAAGAAAATTTTATTTTATTTATGTGAGCTTTTTAGTTGACTTAATATAGTAATTCCTACAAAAATTTTGATCCAATTCAAGTCCAATCTTTAGCTTTAATTGACTAAGAATCTAGAGTTGAAGAATTTTTTACACACTTGAATTTAAACTAATTAATATCATTTGAACATTGTCGACCTCATTTTTAGATGAGGTTAAGATCATTTCTAAAATTAGTAACTTGAACACCTGATCCTAGATTAGAAGCTTCTTAATTATCCACTTAGAACACTATACCTATTGACCCAATGCATCTTCCTTGCGTTTGATCTAATCTAATGGGTTTAGGTAGACTTAACCTAAATTCTGAACTTGAATAAAAAAAAAAAAATCCAAATAAACCAAAATGATTTCAAATTAAATCAAATGAATGAATCCAAAATCAAATCAAAATCAAATCTAGTCAACCTTTTTGACATTGGTTTGACTCATGTAGGTCCCACCAAGTTAAAAGTCAACCCACCAAAAAATTTGACCAAATAAAATTATTCTAAATAATCAAAATGATAAAATAAATATGTTTAATTATGAATCTAAATAAATTTAAATTTTTTAGGCCTTACATAGGTTAATTAGACCACTCAATCTAAATGGGCCTAAATGAGTCCTATTAGGTTCAAACCCAAATCAAATTAAAATCAACACAATTTGATTATTCATAATCATTTAGAAATGATCACTAAACATAATCTAAACAATCATTGGGTCTAATTTGATCAAATGATCATTTGACTCAAATGAAACTTAACCCATTAAACCCAATTTGGTCAAATGGGTTCAAATTGAAATAAAATTAAAATCTAATCTCTCCAAATTATCTCACACATGTGATTACATGATTAGAATTTAAACAAAATTTAATTAAGTCCAATGGGTCATTTGAACCTAATTGAAATCAACCTTAACCCATTTAAGCCTAAATGGGTAAAAATGAAATGAAATCTAAAACCAACTCAAATCCTAAAGGAATTAATTAAATCAAAACTTGGTAAATCATCAATTAAAAATAATTGAATCTAAAATTAAATAAATTAAATCAAAATAAACAAAGTTAAAATACTTTGAATACAAATGCCATGAATTGGGTTCACACCTCCAATCTAACTCAAATGGATTTGGATTCGACCTAAAACTCACATTTCATTTTATTTGGCCAACCAAGGGTTGTGGTGGGGATGCCTGAAGACATAAGTGAGTCAAAGGGAGATGAGTTAAAGTTTCAATAATTAAAGATGCCTTTGTGATTCTTCCTCCTCCAATCATCCAAACTCCCTTGGATTTTACCCAAATCATTTGACCACCTCATAGAAGATGATTCCAAAGGTTGGAATAAAGTGGTTAGCCCATTAGCAAAAGGAGACTTGGCTTCTTCCATGAGGGAAAAAAGAAGAGAAGAAGAGAGAAGCCATGGAGGTCTCTCTCTTAGCTAAGGAAGGAAAATGGAGAAAGTCCAAGAGGTTGGAATCAAGTGGATAGCCCATTAGCAAAGGAGACTTGGCTTCTTCCATGAGGGAAAAAAGAAAAGAAGAGAGAAGCCATGAAGGTCTCTCTCTCAAGAGAAAGAAAGGGGAAATGACTCCTCCTCTCAAACTCTCACAAGACCAAGAGGGACTAAACCAACCCTCTAGCCAAGCCCCTCGCTACCGATGGGTCGGATTCCAGCCACCTAAAGCTCCATATGCATGACTCTTGGCCATGCATGGAAAGAGAGGAGAGAGGCCCTCTCTTCTCCATATTCTCATCCTAAATCATTCACAAGGTGAAGAAAAGGCAATTTGAAGCATTCCCGACCTCTCACTAGCAACAAGCCAGAATTCAACCAAAGTAGACAACCAATCTCTCGACCTCCATTGGGAAAATGAGAAGAGAGTATTTCACCTCAAATTGAACATCCCAACACATTCTAAAGGTTGAGATGATTTCAATTGAATCTTCACTGAGACTCATCACCATCAATGAGTAGGAGAACTATCAGATCCGATGGGAAATGGCCACTAGTTGGTCTCCAAGGCATTTGGCGAGGAGTCAAGCCACCAAAATCATGTACATAGCTTTGTCCCATCGTGGTGAATGTGCTCAGAGCACAGTGAGAATGGGATCACCTTTGATGAGGTATGCCTCACAACTGACCCTTTTATCAAAATTCTTTGGTCCTTTGTAAGATCCCCAAGGAGATCAAACTATTTTAATTGATTGCAAATCAATCTTTGATGGATTTATAATCAAAATCTTGTCAAATTTGTCCTCAAATCACTAGAAATCCATCAATTTAGGACTTCCATCTCTCATCCAGAGAATAGGAAGCGATCTTATCATTCATTATTTCTACTTAGAATAGATGGTTGAGATCTAGCCACACAATTTCATTAAATTCTATAGAAACTATGGACAAAATTGGACTATTAAGATCAATCCACTGCGCCACTTTTATGTGGTATCCATGTGGATCACACATGAATGTCACATCAACACCACCATTTAAAATAGATTTTCAATTTTAAATTATTAAAAAAATTGGTAAAAAATACACCAAAACTTTAAAAATCATAAAAATAAATTAGAAATCCAAAAAATGTAAATGAGGGTTCTATAGATT
Source organism: Cymbidium sinense (assembly GCA_021442155.1). Classification (NCBI taxonomy): domain Eukaryota; kingdom Viridiplantae; phylum Streptophyta; class Magnoliopsida; order Asparagales; family Orchidaceae; genus Cymbidium; species Cymbidium sinense. Next base: position 102,592,922 of record CM038218.1, read on the forward strand.
CATCTCAATGAGTAAAATCCATTAAACCCAAACTCCCTAATTAATTTAGTGTAATTTTGGATTAATTTGATTTTAAATAAAATTAATTAAACTCAAATTAATCATAAATCATTAATCCAATTGAAATGAAACTTTGAGGAACTAAAATTGAGGTTAAAATGCACTATAGGATAAATTTTCATTATTTATCTCAAAGTACATCAAAAGATATTAAATTTCAAACTCTAAACTTCAATTTTAATGAAATAAATTAATATTAAATGAAATAAATCATCAAAATTGATCAAATGACTTTGAATCAACATAACAAACCCTAATGAAATGAACACATCATTGAAACTCACATAACTTAATAAATCACAAAATGGCTTAATTTGGTAATTAATTGAGTTAATCAATTATCGTTTCTCAAAATTTTGAATAAACCCTCTATGAATGCATATTCTAGAGAGGAATTTAGGAAAAATAAAACCCCTACATAATTCTTCTTAAATTAAGTTTAATTTAGGTTTTAATAAAATATTTAAAATGTTAATTACACCCTAATCATACATCTAATTGAAATGAAACTTTAGGAAAATCAAATTAGCAAGGAACCCCACTTGCCTTAAAAATTTCAAACCCAATTGATTTATGAATTGGAAATTATTGAATTTCCAAGTCTCTAAGTCAATATAAATTAAATAATAAATTAAAAAATTCATTAGATCATAAAATTCATAAAATTAACTTGAAGCACCTTCATCAACTCCATAACACTTAAAAATAATTCTCCAACATTTTAAATCAAAGAATTTAATCACTTACATACTTAAGGTTTAAAGAAAATAATAATGAATATTAAGTTTAATTAAACCTTAAAATTTATAATCAAACATTTAATGAAATCTTAATCCACTACTAATGCAATTTAAGATTGGATTAAAACACTAACCTAAATGTGTTAGGTTAATATAATTCAAACTAAATGAACATGAATTCAATAAACATTAACATATTTCAAACTAAGCATTAAGGAAACAAATGTTAAATCAAGCTTAAGAAAATAAATATTAAACCCATCCAATCTAAAACAAATCAAATTAAAAATAAGTTAAATAAAAAAGATTTAATCAAATCAAAGAAATGAAATGAAGAATAAAATCTCAAAGACAAAATTGAAATAATAATCCAAATTAAACTCAAACCCAAATCATCTAAATGAATCTAAAAGGTACTAATTAAGATACTTAAAAATCTTAGTTAAGCCTTTAGGATAAATCTTCATCTTAGGATGAAGGTTTCATTCTATTAAGATTTAGGATGTTGAATAGAATGGGTTTTAATCTTCATTCTTGAAAACCTAAACTTCACTTTAACAAAAAAATAAATAAATAAATAAATTTGAAAATAAAAATAAAATTATAAATCATTAAAACATTTGAACTGAAATCATCCAAAGGTAAAAATAGACAAACTTTAAAACCCAAATTAAAACTTGAAATAAAAAGGCCTAGCAAAGTCTTACCACACAAGCCTATTTTCTTGACACACTAGATCATTAAGTCACAAACCCTAGACTTAAGCTAGTTTGATTTGTGATATCTATGATACTCTATGTTATAATGTGATGTGATGTACTATTTTAGACTGCATCTCTAGGATTGTTTGCCCATTAGCCTAGATGGTAGGACATTCTCTTTAGAACTAAAGTTGTCTTCTATAGAGGGGCTATGCTATAAAGGATTATTATCATAAATAAATTATAAATGCTATTTTTTGCAGGTATGCTTATGTCCTTAAGCATAGCCTAATAGGACAGGCGGGCTTGGCAAGCAACTAATGCTATGCATGTATGTTTGAAAAATATAACTGATGTGTGCTATTTGTATTTTTTTACATCTGTTTTGCAGGGTTTAGGATTTATTTTTGAATTTGAATTAAAAACTTTGAGCTTACAATTAGGTTAAGATTCATGGTGTTTAAGATTAGCAGGAGCTAACCTACATAGATAGGTACAAATGTCCCCTGTGAAGCCCAATGTAGGTCCCTGAAGAAGGAGACGATCCTAGAAAGAAGACATATAGATCTAAACTTATAGTTCTAGGCCAGGCTGCATTATGGTGGTGTTTGGATGCCCTTTTCTCATTCTTTTAGGGTGTACAATGATTCTCGGTCACATTATCCTTTCTTTAATTTAAAATTGGCTTGCTTTTCTAGATTTTTTTTGTGTTGTGTTTCCTGTGATGAATGCCTAGATGATTAGGTTTTCAAGAAAACTAAATTTTTGGCTTAACTTAAATTTAATCAACTTAAGCACAAAAATAAAAAAACTTGAACTTCATATAAATGAAAGACCTTAGAATAACCTAAAATTAACTAGAAATAATTAGCATTTGAAAACCATGCTATCATATTACTCTCAACTCTTGAATTTGGCACTTCACCCATTGCATATAAAGGGTATCTAACCTTTGAGGATGACTGCCTTCTTGTGGAAGTCTACCTTCTTTTAATGATTTGGCCCATGATCACTTCTAATTTCATAGTATTTAGGCATAAAAATGCATACCCAAGATCTTAAATGGATCATGAGTAAAACATATAAAATCTAGAAAATGTGCATTAGTTAGGTGCATTTCATACCCTACATGATCTGGGATTATGGAGTGAGTCTAAATTCTTAGATTCTTTCCTAAAATGCAATAGCCCAACCATCTTACATACATGAGACTTGGCATCATAAATTTAAAATGTGCTTAGGTGGTGTTAGCTGATAGCCATCCTAGGGGGGTTATAAGTCTAAAGGAGTTAGGGATAGGCATATTCCCTCAAGTGAGAGGAATGGTTGATAATTCTCAAATTTGAAACTAGGTAAAGCATCTGACTTATGTTAGAAGATCTTATAGGCTTAGGATTTGAAGCATCCTTTTTGGAGTAAGTCTTTAACCATAGGCATTTCTAGTATCTAACTAGAATCTAAAAAAAAATGTCAACTTAAAATCTAATTAAATCTCAAAATTTAAAGCCCAATGATAGGATGGTTGAAATGCATACTAGGCATCCCAATATCAATAAGAATTTCCTACATAATCTGATTTCCAAAATAAGTCTTTCCACTTTGGATCATTTCCCAATTAAAATTTTAAATATCATTTTGTTTGAAAACTAGCTTAGAAATCTATAAAAATAATAACTTATTTCTTTAATCAGTATTCTTAGGACTAGACTCTTCATCCCTAAGATGTAATTAACTATAAAGGCTTGCCTTTATGGGGAACCATGAACCTAGTTTAAAATAAACCTTGCTTCTTTCCATGTAGTTAGGAAAACTCTCTTATAAATGAAAACCCATTAGATTTAGAGTCTTTTATTAAATGATTGATTCTATTATAGGATAACATGTTTATCTTCCAGATAATATGTTTACTCCTTAATGATGCATTTGATCATCCAAATAAGAAATTCCTATGTGGTGTCATAAATTTTCTCCATAAACATATGTTTGTTATCATCAAAATCAATCTCATATGAGATGGGGATCATGAAGTCAATAGCTTTTAAGTCAAATATCTTAAGTCAAATCCAAACATATAGTTTAATTAATAAAAGAGATTTATAAAACTCCATTAAGGTGATTAAAAATCATAAAAAATCATCTCTTAGAATCAACCTATGTTTAAGGTTTAAGGTGGGTCTTATCCTCCCTTCTTCCCTTAGTAATACCAAATAAAAATGAAACTCAGTGTAAAATTAATAGTGTAAGATAATGCATTTTAAAATTATTAATCACATAAAAATGTATCCTTCCATAATAAGGAACTCAAACATTCATTACTAGATAATTCTAAGCATTAAAGCCTACTCAAGACATACTAATAAACCTAGCACACAGGTAGGATGCCAGAATGCTAATCTAGTCTTTGGTTAGGTTGGTGTTTGTCATGATGATGTTGTGTTGGGTTTTGTGATATAATATTTTTTGACTCGATGTTAAGATTGATTGTGTGTGGGTGACCCAAGGCAATATGCTAAGTGTAAGTGTATGAAATATATAATTATTTAGTGGATGTATGTTAATTTAACCTCTATTTTGCAGGTGTAATTAGATTTTTATTTCATATATAAATATAATTTTTGCAATAGGATTAGGATAAAAGCTATGAGATTAAGGATAAGTAGTGGCTAGAAGGCTTAGACTTGGGAGGTTGTGTGATGGCTGGAGTGCTCAAATCTAAGAAGAGAAGATGAAGATAAAGAATTGAAAACCCCCATATTTTTATTTTTATTTGTAAATTAATTGTAATTTAAGTTATATAAAGGTAGAGCTTGGCTACCAATTTATTTTTTTGGGTGTATGGTGATACCCAGTGACACTAGCCTTTTTATTCTTTCAATCAAATAATATTTGTTTGTTTTTTTACTTTAATTATGTAATAGAAATAATAGAAATGGCATAATTATCATAGCTTCTTAAAATTTGATTTTTTTGTGGTGGATGCAATAGGCTCTTTAAGAAAATTAAATTTTCTTCTTCAATTAATTAGTTTTAATTAAATTATAATCAAATCATAACCCCACTTGAAAGCCTAGGATTTTAATGAAGAGAAATAAAATATTTAATAACCCCTTAGCTCTATGGTTGTATGTTCTAACAACATGCATGCATCTTCTCTTTTTCCTTGTAAATAGGGGGTCTCAACTCTTACACGATAAGGGACAAGACTTGACCTATGAGAGTAGTCCCTTGTAGTGGAGAACACCCCTCCTCACTGATTTAGGCCATAATTGTATTTCATCATACATTTAAGCATAAATCCTCCCAAGCATGAGTCCATAATATTGAGTTAAAAATGAAATAAAACTTGTAAATTTTTATTGCATTAGTTTAAATCATGATTTTCATATTAATCAGGATTTAGTCTCTTAGAGAGTTAGTTTATGACTCTAGATTCTTTCTTAAAAGAAAAATAGCCAAGTCATCTTGCATTTACATAAGACTTTCCCACATGGTTTTAAATCGTAGGAGGTGTTAACTGGCAGCCACTCCATGCAGTTGTAAGTCCATAAGAGTCAGGATTGGTTAACTCTCTCTAGTGGAAGTGAACTAATACATCCCATCTTTCTCAAGTAGATTTAGGTTGAGCTTTTTTGCTTGTGCTAGAGCACTTTAGATGTAGGTTCAAAGGCTTTATGTTTCTTCTTTCTATGAGCATAAGTCCTCACCTTTTAGGCATTTTCATAATCTTAGGTTATTGGAATCTAAGTCTTAAGATTCTAATGAAATATTAGTTCAAATAAATATAATTTTCATATCCAAAAATATAAAGCCTCACTATAGATATATCAAAGCACTTACTAGGCTTTAGCATTATGAGTGCTTCATACTTATCCCCTTCATAATCTATAAAGAAGTCTCTCCATTTGAAATCTCTTACTTGATTCCTAACAATTAATAATCCATTGACATCAATCTTTATAATCTTTAAAGATATTAGTTGACTACTTTAATCAAAAGTATTCTTAAAATTTTTTATTTTCTAGGATGTAATTAACTATGGGGTTTGCCTCCATAAGGAACTAAAGAACCTGTCACAAATAAACTCTGCTTTACTTCATCCATGTAAAGTAGAAGAAAGATCTTTGGTATATAGATGCACCTTAAGAGTCCTTATTAGATTATTTAGTCCATTGTAGGGTGGCATTTCTATCTTTTGAGATAGCATATCATTCCTTAGATGTCGTACTCAATCATTTCAATAAGTACTCCCTAAGATCTGTGTGGTGTCCGTATGACTCAAAATAAAAACACCATAACTATTTTTTTTCATAGAATTACTTTAATTTCTCTAATTAATCCTCTTAGATAATTGATGACTAAGCCCACATTATTTGAAATATTGGCTTATTAGGCAAATGATTTTATCAAAAATTGCCATTGCTTATGTCCCTTAAAAATTAGTAAAGATCATATATTAGTTGACTTTCTAGTTGTGCATCTTATACTTGCAAACTCCTCATTAAATGATGAACTACCTAATAAATAAATCCTACACATGAAAGAAAATGAATGATATACTTTGATAGGGCATCATCTCTTGTCATGAATCTTGATCAAAAATCTTGTATAAACGCTAACATTAGCTTAATATTCATATATTTTGAAGGATTATGAGGTATTCATACGCCTTTATAGAGCCCAAACTAATAATGAAATAGAATATACTACCCTTATTATTGGCCTAGAATTGACTTTATGGATGTGCATTAAGAAAATCAAGATCTATAGAGATTCTTAATTAGTTATCAAGCAAGTAACCAGTATTTATGAAATCCTAAAACGTGACTTACATGTTCACTATCAAAAGGTCATGCAGCTCATGCTACTCCTCAAGGCTAGATGCAACTCTAATTAGAATTCCTCAATCTCAAAATAGTTTAGCAAAAGAAAAAATTATCTGACCCAAATAAAGATATTATTCAACTAACAACTTGTCTTATCTTTAACATCTCTTAATGAAGTTTCAACACCACACACATCATGTTTAGTCTTAAGCACTTATGCATTACCATATAGTGATTAGTAACAACAAATTATAGATTATCTCAAAAAAGGATTTCTTCTAAATGACCATTCAATATCTACACAAATTTAGTGGAGAGCATTATGCTTCACACATGTCTTAATATCTTGTATCGATGATCATTTAATCAAATGGAGCTCTATTATTTAAACAAAGAATAATATAAAAAAGGTTATAATTGAGGTTGATTAGGGGATATGTGGATCTAATCAATCTAGTTTAAAAATACAAATATAATTAAAGAGACTAAACTAATAGTCTTATTAAAAGTCAAGATTGTATTCAGTCTGTTGGAAGATGCCATCATTGTCAAATTTATGATCGGAAATCGTATATGCTTCCAAATATCCTACATCTAACTATCATCACTTTCCCTCTCTAATGTTGAGGATAGATATAATTTGGCAAAACCTCCTTCATTTAGAGGTTAATAATACGATTATTTTTTAAGTGGGCTAAAGCCATACCCTTAAAATAAGTTATAACTAACAACATGTTATAGTTCATCAGACCATATCATTTCTTAATTTGGCATACCACAATAAATTATTTTTTTTATCTGAGTAGCCTTAAATTTACTAAGTTAAATCAATTTTCTAATCTACATAATATTGATTGGTAATATTCAACTATTTATTACCCAAACACCAATAGCTTAGCTGAATCTTTCAACAAAATTTTGATAAAATTATTAAAGAAAATACTATCTTCCAATAAGCAAGAATGGCTTGATAAGCAACCAGATGCTTTTTTGGGTTTACTGGACTATATATTTGACTCTTACCCAAATGATTCCTTATGTATTGACATTTGGGGCAAAAGTAGTCTTGCCCCTAGAAGTAGAGTTGCCAACATTATACATGTCATTTCCTATCAAATTTGAAAAACATCAAAATATCAAATTCTAGTTAGAGAAGTTGAGAAATCTTTATGAACTTTTTTTGTAAGCCCAACAAAATTTAGAACCATATCATGCTCAACTAACATATGCACATGACAAACTACTCTATCTGAAGACATTCATTATTGGGATATTGTCTTAATCTTCAAAAGACAAATTATTTCATGCAAAAAACTGATTAAAAAGTTTAAGCCTATGTGGAAAGGCCCTTTTGTTGTAAAAAGAAATTATGAAGGAGGGCATATCTTTTACAAATAAATATTGTAATTGTTGACCTCATTTACGGATGAGGTTAACATCATTAACAACCTAGTAATTAAGACACCTAATCGAGTAAACCATTTTGGGATTTAACTTAACCTAATAAGATTATGAATCCAAACTAAACTCATAATTGAAATCTAAAATCTAATCAAGATCAGTAATTGGGGTGGTTAACCCAATTAACTACCTTAGCTCAAAATTACTTAAACCCAAAGAAATTCAAATAAAATCAAAACAAATTGAAATCAAATCAAATAAAATAATAAAGTCATGCATGAATATAAATGGGTCTAAAAATAAATCTAAATGAGGTTCAAGAATTGGTCATGTTTAATTTAAGGTTGATGATGTGGGCCCCACTAAGTCAAAGGCCAATTCACTAAAAATTGACCAAATTAAGTCATTCTAATAACTCATATTCAGCCTATGTTCTTAATTAAACATGATTAGAGTTAAACATGTCTTAATTAAGTTAAATTGATCATTTGACTCAATTAAACTTAATTTAACCCATTAAATCAAAAAGGTTTAAAAATCAAAATCAAGCCCATCCCTAAAATTCATCAAAATAATACCATAAATAATCAAACAAATACAATTAAAGCCTAAATCTTGATCAAGTCCATGAAGGAATAAACTAAGCTAAGACAAAATGAAAGATACCTAAGTGAACTAACTCAAGGCATTTATACCTAAACCTAATTTAAATAAGTTTGTTTAACTCATGAATCATTATAGGCTTGATTTGGATAACTAATCATTAATTCAAAGGATGAATAATAAGAATTGATCACACTTAAGACAATCTAAGTCAAGTTAAACCTAAATAAATCAAATTTAAGCATTTGAGCTTAAACCAAACTAATCCCATTAGAATTCATGTAGACTCATTCTAGGGTGAATTTAAGTGATTAATAGTCTATATTAAAGGGTATAAAGAGGTCTCAAGTCGTCAAAAAACAAATATGCCATGGAGCTGAAGAAGCCAAACCAAGCCTAATCCCCCCCAAATCCCTCCAAAATGCCTTCCATGTGTGCAATCTCACTACTAGGATTCAAATGAAAGTTTTAACTTGCTCATAGCCTTTAGACTAATGATTAGAGTATGACTCTATGGTGACCTCCAAGAAAAGCCTATAAGGAGACATCTCTAAAGCTTAAAAACACAAGGGAACATCAAATTTCTCTCTTCCTTGGATTCCATCACCTTCTCCAAGTGAAATTGAACTCAAACACACCTTTCCCTTCCTCCCAAGCTTCCCAAATCATTCCCAACACCAAATTCCAATGAGTTGTGGTGGACGTCAGTCTCCATCATGATTTAGAGGGAGGCAAAGCTTGATTCTTTTTCCAAAAGCTTTGCCTCAATTCCTTGAGCAATTTCAAAGTGCAAACCACCACTGAGACCCCATGTCGGTGAGGTATGGTCAAAATTGACCTCTTATAAATTTAGCATTGATCATTTGTGAAATGAATTTGGCCTTAAGATCAATCAAACTGTATAGATCCATTTCAAATCATGCCTGATCATTTTGTAATCTTGTGATTTCATTATGTAGATTACCGATGATTTAGCCATGAAAAGTGGACGGCACTCGATTGTCACCTTGGTTGAAGAAGACAAAATCGTGACTATATGTTCCTTTTGTTTGGAACGAATGACCATAATTTAGCCGGACTGATTGAATAATCTCCTTAAGGAAATCATGGGATGATCCAGAGTAGTTTGATCTTTGATCAAATGGCCCGAATCAAATCACATCCCCACTACCATAATAATGCAAGATCCACATGGTTCCCGCATGGCCAAATCACACGTCGTCATGTGTAAAGTGGCATTGTGTCTATACCACATGGTGCTAACTATTTTAAAGAGAATATTTGGGTTTTTTTGGATTTACAAAATATAGAAAAACATGAGAAACTTCAAAAATTCATAAAACATAAAGTACTTTACAAAAAAAATGCAAATAAGGACTCTATGGATTCATCTAAGTGAGAGGAATCTATTAAACCCAAAATCCCAAAATTTTATTGAGTATTTTAAAGTTAATTTGAGTTTAATTTAAAATAAATAAACTTAAATTAAACCCAAATTATTAATCTAATTATTTTGAAATTTCAAGGGATTGAAATCTTGGTTGAAATACACCTTATATAAAAATTTGAGAATTTATTGAGAATTAAAATAGAAGATATAAAATTTTCAAGTCATAAGCCTAATTTAGTGAAATTAATTAATATTAATTCAATAAGATTATGGAAAAGTATAAACACAATTCAATGATCATAATGAACATAATGAGTCTAAAATTATCATTAGAATTCTAAACTTAATAAACTTTAAAATGATTTAATTAGGCAACTCAATGAATTAATTAATTCAATTGATTGATCCAATCTTCAAAAAATTATACTAAATCAACAAAAAAAAAATTCTAATTATACACTCTATGGATTCATCTTCTAGAGGAATTAAGAAAAATTAAAACCTTTAATTAATTCCTGATAATTTAGGCATAATTTAAAATTTATTAAAATAATTAAAACTTTTATTAGTCCTAAAATATATATCTGATTAAGATGAAACTTTAGAGATATTAAATAAGCAAAGAACCCCACTTGCCATAAAAATATCAAAGTCAAATGGCCTCTAGATCAATAGTTAAAATTTTAGATTCTAGGTCAATTTAGATCAAATAATAAATAAAAATATATAAATTATGAAAATTAGTTAAATCAATTTAAAACATCTTAAACAACATCAGAGGACTCTAGGAAAATTTTATAGTCCTCTTAAATTAAAAATAGTCTCATTGATTTATCGCTTAGAATTTATGGAATTAATTAAAAGTAAGAAAATAATCAAATCCTAAAATATTAAATTATCAAATTAAGAATAAAATAAACATTTAATTGAAAATTAAAACCAATTAATCCCTAAATTTCATAGATAAATATGGAATTAATTAACATTGAAACTACTCTAACCTTACTAAATATCAAATGGAAGAAATCAATGATAAATAAATATGAATGATTAAATTAAATCATTTAATTTAAATAACTTAGAAATAATAAAAAAATGGCCTAGATTAGGTTTGGCACCTAAATAGTTCATTCCTTTAGATATCTTATGCTATAATCAATAGTTTAATATTAATAAGCAAGATTTATCTTGAGAAATTTTATCAAACAAATGAATTAAATAGGCAATTACATTCATGTAAATCTAAATCAAACAAATCAATTGAATAATGAAATCAATGCCTTTAAAGTAAGTTTAAATTAAACATTAATTTTTAATAGCTTAGATCCAAACATTAACATTAATGAAATAAGTGAATAACACTAATGAAATCAAAATCTAATGAACTAAACCAAAACATGTGAAATTAGTAACCATTTATACTCTAAATCTTAATCAAATCAAAATAAATATAAATTAAATATAAACTTAAATTATGAAACTATATATAATAATGTTTATCTTAAACAACCAACATAAAATCTAAATAAATAATAATCAATCACCAAATGATTAAACTTTTAATTGACTATTTTAAATTCTTAAAGTTACAAAGTTACAATTAAATCAGAAACATTAATAAAATTAAATAAAATTTAAATAAAAGAAGAATAAAATCTTTAAATTCCAACAACATTTAAAAATAATTAAACAACATATACTTCAAACTCAAAGAAGAAATTAAACCTTAATCAAATTAAATCTAACTCAAATAAATCATTCAATCAAATTAAAAAAAGACTAATTACGATACTTAGGTTCTTAGTTTGATTGCTAGAATGGATCTTTATCTTGGGATGAAAATTTTATTATATTAAGATTAAAATGTTAAATGAAATGGGTTCTGCTCAAAGCATAATTTATTCTATTCTTCATTCTTTAAAAACTTCAACACAAATATAACCATCAAGTTGGAATAAAATCTAAAAGTAATTAAATTCTTTAAATTGATACTTCCCAATAGAAAATTGAACAAATCCTAAAAATAGAACAAAGAAAACTAATTTAGATAATTCATTAAAAATAAAACATTTCATAATAAGCTATCATATGGTATATACTCTTGAGATCATAGAGCTACTAGTCCAAAGAAGGTGTTGATACCTCAAATCTCTAGTTTAACAATGACACATACCTATGAAAGAAAAATTATGAAAAATACAAGATTAAATTTTAAACCAGAATCAAATTCAAACAAAACTTAATGTAGCCATACCCACAAGCCCCTCTCTCACACACTAGATTACTAGGTCACTGATCTTAGATTTAAGTTAGGTTGATGATCTGTGATGTTCTATGATGTGAAATATTTTTTTATTTTGTGTGGTAATATTTTAGGCTATATATCTAGAAATTGTATGCTTGTGTAGTGAAAAATTTCTATAAAGTCACCTTTCAAATCTGTTGGGAGAAAAGAAAGACATGACTATAAGAATTCATCTTTTTGGGATGCCACCTAGATCTGTGGATGTGCTTTTTGAGGTGATCGGGTATGAAATTAAGGAGAGGTTTCTATCTCAAAAGATAGAACTCACCATGCTACAATGGACCTAATCACCAAAATAAGGACTCCTGGATTGGGTCTTCAAGTGTACTAGAGATTCTTCCCTACTTTACATGGAAAAGTAAAAGGTTTATTTTAAACAGGTTAAGTTCCACAAGGGCAAGCTCCATAGTTACATCCTAATGAATGGGGATTCCTTAGGAAAACTCTAGATTAAGGTAAATGATCATTATCTCTAAAGATTTTAATAGAAAGGTTTATCAATGATTGGTTTATTTTTTGAAGATCAAATAGAATATCAAAGAGAGATTTATTATCGAAGTTGAATGGAGATAAGTAGGAGATACTCATGATGCTAGGAAACCTAGCGAGCATCTCAAACTATCCTGATTGGGCTTTATATTTTGAAATTGATTTAATTTGTTTGAGTTGGATTTTTTCATTAGAATGTTGGGCTTATAATTCCATAATACAAGGTTATGGAAATGCCTAAGAGGTGAGGATTTATGCTTAGGCCCAAAAGGAAAAGCAACCTCAAAACCTAAATCTAGGGAGCTTTTAAAAAGCATAACCTAAATCTAAAAAAAAATGGATATTTGGTTTGCCTCCACAAGAGAAGACAAACCACTTGACACTTTGGCACAACTAATTCCTATGATTTTAAATTCATGTAAGTAAGTCATATGCTTAATGCAAGATAGTTAGGCTTTATTATTTAGAAAGAGACTAAGTCCTTAAACTCACTCTAAAGAGACTAGATCATGTAAAGGTATGCTTCAAATGAACTAAATCAAATGCAATTCAAATTTTATTTTTATTTTTATTTTTGGACAATCATTTTGACTCAAGATAATAGGATTCATATGCCTAATGCATGAGAACTAAAGTTATTGGCCAAAAGAGAAGGGAGAGGTGTGTGTTTCCACCATGGCTCTCATGGTCAAACCAAGTTTCTCAGCAAAGGTGGAAGCCCTCCAATCAAGAGTGAAATAAGATGCATTTGTGCATGATGTTATAAAAGAAATACTCATCCAAAGGGGGGTTGCTAATTCTTTTATCTTGATTTTAAACCTTTTTAGGTGAGATTATGAGTTATTTATTTTTAGTTTTGAATTATTAAGTTTGGTAAAAGATTTATTTTTTCCTAAGAGCCTAATCATCATCCAGGCCATTCATAAAGCAAGGAAGAAACTAGGAAAAGGATGCCACTTAAATGCACAAGCTAAATAAATCATCAATCAATTTATAAAGCTAAGTGCAAAGAATAAGAGGCCGATTGTGGTTAGGCACCACCACACAAATCCAAAAACAAATTAGGTAGCTGAGCTCTACACTTATACAACCTGATTACAAATGAATTACATACAATTAAGCAAGGAACTCATTATTATGGGGGTCTTCAAGCTTCATTTCTTCATTCTTCTTTTCTTCATTCTTCTTTGGTTCTTTCTTTTGGATGGTTGGAAGGTGGATGCTCCAAGGCCTCACATGGTGCATAAGATAGGATTTTATGACCAATGCTCATCCTAATCCCCATAACAATCATTCCAAAATCTTAATTGCAAAATTTACATAAAAGGGAAAAGTAAATCTAGCTAACACAAAAAAGGTTAGCTAAACAAACCACCAAATCCAAGCATGTATTGGACTCACCCCATACATGGGTGACTAAGTCCACCTGGCCTATGGATTATGCTTAGGGGTATAAGCACCTACAAGCAAAAGCATAATATATTTTTATTTATGATAGCCCCTTAAGCACAATCCCTAAATAATGGTTAGACTAAGATCACCCTACCATTCATTCTATGAGCATATACCCTAACATCCAAAGTCTAAAAATATATATAAAATAAAGATCAAACCATGCACTTCCCAACCTAAAGCTAGAAGTGGTGACTTAGGCTAATGTGTGCTTTGAAAGTTTGTGTGTATGCTTTGCTATGGCTTTAAGTTAGAGTTTTCTAAGTGTGAAAATATGTTCAACTTAGGGAGGGTTTTATTTAAGTTGTTTAATGGTTTTGCATTGATTTTATTTTTCATGTTTTGATTAGGTTAAGATATGAATTAAGCAAGTTAATTAACACTACTACACCACCTTAGCATAGTTAACCAAGTACTTATGAGCTAATTAGATGACTTAAAATCTTACAAAAAATTTAAATTTGCAATGCACTTAGGAAGAAAAGGGTCCTAATGCAATTTAGCTCATGATTAATGGTTAATTAAGCTAAGGGGTTTAGCTTAAGTAATTTCAAAACACCCCTTCACACATATGAATTGTGTTTTGATTTTCTTAATTTAATTTAGGCTATTAAACACCTAAGCATCTACCCAGAGTAGATTCATTAAGTTCTAAAAGTTTTTAAAATTTTAAAAAATTAATTAAGGGGATAATTCATGAATTAACCCTTAATTAATATAAGATTAAGGAGAGAAAAGGGGGTTTATGGAATAGCTTAGGGAAAATTCCCCAAAATTATTCCCTAAACCTCCTTTCTATTGGATCTGACTTGAATCAACTCTAATCATGGATTAAAACCATTAATCATACCTTAATTATCCTTAATTAGATTAAGGGAGTAATTAGGAAATACATATGTAATTCACCCAATTAAGCCTTTAATAAAACTTAAGAAAATTAGGGGAGGTAGAGGTCATCCCCTAAAACATACCCAAGAAGTTTGGGATTAATCAGAGGCTTAATTAAGAGGTAATTAGCAAAATAAAATTTCCAATAAAACCCAAAATTAGAGAAAATGGTATTTCAAAATACATTGAAATTATTTTTAAAATATTCTAGGTTAAATTATCTTTTCATTAGATTTTACCTCATATTTTTATATATTTTATTGAGAGAGATATAAATTTTAAAAGATCAATAGATTAATTAGCATTAATTAAAATCCTTAACTAATCCTTCGATCACAACACATGGCGCGGGTCGTGTGCTTTACATGCATCGCACTATGATCATCCCACTTAAACATCCCATCAGGTGGCGACGTGATGGTGGGATGCGCTTTGATCTCTACTTTCCAATCAAAGATCGGATGGTCAAGGATCTCCCCACGATTTTAAAAGGGATAAAAGAATTTCTAAACATGGGAATAATCTCAATCATCCATCTATACCGCACGGATGGATGGCCAAGATCTCTTTAATTCTTCCCTAGGCTCAATGAGACCATCCATGATCTAGGGAAGATCGCTCAATTGAGCTTGGATTAAAATAAAACTTTACACACACCATCTAAAGCCAATAAGGAACACATCCAACGGTGGAATTTGCATGACTTGAAAATTCCTTTCACAAAAGACCAACACCTCCTATGCTAGGTGGTCAAAAAATTCCATACCACCGAAGGTGACAAGACTCGAGATCGATGGGGCTTTGCCTAGTGGAGATGAACTGGGGTTGAGTGGTTTGCTCTATGGACCAACACCACTTGATGTCTTTTGTGGCTTTGATCCAATTGCTTCTCTCCTTACTATGGGAACTCAAGTGGATGGTTGAGTGTGCTCGAATTGATCCTTAAAGGAAGTGTGCAAAAGGAATTGGAGTGGTTTTCAGCATGGAGAAGTTGGAAGTTCAAATTAGCTCCCCTATTTTCTAATGGAGAAAATTGAGAAATCTCAAATTCAAATCCCTCTTAGAATGCTTAGAAGGCTCTCGATCTTTCCTAACACTCTCTAGGGCTTGAGGGAATGATAGTTTTGAATTGAATTAGGGGAGTATATCTCCCTATGGAAATGGTGACACCTACACCTTTGCTATTTTGATTCAATTGACCTCATTGGAGAGTTTGTTTAGTCTATTTTAAGATGGAAGATGGTTGGTTGGATGTCTTGACTGGATTTCCAACCTCCCATGTGCATTCAATTGGGTGGATGAGGTATTTGGAATGAGCTAATTTGACCCATGGGGTTGGGTTCCTTGGGTCCATTTGGCTGACCCAAACCCATTTGGGAGCACCACTCTTCATTAGGTCCCCTTGAGCTATTAGGAAGGCATCAAGTGGATATGAAGAGGGCATGACCAAATTGCCCATAGATTAGCCAAAATTTGTCTATGGCTTAGGGGTAGAATAGTCATTTGTTAATTTATCAATTTGGATAAGTTGGTGGAGAAACTAGGGTTGGCCAAGTTTCATGAGATTTGGAATTCATTTGATAAGGTTTGCCTCATGTTGACCCATTTAGGTCAAAATGGGTCAACTTGGGTCAAGTTGACCAATTGGTCAAATTAGGTCAAACCAAGGGTTGTGTCAAGTTCATATGACTATTTGAAATGTTTGGGTGGTTTTTTTTTGGAACAATTTGGTAGTTTTGAATTTGGCTCATATGACTTCATTTAGGTCAAATGGGTCAAGTTAACCTATTGACCCATTTGACCTATTTGAGGTAGGTCAAGGGTAGGTATAGGTTTGGTTAGTCATATGGAGTGGATTGATATCTTTATTTCCAATCAATTTTGGATAAGTTCAAATTTGGCTCAACATGACCTTTAGGTCAAGTTGGGTCTAAGGTCAATGGGTTAGGTCAGTTGGCCAATTGAGGCTTTGGTCAAGTTCAACAAGTGATTTGGAATGAACTTGACCCATTGGTTTGAGTCAATTTGGCTTAGATTAAGTTTTGGCATATTTTGACCCTTTAGGTCAAGTTGGGTCAACTTGGGTCAAGTGGCCAATTGGGCTAGGTTAGGCTCAAATGCTGACTTGGTCAAGTTCAAACATAGGTCATGAATGAACTTAGATCAATGATTTTAATTAAATTGGCTTATAGTGGACTTTGGCTATGTCAGGTTTCATTTTTGGTAAGCTTTGACTTGTTCAACCCTTTGGTTTGACTTGGTTTGGCCCAATTTGGTTGGTTGATCATCCCATGATGATTGTTGATCAAGATGTGAGGCAAAGATGAGTTTGGTTCAATCCAATTTGGTTAGAATTTGTAAGAAGGGAGCCTAACTGGGTCAAATGGCTTGGTCAAAGCTTGATTTGAAGTTGATTGAACTTGGACTTATGATTGAAATATAAATCCATTTGCAAGTGGTTTGAAGTCAAATGGGTTTTGATTCATTTGATAATTTTGTAATCAAAGGAAGAATATGAAAGGATTTGGGGTTTGATTTTTGAATTGGATTTTGATTTGGTGATTGAAGTTTATGTTTATATATGGGTTCATGATTGTAGGGTTGATTGAATCATGAATGAAAATCAAGAGTTTGGCTTGATTTGAAGTTGATTAAGTTCAAGGTTTTGACTTGAAAGGCTTAGATTGATTTTGAGTGGATTTGAGTTTGATTTTTGGAATTGGTTTTGATTGTTTGAATTTATATTTCATTTATATATGTGAATATAAATGAGAATATAAATTGATCATGAGAAAATTTCAAGGATTTGAAGTGGTTTAATCATGATTTGGGCTAAGTCCATTAAAGGGAATTTAAAGGACTTAGGAAAATTTGGAGTTTGAAGTTTGAATTTTTGATTTGGTTTGATTGATTTGAATTTATATTTCATTTATATATGTGAATATAAATGAGAATATAAATGGATCATGAGAAAATTCCAAGGTTTTGAAATGATTTGATCATGATTTAGCTAAGTCCATTAAAAGGAATTTAAAGGACTTAGGAAAGATTTTAGATTTGGAATTTGATTTGATTGATTTGATTTGATTGATTTGTATATTTTCATTTATATATGAGAATATAAATAAGAATATAAATGAGTTATGAGAAAATCTCAAGGATTTGAATTGGTTTAGATCATGATTTAGGCTAAGTTCTTAAGAAGAGATTAAGGACTTAGGAAAATTTCATGAATTGATTTGAAATTTTGAGTTTAATTTGATTGGTTTGAATTTATATTTCATTTATATATGTGAATATAAAAGAAGAATTAGAGAAA
Source organism: Cymbidium sinense (assembly GCA_021442155.1). Classification (NCBI taxonomy): domain Eukaryota; kingdom Viridiplantae; phylum Streptophyta; class Magnoliopsida; order Asparagales; family Orchidaceae; genus Cymbidium; species Cymbidium sinense. Next base: position 102,611,093 of record CM038218.1, read on the forward strand.
ATTTCAAAGATTTGATTTGGTTTGATCATGATTTTGGACAAGTCCTTTAAGGAAAATTTAAAGGACTTACGAAATTTTTGGATTTAGGAATTTCATTCATGGGCTTCAATCATGGATTTTGATCATATGGAGTTGATTTGAGTTTGGATAAAATCAAATAAGATTGATTTGGAATTTGAGAAAATTAATTAGGATTGATTTAGAGTTTGACTTGAAGGAAGGAAGGTGAGGAGTGGTTCAAGCTAAGGGTAGGAAACAAATTTCCTAACACCCCTAAGGCATGACCTATTCCTATGGTTAACCCTTCTAAGTCTTCTAGGGCTAGAGTGTCCACCTAATCACTAGTTGTGTCTTCAGACTAAGAAACTCTCAAAGTCTAAGAGGAATCCTATGTCTAAGAGGGAGGTGTTGAGAGCTCATCCTAAAAAAAGAGGTCAACTTAATTTGACTATTAGGGCATTCTTTAGCTAACACTATTTTCTACAAGGGATTGTGCTTAAATGGACCATTGAAATAAAAATAAATAAATGCTTGTAAGTGAAGCTTAAGTCTTTAAGCATAGCTCAATAGGATAGGTTGGCTTGGTATACATTAGTGCTAAGCTTGTATGTTTGGGATATAAATTGCTAGTGTGTTGTATGTATTTCGATGGCTATTTTGTAGGATTAATAATTTATTTTGAAATTTTAAAATGTAAATTGAGCATAGAATTTGGTTATGATCTGCAGGGTCTAGAAATAGTAGGACCTGACTTTACCAGCCGGTGGTCCACTATGAAGCTTGTGGAAGTTCCTAAAGAAGGTGACAATCTTAGATGAAAACCCTAATAGATCAAAATTTTTAGTTGTAAGTTGAGCAGTATAAGGGTAGATCTCAGCTATCCATTTTGCTTTTTCTTCCAGAGTGTACAACGGCTCCAGCCTATTTTATTAATTTAATTTGGTTTGAATTATTTTAGGTTGTGTAATAGAAATGCATTTTTTCTAAGTTTCTTTTGATGTGTTCTATGATAAAAGCCTAGAAATGTTAGACTTTTAGAAAATTAAATTTTCTATCCCACTAAATTAAAATAACTTAAATATAAAATACAAATTTATAACCTCACCTTAATTAAAGCCTTAGGTATAACTTAAAAATAACTATAAACAATATTATTGTGAATCCATATAAGCATATTATTCATTTCTCTTGAATGTGGCCCTTCACCCATTACATATAAGGGCATCTAACTTTTGAGGATGACCACCCTTGATGGGAAAGTGTGCCTTCTTGTTTGATTTGGCTCATGACTTTCTAACTACATCTCATTGTTGGCATGAATTACGGCTTTAAAAAATGAATTATGAGTCAAACTACATAAAAGATGAAATTTGTTGCATTAGTTAGGTATATGCCAAACATCATCTTATGGTTAGGTAATGAGTTTAAATTCCTAGCTTCCTCTAAATAATAGCCCAACCATATTGCATATATAACACTACAATCATAGTTTTAAAATCACTTAGTGTTAGTGGCAACACTTCAAGCGGTGTAATATGTCTAGAAGAGTTGGGGATAGTTCATTTATCTCTAGTAGGAAAAGAACCAATAATTCCCATAATTTACATTAGGTCTAGCTTTTGACTTATGTTAGACATTAGGATCTAAGCATCATGTTTGAATAAGTCTTCAATCATTAGATGTTTCTATAGTCTTGTGCTATCAAAATCTAAATCATAGATTTCTAATAAAATGCAAATTCAAAATTTTATTAAATTTAATCTTAAGAATATAAAGCTCAATGATAGTATAGTTGAAGTGCCTACCGGGCAACCCAGTATCTATATGCTTTTTCTACTTAATCTCTATTGGCCTCAAAAAAGAACTCTTCCTCTTGAAGCATTACCTATTGAATTTTAAATTAAACATTCACATTCTTTTAAGAAAAATTTGAAATCCATTGAAATAAAAGTTAATTTCTTTAATCAAGAGTGTTCTTAGAAAGAGATCCCTTCTTCATAAAAGGTATTAACTATAGGGGCTTGACCTTATAGGGAATATGAACCCAACCTAAAATAAATCTTGTTCTACTCTCTATGTAGTTCAAGGGAAAAACCTTTGGAATATTAAAGACCCATTAGCATTAGGAGTCCTTATCAACAAATCAAATCCATTTTAGGATAACTTTTTTTTCATGGAAAGGGAAACTTTACTGATCACTTTAAAGTACAAGTAATCCAAAAAATAAAAGAGTAACTAAGTGTTACCAGTTGATAGTTCTAATGTAAGGTAAGTTGATGTTTTCAATGTCCACAAGAAATTTTAGTTTTGATCTATGGATTTTGAAATGCATAAGGATTGTGTGGAGGCTGACCTCTTGGCCAGCAAATGGTTTCCCTTCTGATGAATATGTGAAATGTATATGTTAAGCATTTTTAACATCTCCTTTAGCCTTTTGATCTCATTAGTTAAGAACGAAGGTGTGTTGTGATCATTGCTCTCTTGAAATTGTGGATAAGTGATTTAGAATCAGTTTCCAACTAATAATGTGCCAATGGATGGTTGGAGGCCATTTAGATAGCATGGCAATATGCCGCCACCTCAGGATGAAGAGGGAATGACCAATAAGTGGCATCAAAAAGGAGAAGATGTTCACCTTTGTGTTCTCAAAAAATTCCCAACAACTACAATACCCGTCTTATAATCATAGCTTCCATCAATATTAATCTTGATCCTTCTATGAGTTAGTTTTTGCCAAATCACTAGTTCCTAGATTTTTCTTGTTTCTCTTTCACATTCTCTTGGTTTGCTAAGGCTCGCATTCCCAATGAATTTCTAATTCTTTATAGTTCCATAGCTAATTACCTTCTTTAGATTGGATTTAGTATTTATGATGATAAAATCTTCTATTATTATGATACTCTCATGTTTTTCCTCATTCCTAGCCAACCAGATAAATCATAGTATAATTAATGATGTGACCAAAGAGATGTTAACCTGCCATGTTTCCTTAGTCCGCCAATTCTGAAGTAACTCTAGTAGGGATTTTGCATTATAGGTCATGTCCAAATGGAGTAGATCAGCAAACTCATTCCATACCTTTTGATGAAATTGTAATGGATAAAATAGCATGATATGCTTTCTTCCTCATTCCTATAGAGAAGGTAGATTGAAGGTAGCTTTAATCTCTTGAGTTTGAGAATATTATTCATAGGGATTAAGTTGTGAATCAACAAAAAAGAATGAAATTGAGGGTTTAATAGTAGAATTCTAGATCTCCTTACCCCATGGGAAAATTTTCTCTCCATGCCACTAGCTATTATTGATCAATTTAGATATGGAAAGGTTGGTTTTACCTTTAATAACTAATTTATCCTTTTGGAAGCATCATTTGGTATAGTAGATTTCTTCACAAATTTGTAGTGGGAGATGTTCTCTTAACATTGATTCATTCCATTTTAGACCTTGCCAAAATTAACCACACTTTGAGAAGTATTTGGTCTTTCTACTAACAACCATTTGAAATGAGCATCTTCCCCATCTAGTGGTCATAGAAGTCAATCATACCATCACCAAAAAATCCCAGAAATAAGATCTTCTTCATCTCTTTTAGCATCCATTATTGGATAACATGTTTATCTTTCAAGATAATATATTTATTCTTATTATTTTATTTGATTATCTACATAAGAAATTATTAAAATCTATGTGGTGTCATAAATTTTCCTCACAATAGTCATCTCTTACCATCTATAAATGGAAGATTTTTAAAGAAAGGTTACTCATAAAAAATTATCTTCTACTTTGCCTTTTAATTAACAGTTGAAATCTTAATATATGACTTCTTTTAGGAAGAGAAGTGACAACAATCTTAACTTTATTCCTATTGGGCTAACTCCAAACCCAAAATTTTTTGGAATACATTTAGTTGTTATTCCTATCTTTATAGAGAGCTTAACATTATAGAATACGTGAATCTATAAGAAAATATTTTTCCTTCCACTGAGAAGTTAGAAGACTAGCCTTCTATGCTTGACTATGAACTTAATGTTGAGACACTACAACAATAATTTTTGTAGAATCCTTAACCAAATATTATACTTCAATCTCCACTACAGTTCCATTTAATGTTAGAATAAGATCTTATAGCATACATTGTTATAAATCATTTGATTGAAGATCCAAAGATCTTCATCATTATGGATGAAGTTTAAATCATACTAATTTAAAATAAGATAACAAGCTTAATTAGTCAAATTCAATTGATTGATGAGTTGTATTTAAGATTAAAAGTAGTGTTGGCAACATATTTTGCTATTGTCCTCTTAGAGTTTAGTTAATGTATGCAAAATAATCAAAGCCTAGTCTAAAGAATGGCATATACCACAAGCTCAACTAGCTCTTGGCCCAAATAGGAAAATGAATCTACCCTACTAGTTTCTAAAATGTGATTACTTCATTAAATCTAGTTGAGACTTACTAGCAAATGTTATATTTTTTTCAAGGGAATAAGAAATTTTATTGATTACTTAAGGTACAAGTAATCTAAAAGGACAAAAAAAAGTAAAACAAAACTTACAAGTATTTGTTTTTAATGTAAAGCATGTTTAGGTTATCACCTTTGTGAAGTAATCGTAACCTTTTTTCTTGTGAAGATGAGATAAGAAAAGCATCTTTTAGGGCGCCTTCCTTGGCCAACAAGTCAGCTAGTTTATCTCCTTCCATGTGAATATGACTACTAATGAGAATAAAATTTTCCATGAGCTATTTAATTTTCTTTAAATTTAGGGCGGGGCGGGGTGGAGGGGGTTGATTTCATTCTCATTAGACTCCAAAATATTGAGAAGAATTATATAGTTTGATGCAAGCCAAATATGGCATGATCCAAGAAATTTGCAATCAAAAGTGTTGTTAGACGGTCTAACAATTTAGCATGGAGAATAGTGTGAGCCAAATAAGGCATGTAAAAGAAGAGAATACACCTCTACTCATAGTTTTTGATTACAAATCTAATAGTTTCTGATTACACATTCATTGGACAAACAACCAAGAAGCAATTTTTAGAGGGTTATGTAGGCCGCAATTTGCAAATAATGATTATTCCCAATATATGTGGTTGTTTGATAGGCATCCAAAATGTAATGCCTTGTATATCTAACTCTTGATCATAATAAATGCTTCCTCCATGTTATACCTTATGATGTTGTCCTTATGATTGCTCCTCATGACCCAAATGAACAAAAAAATAATTAAAGGAGTTATAGTTCTAATATGTCTATTTATATTTAGAGTGTGGTAAGTTTCAAACTCATTATTATTTCAAGAATGGAGTGGCATAAGGATTTTCATATAAGAATGTTAAACAATTCATAAACTTTGTCCCAAAAAAAACCTACTATGCCTGTAGTTAATAAAGAGATGTTATATTATTTCATCCTTAGCTAAACAAAGATAGTAGATTGATGGTAATTTTAATCCCTTGAGCTTTAAAATGTCATCAATTGGGAGTAAGTTATGTAGAAGCCTACAATTGAAGAAAAACATGGATGGTTTTAAGATGTTATTCCATATGAACCTTCCCTTAGAAACTAAATGGTCCTTGTGTTCATCTTGTTATATAAGGTTTTTGTGGCTAATGATGTTTTCTTTGTGCATTTTATGAAAAGCTTGTCTAAATTGATGATGTTGATTAAATTGATGTAATTTGTTTACAAATGGCTTAACCAAAATGGTTTGAGTTTTTGTATTGTCATGATACATTACACCAAAATTAGACACCAAATTATCTTTAAAGTTTACTTCCAATGCCAAAGTTAGATAATGATCTATCACCAAACCAATGATCCTTCCAAAATGATATTCCCATGACCAATATCCCAAAAGTGAGGCCTTTCATAAGATTCTAGGTTTGTAAGTCCTCGATGAGTGGTGACTTTTATTAGTGTCACCTTCTATATTTTAGGTGGAAAATGTTTGCCCACCAAAGTGAGTCGTTAGCTCTGAATCTAATCTATAGTTTAGTGATGTTACATTTTATATTATCAACCATTATTATGAGACCCAAACCACCATTATCATATAGTTAGCATATTGTCTTTCGGATGGCCCAATGAATAGTATTCCTATTTGGACTCCATAAGAATTTATTAAAGATTTGTTCAAATCCTATGGTGAATAGTAGTTGGAATTTTTTCTACTTGATCATATAGAAATGACTTAAGGATACTCTTAATAAGGGTTAGCCTACCTCCAAAATATAGAAATTTGTTTTCCCATGATTGAATTCTTTTTTGTATTTTGTTAGTAAGATCATCATATAGATTATAAATTATTCCACTATTCACTGTGAGATACTTGATTGGGAAGTCAACCTTTATAAAGCTAGTGTAGTCCTTAATCTAATTAATCTTTTTCCAAAAGATATTTTTTCTTGGGAAGAATTGGCATTTTGATTTGTTGAGGCACATACCCAACACTATTTTAAATTTCTTGATAAATTTCATGATTCTTATTATTTCTTGCAACCACTAAAGAAAATGAGTATATTATTATCAAAAGCAAGGTGAGAGACATTAATATGAGCTTTAGTAAAGTAGCAGAGACTATTACTATCTTTGTAAGCTTAAATGAGGATTTTTGAATGGTAGTCAAGTGCTAGTATGAAGAGAAAAGGTGCTAAATGGTATCTTTGCTTCACATCTCTCTTAGCTAGAGAAATCCATTAGGTGAACCATTGATGATAATGGTGTAATGATTTTCTTCAAGGAGTTTTTAATGATGTTGTGCTAAACCTTATATTTTTAATATATCTAGATAAAGTTCCATTTGATTTGGCCAAATTCCTTCATAAAATCTAGTTTTTTAATCAAATTAACTCTTATACACTTCCTATCAACTTTCTTGATGAATTCTTGAGCAAGAGAAAACATTATATTATTAGTCTGCCTTTAATGAAGGTTGCCTAATTTGTTGAAATAATGGATGGGATAAGATGTTGGATGCAATCAATAAGGATTTTGAGAATTAACATGCTTTTTAAAAAAAGTCAATTTGATAGGTCTGAATTTGACCCAAGCTTGGGTATCATTTTCCTTGGGGATGAGAATAATAGATGATGTAGATAAGTAATTGTGCAACTTTCTATTAATCACAAGAATGGAACAATAGCTACAACATCCTTTTTCAAAATATGCCAAGCACATTGGTAGAATATGGCTAAATAACCATCCAAAATAATAACTTTATATCCATCAATAAAATCCAAGGTTATTTTGATTTTTGTTTTGATTACATAACTTGGTGGGTGAACATTTTGAATTCATATTCTCTCTTCATCAAAAAAAATGAGCAAGCAAGTTGGTGTTTTGGGTTTGTGTTGATGAGGAGATTTGTTGCTGAAACATATTAATGTAGTTGTCTATCATGTCCTCCTATATGTGAATCTAGCCACTCATCTTATCTTTTATTTTGATAATTATTTTGCCTTCTCTATTTTTCTTAACATAGGCATGAAAAATTTCAAATTCCATCTCCCTTAATAAAATTGTAATTATTGGTTTTGTCCCTATAGAGCCTACTCTATCAATAAGATTTTTAAAGATTGCAATCTTCAACTAAAAGCAAAATTTCAATTTTAATGGAGTTTATTCCATGTAGTTTTCATTCCAACTAAAAAATCTTTGATTCTATTTACTAAATTAAAATTTTCAAGTCACCAAAAAATCCTAATTCCATTTCTTATAAGAAACAAGTTTTTTTTTTGTGTAAGTTCCACAATATTAGCCAAAGTTCAAGATTCCATTAATTTAATTTACAACAATAAAGTTTTAGAATTTATGATGAAGAGTCCACATATTTAAAAATCTAAAAGGGGAGTGTTTTGGTTTGGGGATTAAATTGGTTGTGATAAGGAGTAGAGCTTGATTTAAGGCTATTCTCAATAGATGATGTATGCAAGTGTGTTGAAAAATGTTGTTCTAAATATAATTGATTGGATTTTTATCCAATCTTTCAAAGGTCCTTCCTCTACACCAAGTGAAGGAGTTACCAATGTAACCTAGGTCACAAAGACTAGCCTTAATAATAAAATCAACCAATTCTTGGTTAACAGTTTGGTTTTGTTTATCCTTTCTTACGGGACTTGCAATCATGTTGAAGTCCTAACGAATGACCAAAGGCCAAAATGTGTTTGCTCGGGAAATGATTTATGCCATAGCTCTCTTCAAGGGTCCTTAGTACAAGTATAAGCAAAAGTCATGAGTAAGTTCACATTGCTAATCTAGATGTATAAAATTTTGGGTCATTTAAGAGTAAGTTAACATGAAAACTCCCTCTCCAAACAACCATATTTCATTATTTCAATTAGTCATGTGTTTAAATTTGTTGAATTTCTTCAAGATTCTAGAGATATTGCTAATGCTCACCATTTGTTCCGCTACAATAAAAAAGGTCTAGTTTATGTTTTCTTATTAGGTTATGTACTTTGTTAGTCATTTTCCTTCAATTCCTTTTGTTAGAGTCATTTGCATTTGTAATTTCCCAAATTTATTGGCATATGTTATATTGATGTATGTGGTGTGATGAAAGAAATAAGTAAATATATCTTTAAATGATGGGTATACAAATTTTGTTATGTATAAGGTACAACCTTTGACTTTTACCCTTTATATGCTTCAATAAGGAAAATATATCTTATTCCTCTAATATTTTGGTGGGAATAAAATTTTTTCATGAGAGTGAGTACCAATCTTGCCATGTAAAGGGAACCGGCCCTTAATGAATACTTTTATATATCCTTATGATGAGGAATTATGCCATATTTCTCAAAAGCATATATATATATATATATATCATTTTCTTGTTATATTTTAGATATTATATTATGAGATTCTAAGAAAAATAATTCAAGACATACTCAAGCTTTATTGAAAGTTCTACAAATTTGATTAAAACTTCTTGTTCCTCCAAACAGGAAATACATATGCTAATCATATAAAATAGGGGATTTTCCTTATGAAAACTTTCCAATGTTTGTCAACTAAATAGTTTTTAAACTTTTACTAATATAGACCCTAATTCAAACATCAAATTTGGGTTTTACCAATGAAAGCTTCATTCTCTCACCCATAAAGATGAATGTGAATACAAATTTTCTTTATTAATAATAGTCGATTTATTAAAACTCATTTATGACAAGGAAATCATCTAATTTTTTGATAGTCTCAAATTCCATGAGACCTTGGTTTTTCTTAAAGATGTTTCCATTACCAAAACATAGTTGTTACCAAATGAGGTTAATATAAGAACTTAAAGGAAATTAATCCTTACAACTTATGCAATGATGTAGTACAAAAATTGTTGTCCCACCATGCCTTTAAAAGAGATAAAAACTTAGGTGCTTGTTGTACAAACATAAGCCAACATGCTCACAATCAATTTGTGGATAATATTAAACATAGAATGGCTAATACTTTTAGAATTTCATTTCTCCTAATCTTTTTTTTATATAAACTACCATCATTCAAGAAAAAAAGAAAACATTAAGATAGAGAGATGGCACACTCTCTTCTTTCTTCCTAAGCAGGCACCTAAGGTTCTTGCTTCCATTAGATTACAAGGCATAGACTTTTTTCATCCTTTATGGATGGTGAGAAACACTCAATGCTCGACTCTACACAACATGGGTGCTACTAACATTCCTGAGGACTTTACATCTTTCCCTCCTTTCTTTTTTAATGGCTACTCAATGACTGACTTTGACCATTTCTTACCATTCATTAAACATATTTCCAAGAAATAAGGTAAACCATCTATTTTCTTAAATTAGGAAGAGGTTGGATTGTTAGCTGGGCCTTTCAAGTTCACTCTCGTTGGCAAATATGCTACAAAAAAGATCACTCTAGTTGAGGCTAGAGTTTTCTTCAATGATTTAAACTTGGGCAATAACTAAACTGTTGGTTTTCTTGAGCACAAACATTTTCTCATCTGATTATTCCATGAGGATGACTATGCTAAAGTATTTACTATCATTTCTACTGCATTAATGATTTGCCTCTTAAAATCATAAAATGGACTACTAATTTCAATCCTAAGGCTAAGTCATCTATTGCCATAGTATGGATTCAACTCCCAAGACTTAAAGTACATTTCTTTAGTAAATAATTGCTTTTCTCTATTATTAGCATCAATGGTAGTCCCTTGAGAATGGACATCCCCACTCAAACCTCAACAAGCCTTATATAGCATGAGTGCTCATAGATTTTGATGTCACTTCCTAATTCAATGACCTTGTTTGGATAGGAACTCAAAAAATTTGTTATTGGAAAAGCTTTTTTTGGAAAGTGTCCCAAGTACTATATTCATTGTACGAAATTCAATCATGCAATTGATGATTTCCTCTAAGCAATCACAAAATAGCATGGACTGATAGGAACTGCCCAACCAACAACTAATTAAACAACCCAACTAGCTTTAAGCAACTCAAGCTTATATACCTATTGAAGCTCCTTAGCACCACCAAATTGGGATATAATAGATGGACCTACTTAATGAATCCACCAACTTACATAACAACACCTTCATTTCCTAATTAAAGCCCTTTAGCAACACCAAAGTGGGAGATAATAGATGGACCTTCCTAAAATCCATCCTGCAATCCAACCACCTAACCAACTATTACATCATCCATTGGATGGATCCACCTTTATTAGTGATTCAACTCTTAATGTAATCCACCAACTTACACAATAGCACCACACAACCATGTTTGGGCGCATCCATGGGTGATCAACTTAATGAGATACATCAACTCACATAGTAATTGCAATAGAAAGAACAAACTATTTTTGCCAAAGGATCTCATGACACTATCTTTTCCTTAGAATAACAAGACAAGAACTGAAAGGCAAGAACGTGATGGAGAACTATGCTAAGGATGACCATACTAGAGATGCTCAACACTCCAGCTTACTAGTGGAAAAGCACCTTTTAAAAACAATTGGAAACTGATGCAAATGAAGGATGGATATAGATTAGGAGAGCTAAAGAAGCTAGAGAACTTAGGGGTTGCTTAAGGATTACCCAATCAAAATTGTAAGGTCCAACAATGCTAATAATCTATCAAAGTTTGATAGTAGGCAACCCTTTATGCCACCTCCATAAATTTCTTGATTTGGAATGTAAGGGGTATAACAAAATCTCAATCTAAGACAAGGCTCCATCACCTTATTATCTCACCAACTGAGAATCATTGGCCTACTAGAGCCTATGATTATTAACCCCCAACCACAAAAAATTTTGAGAAGATACAACATGCAAAGAATACACACTAACTACAATAACAAAATTTGGTTGTTGTCGAAGGCCCCTTTCAAGTGGATATCATCTTGGATCGCCCCCAATTCATTCACATTAGAATCACTCTTGGTGACACTTTAATTTATGCTATAATTATGTATGTTGCTTGCTCTCATACAGGAAGAAATTAACTATGGGATAACTTGATCCAAATTGGAAACTTAATCAGCTCACCATGGATTGTAGGAGGTGACTTCAATATGCTAAATTCTATAAATGAAAAGAGTGGTGGGCTACCACCCAATCTCAAGCTAATTGCTGAATTTATGGAATGGATTCTTTGATCTAACTTATTTGAAGCTAGATACTTTGGAAATGGAATCACATGGAGAGGTGGGAAGACTTATGAGAGATTAGATAGAGTATGGTGGAATGCTAGTTGGAAGTTACAAATGCAGAACACTTGCATTTACCACTTGTCCAGAACTACCTCTGATCACTCCCATCTTCTTGTCCAAATTGCAAATAACCAATAAACCAAATCACCACATTTTATGTTCTCCCACATGTGGACCCTTCATAAGGATTATCTTCCATTCCTAAAATAATGTTGGAAGATTGAAGAGGTAGATAGTGGATGGTCCAATCTAAATTGCACATGAAAACCTATTTTGAGCTTAGGAAATGGAATAAAGAGTGTTTTAAAAACTTACAAATCCAACTAAACATGGTAGAAGAAGAAATTAGAGGGGTAGAAGAGCAAGTTTCATCTAACCATCTGCTCTGGAAAACTTCGCACATAAACTCAAGATGGAAGAGATGTTAGGGTGCCAAAAATCTACTCGAAAATATTTTCTTAAAGGGGAAAGGAATACCAAGTTCTTCCATGATTTAATTAAGAAAAGGAAGGAGAATATTACCATCTCTGGGATCAAGGACAAAGATAACATATGGATATCAGAACACAATGATGTTCAAGCCTTTGAAGTGAACTTTTACAAAAATCTACTATCACCTAAAATCTCTACCTCTAGTACAATCAACCAAAGCTTCCTTTACAACACTGGACCTATTGATATCGACATCCCTGATGAAAAGAAGATAAAACAAACCATTTTTTCCTTCTTAATCAACAAAGCTCTAGGGTTGGATGGTTTCAATGATAGCTTCTATCAAGCTTCATGGACCATTATAAAACTGAGGTAATTCAAGCCATTCAAGAATTCTTTATAAAAGATTTTGTGCCCAAGTACTTCTACTCCTCTACCATTATCCCTATCCTCCAGCAAAAATCACCATCCAAGTGGGAAATGTTTAGACCCATTAGCCCCACAAGTACCATGAGCAATATCATTAGTAAGATCATTTTTTTAAGACTTCAACATTTACTCCATAACATCATCTCACTCAATCAAAGTGCATTCATCAAAGAGAGGAATATAAGTAAAAATGTTTTGCTTGCTCAAGAATTATTAAGAGATCTTAATATCAAATGTAGGGTCACAACATAGCCATAAGGATTTTGACATATTCAATGGGACTTCATTAAATAGGTTCTTCAAGCCAAAGGTTTTACAAATGAATCCATCACTCTCATTATATAAACCATCACAAACAATTACAATTCATTGCTAGTTAATGGAACCAAAGTAGGATACTTTAAATCCAATAAAGGGCTTAAACAAGAGGATCACTTATCCACCACTATCTTCATCATTGCTATGGATTACTTCTCCATGATCTTGAACAACTTGATTAATGTCAACCCATCCATCCAATACCATACTTGGGGATGTCTCCCTATCTAATGTTTGCAAATGACATCCTTATCTTCTATAATGGTGCCAAGAAGTTTATCAAGAATATTTATAAATCCATCATGGCCTTTGAAGAAGCTGCAGACATGGTATTTAATAGGGTTAAATCACATATTTTTCTTAGAAATAAAATAAGCAACAACAATGCAAGATGGATGCAAGAGCACATTGGCCTTAAAGTAGTTCAATTCCCAATCAGATATCTTGGCAACACCATCTTCACCTACAAAATTGAAAGGGCCTACTTCAATGATATTATCACTAAAATTCAAGAATAAGCATCTCTCATGGAAAAACCATTTGCTTTCATATGGAGGTAGACATAAATTAATCCAAAGAATCATGAACCTTCTACCCTTGTATATCCTTCCAACTACAAATATGTCGATTGGTATCCAAAGAAGAAACAAAGCACTTTTGAATGCTTACCTCTAGAAGGTCAATGGGAAGGAATATCATTAGACTAGCTAGAGGAGAGCTTACAAGCTAAAAAAAAAATCATGGCTTTGGTTTCAAATCAATGCAAGATAGTATAAATTGCAATTCTATAAAGCTATGGATTAAGCTTAGACAAAACAAGACACTTTAGACCAATTCATTAGATGGAAAATTGGGGAAGGAAATGTTATTTTTTGGCAGGATATCTGATTCCAAGATGAACCCTTGTCCACCCACCAACTTAAGCTAACCTAAAAATAACTAGTTAAAAACTTTTATCAATATATAGATGGCTCCACCACTTGGAATTAAGAGGAGTTGCTTTTAGTCCTCTCTAAATACATTATTGTTGAAATTGTATACATTCCCATCATTACAACTACAAGGGACAAACATTTGATCACATTGAATGATGCTAAACCCCTTCCTAGCATGCTATACAAAGCTACAACAACTAATACACCCAGCCCCTAGTGAAGACACATTTGGCATAAGAGCTACAAACCCACCATCTTATTTGAGGCTCTTCAACTGAGCTTTACCCCTTGAAGACAACCTCAAATTGAAAGGCATCCATCTGGCCACAAAGTGCAAACTAAGAGGATGAAGCTATTGAACACCTATTTTTACATTGCCATAAAGCTATCAACCATATGGACCAAATTGTAGTCCATATATAGGGTTTTGAACCTTATTCAACACTCATGTGATACAACTCAGCTTCTCTTCTCTTGGACCAACTTGGGTAAGGATATACATCATAAATTTTATTTTTAGACTCATCCTAATCCTCACTCTTTGGCACATTTGGCTAGATAGCAATGAAACTAAGCACAACAACAAAATGAGACTTTATGTCATTATTCAATAAATTCTCACCAACATTTAGAAAGCCCAATTCTATAGCACTTAAGTTGAATATATTAAGAAAGATTGTCAATTAACGCCCAGATGAAGCCCTTAGCAAACTTATTTTTTTGAATCAAGCCAAAACTACCCTTGGCTCCAATTCAATATTGATGGTTCTTTCAATCCCATTAGCAACATTTCTGGCTTGGGTGGAATCCTCAGGTACTAGAACAAAAATCTCATCTACACCTTTCATAAGCAATGTCAACCCATTAGCTTATTATATTCTAAGGTTGATGGCCTACACTTTACACTCAAGATTTCTTTTATAATCCCTAATCCTATTTGGATTGAATAAAATTCTACAAACTTTATTAGCATCATCAATAGAATCAATAAACCTCCTTGGAGCTTTTCTACATCTTTACCTCCATTTGGAAACTCAACATACATAAGAGGATGATGTTATCTCACTTTTTTTAGGGAGGGCAACCAAGCAGTATACCATCTTGGCAGGCTTGGTGAATCTTCTTAACTCACTTCCATTTCCTATTTTCTAATTTTTAAAACCTTTAATTGGTAATAATCTCAACTTACCTTACTTTAGAGGTAAGGTATTATAACAATGCTCTAGTTAATGAAACTTTTGCTTTTCATGAAAAAAAAAACTTACCATCCTTCAAAGTGTATCATCTAGCATCCTCCATCTTAGAAGTTAGAATATGAGCTAGCCGTTTACACTATACAATATTTAAATTCAAGATAAGATAAAGTTACTATGACTCTAAAATGTTTTGTAACAATATATTTTGGTAGAGTCTAGGTCATCAAATCTCATGATGTTATTATGACACCTCAAATAGTTTGTAACTTAAACTTTTTTGAATAATGTTTGAGTCATAAAAACCCATCCTTTTTTAGTAAGGCCATATGATTGAGTTTGGGTCATTAAAAGTCATTCATTATATCTCAAACACATTAAGGTTACCATAGCATCATCGATGATTGGTAGCCTTATTCCCTAGTTAGGTTTATAGGAGAGTTTATGCATTTAAGAGCCCATAAAAGGTGGTTACTATGATACTAAGTTTTATAATCTCACCTAGGATGGGTTTGAGTCACCAAAAATCTAAGGAAGGGTTTTGCTAAAATCTACTACAGTTTACAACTAAACCGATAAAGTGCTACTTGATCTCAAGTGAGCTCCTTAATGTGTCATCAACTACTTCTATTTTATATTCTAATCATGTGAGCACATATATATCCACCAAATTAGAACATAAACACAAGTGAATAGTAAGTCTCATAATGTAGAGTACTCTTCAATTACCATCCTTAAGTGTACCTATTTCCATTTTTCCTTTTCTTTGATATGCTCCATTAGATCAAATCACATAGTTAAGAAGGGATGATCTTCATGATACTTTTTTATGGGTGTGTTTTGGAGTAATGCTAAACTACTTGGAAATGATGATTCTCCTTCTACCTTATATTGAATATTTTAAAGTGAATAAATTTCTACATTGGTGGTACAATAGTCAATATTAAATTTCAAATCTAATATTGCCCACTAGTTCATGTGATTGGAACTACATATTAGATAGGTCTTCTTCTATAATTTTCCTGGATGAGCAAGACTAAAGAGTTTTGGATATAATTCCTACTATCCTCTAATAATGTAAGAATTAAAAACTTGAATTTAAGAAACCACCTATCAAATCAAGATATCGACTATGAGTTAGTCTTGTAGTTTAATTTAAATCCACATGCTTAAATATAATCTTGTAGGTATGATTGACTATAGTAAAGTTTTTGAGACTGAAATTATAACCTAAGCTTGAAGGACATGCTCAAAATGATAGAATGGAAAGATTACCTTAAGTTCTTAAACTGAGTTTAAGAAATATATTCAACACATGTCCCATAATGCAGTGATATATCCTATGGGTAAGGCTCCTTTATAATATGTAAGTTTGCTAAATTTGTTACCAAGAGAAACAACATCTGGTATGTAAGTCTATTAAATGCATTACCATAATTATATTTTATGTGCTATTGAAAGGTTGAATCAAAAGGTTCAGGTTTGCCTTTCCTTCGACTAGAAAGTACTAATTGACTACTCATTCCTGACTCACTTGCTATCAATTGGAAAGAGTGATGAATGATAATTGAACTTCTAGTTTTGCATAAAAACTAGAATATCTTTTGGTTCAACACACTCATAGATGCTACTTAGAGGATATAGTGATTAGGGCCCACCTTATAGAGAGTCATCCCACCTAGAGGTTGAAAAATCTTGAACCTCTATAAGCTAGGAATTGGAGCCCTAGTTATTGTGTTAAATGATCATAGGGATATGCTTAACTTCATAAAGATGATAGTTTGATTAAGTCATATACTAGTCATTAAATGATTCTTAGTTTGGAATTATCTTGAGGAGTCCAAGTCTAAAAAAGGCTCCTAAATTTTCTACTAACTAGAAAGTTTTAGTTGAATGCTTCTTGGTCAAGTCTAGCCATCAAAACTTACTAAATAAATAAATAAAAAACTTATTCAAACATTTATAACATATCTAATTGATATATCATAAATATTGGAAATCCTTTGTTGACATAAAAAAATGTTACTAGAGTCAAGCTTAAAATCATTTCATTATAGCCAACATAACAAACCTAATTATTTTATTAGTTTAGCTCTAATAAGCCTTGGGAACCCAAGTAGGAAGGTCTTTTATTAAATCTTTCCAACAACCTAGGTCTCTAGTTAACTTTTGGGTAGACTTATTTCAATGCTTATCAATTCTTTGATGAATATAAGTGTTGAATCTAGGAAATAAAATCCATCTCCATGGTCTAGTAGTACTTGTAATTAATCATGATTTTGGGGTTTGACTCATTGTCAATATAAACTCATAAACCCTCACATTATGCCTAGATTTATAAGAAAGTACACTCCTCAATTAACCTTATGAGCCCTTATGATGAATTTCAATTTAAAGATTTTTCTCTTAGATGCTCAAAATAGTTGACTATAAGCTTTGGTTCACCTTGAATCAAGAAATCAAACCTTAGTTAGCATAAGTCAAACATATTCCAAGCACCCATTTAATATGAGTTGACTTCAACAGCTTTATTAGATCATCTAAGAACCTCATTCATGTGTGTAATTAGACACTTCGCATATTTATTGATAAGTTTACCTTATTAGATCAGCCCTATCAACTTGGATTTATTAGATTTATGACACTTAGATAGACTTAAACATTAGGTTGATTAGTCAAAATTGGATCAAATTATTTCTCTTAATAGCTAATGTGTTTTTCATAGTTTGCTTAGCCCAATCATTCTTTTACTGAAGCCCTAACAACTAAGGCATTTAATGACAAGCTTATTAATGGACTATTTCTAAATAGGATCAGATTGATTAAGTTGTAAATATATGGTTCAAGGGATGAAATGAGTTTATGTGAATCCCAATCTTCTTATCCCAAAAATCAAAGACCAAAGAAGCATCAGAGGACTTATTAGTGGATACAAAATTTGAATGAAGTTTAGTACCAAACTAATGATCATTCCAGAAAATGATTTTTCCTATAACCTATATTTCAAAAAATCAACTTTTCTAACTCATCTCTATACTTGGTAATCTATTTCAATGTGATTGAATCATCTTGATGGCATTGAATTATGATTGTGGTTGAGTTTACAACATTTTTGAAGCATGAACTTAGCCTAGAGGGATTCATAATCTCCAAATCTAAGCCAAAGTTTAATAGTGATGCATTTAATTGAGTTAGTAATGGATCTAAATTCTAACCCTCTCTGGTTGATTGGTTTTCTAATCTTCCTCCAAAATGCCCAATGGATAACTTTAGCCTTTGGACTCCATATAAATTTATTGATTAGCCTTTCAATCTTATGTTGAATAGAGTTGAAAATTTCTACACTTGAGAAATGTATAGAGGTAAAGAGCTAGATGCTTTTGGAAAAGGATCACTCTACCTCCAAAAGAAATAAAGGTGTTTTCATAAAAAATTTTGCTTTGAATTTTGCTAATTAGATCATTATAAAGGTTGTTTGTTATTCTTTTTTATAGAGATAAATTCCCAAGTAGGTTAATATAAATTTTGCTTTTTTGAAGTTGGTGAAGCCCTTAATCCATTAGATCTTGTCCATAGTGATGATTTTACAAAGAATAAAATGTCATTTGCTATGGTTGAGGCACAATCCATATGAGGATTCAAAATCTTGGATAGACTTCATAATAGTTCAAATAGATCTCTTGCTACCATTGCAAAAAAAAGGAGTACATCATCTTCAAAGTGATATGAGTGATCTACATTTTGGCCTTATTAAGAAAACTTATATCTTTATTATTCTCAAATGTGATGTTCAGAAGTTTGGAGTAGTCAAGAGTTAGGATGAAAAGAATAGGAAATAATGGGCACCTTGCTTGAACACGCGCCCCCCACCCCCCACAATTAGCATTGAGGAAACCATGGGTGTTACAATTAACAAGGACTGTATAGAGCGGTTAATCATCAGAAGTCTATCTATGAAATTACAAAATTAGTTAGAAAATTCTTTAATTTAAGTACCTCAATGATAGAATCCCATTTATTGAGTCATAATCATTTCTAATATCAAGCTTCATAATGAGGTAGCCCCTCTTATAGCTTTTATCAGTGTACTTGAGAAGTTATTTAGCTAATGAGATATTACCAATGATAATACAATCTTTAACAAATGTTGCATAGTTGCTGGATATTATTGATCGGAGTAAGTTTTGAACTTGATTGGCAATAATTTTGTTGATCAATTTGTTGAAAGTAAAAGTGATACTAATAGAAATTTGTCCCAAGTATATGTATCCCTTTCTTTTGGGATAAGCACTATTGATGTTGTGGAAAAATAGTAGTAAATATTTTTAACTTCAAACCTTAAATTACATTAACCACAGTTTTGATGACTTCCTAAGTTTTTTGATAAAAAAGAGCAAAAAAATCCATTCCTACAATCTTGTATCCATCCATAGAGTCTAAAGCTTATTTAATTTTCTTTTCACTAGAAGTAAAGGTAAGGTCCTTTCCTAGCATGAGAGGTCTCTCATTATTAAAGAGAAGAGGACTCAAGGCTATGTTATGATTATGCTTAGGGTTGGTGATAAAAATATAATGAAAATGATCAATGTAGGTTTTAATTATTTGTTCCTGATTATGGATCTAACATTTATATTTATCTTTATTTTGGGTGATTGCTTTTTTAATATACTTCATTGTCACCCAGGCATGGAATTATTTTGAATTTTTGTCACCCTGAAAGAAGTTGTCAATAGTAGCTCACTATTTCTAAAAGTTTTCCTCCCTATATATATAAGTTGGTAGATTAGCTTGTTCCTCAAAATGCCTAGCATTAATCTCAATGGAATCAATTTTTAAGAATCTTTATTCAATGTATAATATTTTATCTATAGTTCTACACTCCTCTTTCAATTATTTGGATGTCATCTTAAAACTTCCATAAAATGCCCTTAAAACTACCAAAGCCAATTGTTGAAACTATATTTGCTAATGCATTGCACCATGGTGCCAAACCACAGTGCCACGATGCTAGACCTTCTATCTTTTTATTTAAAAATGAAGTGATTTGGCACTATAACATTAGTCGTTAGTGCCAAGGTTCTCTAGTTTCTTTCTTTAAGCATTTTTAAGCTTCTTTGGTCTTCTTCTAGTGCCATCATATAGCTCTGGTTGCACCATGATGCTGGGGTTTTTATCTTGAGGTCCAAATTACAAATAGCACCTCGCTCTAGTCATCTAGCACCACAACATTAGATTATTTGTGTTTATGCTAATTTTTCCAAAATGGCATTACAACACTACTTTTTATAGCACCTAGGTGCTAGTCTTGAATCTTTTGATTTTCTTTCTTTTTTATTTCATGTAAGAATCTTTTACCTAAAATTCCAAAATTATAAAAATAACTATTATGGGGAAAATTTATGATACCACATAGAGTTTAGGAACTTCTTATTTAGATGATCAAATGCATCATTAAGGAGAAAACATATTATCTCAAAAGATAAACATGTTATCCTCTAATGATTTTGATCATTTAATTAAATACTCCTAAGGCTAATGAGTCTTTCATATCCTAGAGAGTTTTTTCCCTGAACTACATGGAATGTAGAATAGGGTTTATTTTTAACTTGGGTTCATGGTTCCCTATAAGGGCAACCCCTATAGTTAATTACATCTCAAGAAGAAGGGTCTCTTCCTAAGAATACTCTCGATTAAAGAAATAAGTTATTATTTATATCAATTTCTAAGTTGGTTTTCAAAGGAATGATATTTAGA
Organism: Cymbidium sinense; assembly: GCA_021442155.1. NCBI lineage: Eukaryota > Viridiplantae > Streptophyta > Magnoliopsida > Asparagales > Orchidaceae > Cymbidium > Cymbidium sinense. The sequence goes on from CM038218.1 coordinate 102,631,826, forward strand.
ATTTCAACTGGGAACGATTCAAAGTGGAAAGAGGTCTTTTATGAGGCAAAATGACATGAAGTAGGAAATGTCATTAATACTAGGATGCTTAGGCATTTTACCTATCTCATTAGGGCTTTGAATTTTAGAATTTAATTTAAATTTTTTATTGATATTTTCTTAGAAATCTAAAGCTTAGATTCTAGTAGCACAAGACTATAGAAATGCCTAGGGTTGAAGAATTACCCCAAGTAGGATGCTTCAGAACCTAAGTCTATATGTGTTTCAAGATGGATGACCTAATTCCATTTTGGGAGTTAATAATTCTCACTTGAGGGAACAAATCTACTCTTCGACTTACAATCCATCTGTTGTTAGCTAACACTAACCACATTTTAAATTCATGATGAAAGTCTTATGTATGTAAGATGGCTAGAGTTGTCTTTTAAGAAAGAATCTAAGAATCCTATACTGACTCCTTAATCCTTAAGATCATGTAGGGTATGAATTGCATCTAACTAATGCACATTTTATAGATTTTATATGCTTTGACTCGAGATTCATTTAGGTTCTTAGGGTATGCACTTTTATGCCTAAATTCCATGCAATTAGAATTTATTATTGGTCAAATCAATCATACTTTCCCAAGAAGGTGGTTATCCTCACAGGTCATATCCCCTTATGTGCATTGGGTGAAGTGTCAAATTCAAGAATTGAGAGCAATATGATTGCATGATTTTCGAGAGCTAATTATTTCTAATTGATTTTAGGTTTTCCTTAGAGCTTTAATTTATTTGAGATTTTAAGTTTTTTTATTTTTGTGTTTGAATTGATTAGATTAAAGTAGGTAGAAAATTTAAATTTTTTATGAGCCTGTCCAAGCATTCATCATAGGAAGCTTAACACACAAAGAAACATAGAAAAATAGGTTAATTCTATTGTGCTCCCAAAATAAATCAAGCAAATTTAATTTAAATAAAGGCCAATGCGGCCAAGTACCATAATACACCCCTGAAGAAAGAGCAAATGAGAAGCTGAGATATACCTTTATACAACCCGAAGTAAAATTACAAGTTTAGATCTATTGGTCTTCTTTCCAGGATCAGCTCCTTCTTTAGGTACCTTTATTGAGTTTAATAGGGGACCACTACACATATCTTCTAGTAGGGTCATCTCTATTACATAGATCTTAACCTACAGAATCTTTCGGTCATCTCTTATATATCACCTCATAGATCTTAAACTAATTAAGCTCAAATTTACATTTTAAATTAAAAAATAAATCCTAAGCCATGCTAAACATATATTAGAAAAATACAAATAGCACATAGTAGTTATATTTTTAAACATATGTGCTTAGCATTAGCTTCTTACCAAGCCCACCTGTCCTATTGGGCTATGCTTAAGGACTTAAGCACACCTGCAAGAAAACAACATTTTAATTTTCTTATGATAATAATCCTTTCTAGCATAGCCCCCTATAGAAGATAATGTTAGTTCTAAAGAGAACATCTTATCTAGTCTAACAGACAAACAATATTAGACATGTAGTCTAAATAGTAACCACAAAGACATGAAAAGCACATCACATCACAACACAGAGTATCATCAAAAATCACATATTGACTTAACCTAAGTCTAAGGTTTGTGACCTAATGATCTAGTGTGTGATGGGAATAGGCTTGTGTGGCAAGATTTTGCTAAGCTTTTTTAGTTCAAGTTTTAATTTGGAGTTTTGAGTTTGTTTGATTTACCTTTGGATGGGTTCAATTTAAATGATTTAATAATTTTGTTTTCATTTTTAGGTTCACTTTTATTTTATTAAAGTGAAATTTAGGTTTTCAAGAATGAAGAGTAGTTGTACTTTTGGGTGAAACCCATTCTATTCAACATCCTAACTCCTAGTGGAATGAAATCTTTATCTTAAGATAAAGATTCATCCAAAAAGCCTAACTAAGATTAAATATCTTAATTAATCATTTTAATTTCATTTATATGATTTTGGTGTTGTGTTCAATTTGGTTTGATGTTTCAATTCTTTTGAAATTTAGGTCTTCATTTTATTTCTTTGATTTGATTTATTTTCATTCTTGGTTTAGTTTATTTTTAATTTGATTTGTTTTATTTTGTTTAAATTGGTTTGAATTAGTTTAACATTTGTTTTCATTAGTGTTTTATGTTTATTGAATTCATATTCATTTCATTTAATTTGAATTATGTTAACCTAAGACACTTAGGTTAGTGTTTTAATCCATTCTTAGGTTACATTGATTGTGGATTAGGATTTTATTAATTTCTTTGATTATGAGTTCACTAACTTAAGGTTTAATTAATCTTAAATATTTATTTGTTTCATTAACACTTAAGTATAAGTGATCAAATTATTTGGTTTAAGATGTTGAAGAATCATCCTTGAATGTTCTGACGTTAATAAAGATTATTTCAAGTTATTTTATGAATTTTATGATTTATGAATTTTTTTCATTTATTATTTGATTTATATTGACCTAGAGATTTGGAAATTCAATAAATCCCAATTCAAAGGCCAATTGGGTTTGAATTTTTTTTTTTTTGAGAAGTGGAGTTTCATGCCAATTTCATACTTCTAAGGTTTAATTTTAATAAGATGTATAATTATAGTGTAATTAAGGTTTTAATTATTTTATTAAAACTTAATTAAGCCTAGTTTAATGATGATCATTTGGGATTTTTATTTTCCTTGATTCCTCTTTCAAAAATGCTTCCATAGAGGGTTAATTCATAATTTTTAAAATTTGGTTGATTTATTATGATTTACTTAAGTTCTAGTTAATTATTTGAATTAATTAATTCAATTAATTACCTAATTAGGGCATTTTGTGGTTTATCAAGTTTTAGTGGGTTTAGTTGATGTTTTTAAGTTCATTAATGTTTGTTATCTCAATTTGAAGTGATTTGATTCATTTTTATGATTTATTTCATTTAATTTTAATTTATTTAATTAAAATTGAAGTTTGAACTTTGAAATTTAATATTTCTTGATTTATGTAGCAATAATTCATGAAAGTTTTTTTAAGGTGTGTTTTAATTTTATTTCCCCCAGTTTCATTTTAATTGGATTAATATTTTGGGATTAATTTGAGTTTAATTGATTTAATTTAAAGTCAAATTAAGCCAAATTTATCCAAAATTAATTTTTTATTTTAGGTTTAATTAATTCTACTCATTGGGATAAATTTATAGAGCCCTCATTTGCATTTTTTATTTATATTTAATTTTCTATAATTTTTAAAATTTCAAGCATCTTTAAAAGATTTTTTAACTAATTAAAATGGGATTTACCATTTTAAAATGGCAACACTAACATGGCATCATTGCCACATGGCACGACACTACTAGGACATGTAGAATCCATGTGGTGGCCAAAAAAGTACACATGATGAATCTTGACCATCCGATCAAAGATTGGATGGTCATTTGTTTTGTAGTTTAAGGGATTTAATGATCGTCTAGCTAGATCTTCATTCCAAATAGAAGGAATGGATGGTGGAGATCACTCCTCATTCATCTTCGATGAGAGACGAAAGCCATTCATTGAATCTAATGGATTTCTGATGATATGAGGTCAATTTTGATATAATTTTGATTGCAAAATGATCAAGGATTGATTTTCAATCAATACATGGTTTGATCCTCATAGGGATCAAATTTTCTTCACAAAGGACCAAAATCAAATACTATATAGATCGGTTGTGAAGTATACCTCAACTTTGACGATCTTTAGTGGTGGGATCAACTTGAACACCTTCTTCTCAATGGAAAAGCCATGGATATCATTTGGTGGCTTGCCTATCCATTAAACGCCTTAGAGACCATTGTGTTCCATCGGTTTGACCATTCATGAACTGGTGGAGAGCCTCAGGATTTGTTTGAGGTCATCTCAACCACTAGAACGTGTTGGAACATTCAATTTGAGGTGAAGCACTCCTCTTAGTGTTTTTCCATTAAAGGTTGAATGATGGCCATCAGATTTGGCTGAATTTTATCTTGCCGGCGATGAGGGGTCGGGGGAATGCTTCATTTCTTCTTCTATGCACTTTGTAAATGATTTGGGATAAAAAAAAAAGAAGAGAAGAGGGTCTCTCTCTCCTCTTTCCATACATGGCCTAGAGCCATGTATACTTCAATGGCTAGATTCTCTCACCCATGGAAGGTTAAGGTGAGGATGTGTTTTGTCACCCTTGGTCTTCTGAGTGTATTTGGATAAGAAATTGGAGGGGAGGAAAGCATCTCTCCATTCCTATTTTTATTTATACTTAATGGACATCTTCTTTGCTCTCTTACTTTCCCTCATGGAAGAGACCAATCCTTTGATTTTCATTGAAGCCTCAAGTAATTGAAATGAAACCATTTTCTTAAGCCAAGAGGTGGATGAGGCTTGGAGGAGGGGAAATGAAATTTGAATTCCTTTCATGGATTCCAAATCTTCTCCTCTCATAATTCCACTCAATTGAATTCTATTTGGACTCCAATCATGCTTGATTACATGTGTAAGATGATTTGGAGTGATTAATTTTATTTTATTTCAATTTTATTTCAATTTGAACCCATTTCACCCAAAGTGGGCTTAATGGATTAAGGGTTCATTTGTGTCAAATGACCAAATTAGACTTAATGATGGGTTGGATTATGTTTGATTATCATTTCCAAATGAATTTGAGTAATCAAATTGAGTTGATTTTAATTTGATTTGGGTTGACCCATGTAGGTTCATTTAGACTAAGTGGTCTAATTAACCTATTTAAGGCCTAAATAAATTTAAATTTTTTTAGATTCATGATTAAACATGTTTATTTTATCATTTGGAACATTTGGAAAGATTTCATTTGGTCAAATTTTGATGGGTTGACCTTTGACTTGGTGGGACCCACTTAAGTCAACTCTATATCAAATTGGTTGACCATTTTGACATATTCCCTCTGGTGGTAATGTTCAATCAACACGACCATCATTAGGAAAAGACTTGGTTTTGAAAACTTGAACCCAATCATTCGACCCAACTAGGTTATTAACCCACAACATCCTCAAAATTTAAATTTAAATTTAAATTTTTAATGTGATTCGAGGCACATGTGGGTAGAAATGTTGTTTTTCATGTGGTAATTATTTAGGTTGAAATCTTATTATTATAATAATATTTTATTTAAGGGAGCGTGCCTGGCACTGAATATGGTGCTAGCGCCATCATGATAACCGCATAGGTGGTAGTTTATATAATAGTACATATGAGCGTAAGGCCCAACGATCGATATGGGTAATGCTGGAATTATCGGTCTTTTTTTGACGACCACAACATTGCATTATAGTGATGTGGTGCAACTTAAGATTCCTAACACATGGTGCAGCAATTAAAGGGGAAAATGACAAATTTATTTTAATTAATATGGAAATGCTCAGTTAGAGGGCCGTGGGGCTGCAATGCTTTTTGTAGGCATTAGTTACAAGATTTAATTTATCTTTTTGACTGCACAGTAATCGATGGGATGGGATGACTAAGGCATCATCGCTATTGGTGGGCATCATGGCGCTAGTGTTATGTTCTACAACTTGAGAGGCTAGAGCCTCGGTGCCATGTTTGGGTGCCGCAACACTCGATATGATTTATAAGTTGGACCTAGGGCTATTAAAGATTTTCATTCAACAAACTTTTTTCTAAAGATCTCCCCTTCTCTTTTAGCTATATTCCTTGTTAAGTTATACATTTTAAGCATGCCTCTTAGAAGAGTAGTGAGCAGGAAGAGGGCATCTAATGATACCAATAGGTTCATCACTGCTAATTCCAAGGAGCGTTATCAGGATGCCCTCATCCATAAGGACTAGATCCGGGAGAGGAGCTTCCAAGATCCCAGCAATAGTGTTGAAGGGGTAATTGTGAGACGAGGCTGGGCCAATCTAGCATACAATAATAGCTTATGCATCATCCCTGTGGTGTGAAATTTCTTTGCTATTGTATGGGATAGTGAGAACAATAAAGCATATGCATGGGGGAAAACTAGTAAGTTACGATAGTAGTGTTATAAATATATATTATAATCTCCAAGATATTGATTAAGATCAATATCTTTCTTATGATAACAATCATTCATATTTTGATGAAATCCTCCATTTTTTGTGGTGAAAATGCAAATGTGCAATGGAAATGACACGAGGAAAGAATTATCAACTTTCTTACTGTCATTCTCACTGCAGAGTTTATGGCTTGACACTATTTTATTTATGCCAAGCTTATGCCCACTAATAACATTAGCGTGGTTAACAAAGATAGGATTGTTTTAAATTTTTCTATACAAAGGGGGTTTACAATTGATATTTGGAAGGTCATTTATAATTTTATTTGTAATATGTCAAAGGGGAGTAATGTGAATGATCACCCTTCCTTGATTTATGATTTATGTATCACGAGGAGTGGGGGGCTGATGAAGAAATACTTCGAAGGCTCCTATAACAAAAAGGATAATTGGGGGATTTGGGTCGAGGTTCAAAGTGTGGGAGAGATTGTGCACCCCAAGGCCTCGACCCCAATCTTCAAGTCCCTAATTGAGCAAGTCCAACAAATTGGTAGTCAGGTCATGAACTTAAGAAAAAGGGTGGACAAGAGTAGTTGCAGGTAAGAGGCACTAGAGCGTAAGTTTGATTATCATATGAATCAACATCAAATGCAATTCTCTTATATGGCTCAATTCAACACTATACTGATCAACATGTTCTATTATTGCAATCTTGTAGATCTGAATCAGGTCTCCTTCCCTACAACGCCTTAGCATTAGCCTTATGTAACTACTCTGCGATGATCATCACTATATTATTTTTATTTTTCCCCTTTTTTGTAATTTTTTGTACATTTTTTTAATTTAGGAATAAATTTCACTTTTATTACTATGTGTTGTATGCTTGAATATGTTGATTTATCACTCTAGAATTTAAATAAAAAATATTTAAAACATATATAAAAATAAGATATGTCATTGTGAATAGGCTATAAATAGAGAAGAAAAATTGGCAAAGACAAACCCTATACCGGATGTCGTGTCATTGTGCTTAGTTGAAAAAAACTTTCTAAGTCATGTTACTTATGTTAGGGTGATGTAGCGCTCAAGCACTAGTCCTATGACACTGAGATATTATGTCTTTTTACCCAAAAAATATTTCAAGTCATATTTCTAGTGCTAAGCAAGCATAGCACCATGGCATAGATGCCATGACACTATGACACTAAGGTGATTTCATTAAAGATAGTTTGCTGCATCGTGTACCCTTTATAACATGAAAACTTGAGAGCATAGTGCTATGATGCTGATATCCAACATCAAGGTGCTATGAGTCAGAAATTGAATTTAGTGTGAGAATTTTAAATATTTAATAAATTTGGGCAATACTTTTCTTTAACAATGCTAGATTTCATAAATTATAGTGCAAAGAACTTTTCTCCCTTATTCCAGATCTAAGATCGATGGAGGGAGGGTTTTCATCTCACGCTAGAATGAAGTTTAATAGCAGAGATCTTCAAATCTCTGATATTCTAATTTTTCTTCTTATTTTCATCATTGGATTCATAATCAATGATGGGATTATAGTTTAAACCCTCTATGTTAAAGATAAAATGGCATAGATCTTTTACTTGAAGAGAATAGGGCATCTCAAAGCAAAGGAAGATCTTCGGGAGGGAGCACCAGTGTAGTCTAGGAATGCAATGAGAGTAGAAGTGGCTGGAGAGAGAAGAAGAAGAAGTTAAAAAAGTGGATTGGACACTCCAATTTATAGCAATGTTTCTTATAACTATTCCCTCTCAATATTTAGTGTAGTGCCTTGGTGCCAAGATCAGAGTGTTGTGGCATTGTTCTATAGTTTTGACAGCTAACCCTAAGCAATTATCCTTCTAGAAGGTCAGGGAATGTCTCGATGAAAAAAAAGATAGTAGTCGTCTAAGAACAAAATTATTATTATTATTTTAAGTGAACAACCCATGAAGACTTGATCTAGATAGAGCAAATATGAAGTAAAAATCATTCTAGTCAAATGGTTGAAGTCTAGTGACATGTCTCATATAAAATGACTCACTTAAAAAAAGCAATAAGAAGATGTCAAAGAATGGCAATCAATATCTAGTGACCTGCCTCACATGCAGGTGACTAGGCCTCTAAAAACACATAAAACTACTTAGAGACCACATTTAGATGTATCGCCATTGGAAAAATCCTATAAATAGGGGGATTTTTGAAGAGGTTTTTTTTAGCTTTTTCTACACTTTTGGCCTTTTTGTACTTGTAGAGAGAGAGAGAGAGAGAGAGAGAGAGAGAGAGAGAGGAGATCCTTATGTTCAAAATTATTAACATAGTGGAATACTTTACACACATCTTTCCCTTTTAGTTTCAACTATTTTACTACTATTTTATACGACTTAGCTTCTTCCTTTATGTACCTAAGTGGTTTTACTTTATTCCATAGAAAATATGAATTCAATAGTCTCCATTCTATTGTACTCCTTTTGAAAGATGAAATGAAGATTGAAATTTCCTTGCACTTATTACATTAATGTGCTTATTAAACTTTTTTGGTACTTGCATTATTTTTGTGCTTACTAATTTCTTTTTATACCAAGCATGACTTGTATTTAATGTGTGTGTTCTCAAAAGTACTTATGATTATGACTTTAACTATTAATAATTATTTAATAGTCACCTTAGGTGGGGCCTCACCAAATTCTAAACTCATAATCTTTGTGGGTGTAACCACATAAACTCGTTGATAGGAGAAAAGCATGAGATAGTCAATCTGATTCTTAACATAAAGGAAGAAGCTTGCTTACTTTATCTGTAGAAATTGCCTTAGATGTACCTCACCATATGTTAGAGTCATAGTCTTTATAAAGTTACTTATCCAAACTCATACACCACTCATTATAGCTTTTGTTGCAAAGGAATGAGTCATCTGTTATGGTCTAAGTTAGCTAAATATTTTCAATCGACTCTTGTAGAACAAATGAATATGAGTGTTTAATCAGTTACTAATTAGGTGCATATTGAAGGTTACTTATTTGAATATACTCATCACCTTAGAGTGAGTTAATTTATAGGTGAGAATAATCATACTAGGCATGGACTTACCTTTTTTTCTCAAAGCAATTGGTCTCCAACAATTCCTTTGACTAGGAGACTCAACTCTTCTATACTGAGTACTTTATAGTTAATAAATGCCTAGGCCAACAATCTTTTTGATAAATCTAATAAAGAATCTTAAACTAATGCCCCTAGACCTTGACATGTTTTTTTTCCTTCTTGATTACTACTTGATAAATATGTTTAATAAAATATTTAAGACATATTGAATACTTTGATAAATCTTTTAAAGAATCCATGCAAAAAATAATTAATTATATGTAATGAAAAAAAATTCTTTTATGGGTAAACTTATTTAGGTCATATGCACTCTATGACCTTAGTACTTCCTTGCTTGAGTACATTTATTGTTGATAAAACATCTATGTTGACTTTTTTTTTTGATAACTTAGGAACCATCGCAAGTCAATCCATTTTTTTAAGTATTGATTATTAAAATGTTGTAGTTACCTTCTTGATGAAAAGTTTTTCTTTAATGCGTGCAATATAATATTTCACCAATCTTGTCTTGATTTCTTCTTGCCACAATGATGCATTGGTTTTGAGATCTTCTAGCAAATCATATGTTGTCATAATACTATATCTATTTCTTTTTTCCCACTCGATAATATTTTTCTTAAAATAGATGGCTACCATAATACATTTATTGTGTAGTTTCTCAACTAGCAATAAAGCCACTATGCTATGAGATAGGGTGAATGCAATTTAACTAGTTATTGAAAGAGTTATTCTTAGTGCATATAAGATTGAGGGCAATGCCTCCAACCATTCATTTATTTATTTATTTTTTATCCTTTAATCTTCTTTCTTAACAAGTTATGAATTTATTTGTTTGCTGGTTCAACTTAGCCATTTATTTGTGGGTAGTGTACTTAGGTGAATTTGAGGTAAATATCTTAAGATTGGCAAAATTCTTTAAGTTGCTTATTGATAAATTATGATTTATTATCTATTATTATCACTAACTATGACATCCATAAGAGAGGATGAATTGAGTGTTTAAAAATATTTTCTAAACTAAAACTAAAATTTAATTTTAGGTAGAAGAATAATTTTAAATTTAAAATATTGAATAATAAAAAAATCATAAAATAGTAAAAATAAAATGCAGAAAAATAAATGAAGATAATATATACTAGAGTTTTATGTGGTTCATCTAAAATTTGAACTAGTCTACGTTTATGCTTAGTTACTTGTGCTAGGATTCCACTCAATCAATAATAGGTGCAATATTTACTCTCTTATAATGGGATGACTATAAGCCCAACAACAATGACCTCTTCTCCTACAATGGGTCAAGTACAACCCTAATAACAATGACATACTTTTGAATAATAGGGTGAGTGCAACCTCAAAAAAAAAAAAAAAACTCTTTCAACAAAAGAAAATATAAAACAACTATAAATTTTGTCACAATCAAATCCAAAATATCTAGCAATTTACCTAAAATGAAATCATGATTTTACAACAAAAAATTATCTCTTATAACAACCAACAATTTCAAATAAATTTGACAAAGAGAAATGTTTCACTTAATTTTAATGAGAAATGGCATGTTAATTTTCTTAAAAGTGATTTAAACAAAATGTTTATCTTAATGTAAGAAATAAACTAATGCAAAAATAATTTTAAAGTAAATACAAAATAGTCTATTATACAATAAATTAAATTTTAACAAAGGTTAATTTTTGTTTAAATACAAATTACAACTATATTCAATATAATAAAGTATAGATAATAAATTTTGCACTAAATCTTTTTTGTTAAGTTTGGAACTATGAAATCAGAAAACTAAACTAAATTTCAACCAGATATTTTCAAACCACATTTATGTTAAATGATTTCAATTTTTCTAATGATTTTTCTATGGGAAAGAATTTCAGCAAAAGGTAGATTTATCCTACAAAGATCCACAAATGTTTTTCCACAAATAAGATTTACTTGAAATGATGCAAATTGTTTTCAATCAACATAAGTTCTCCAAAAAATATAAAAGATTGTGCACAAGAGATTTTAGAAAATAATCATGATGAGTATGCCAATAATTTTAATACAAAATGATATTTCAATACTAGATTTTAGAAGACTTGAAGGCGAGCAGTTTTTCAATAAAACTAAATTATTTAGATTCAACTAAATGTGTAAACAATAAATCATAAATCATCACAGATTAAATATTAAATCAACTTAAATCACAATGAAAACTTGTAAAAAGATAGATATTACTCAAGACTTGAAGGAATTGATTAAAAATACTTCAACTTTTGAAAAAATGTTTTTTCTTTGTATGAAAAATTCTCCTTGTGAAAGAACTTCATACAACAAATATTTGGTCTCTTGTTATCGCCCAAGAAATCGGATGAATAGTTTACCTTTTAATAATTGTGCCAACGTATAAATATATTATAACTTGAAGGTAATTTAAAATTTTTATTGTTAACTTTGAAATTTTAATACCACTTATTTTGACATCTATTGTAAATTTTTTAATTTTGGGTTCAACAAAAATAAATATTTGTTTAAATTTATTATACTAAATGCATCTATTTTTTAAAAAATTAAGAGATTGTTTGGGATCAATTTTATTTTCTATTTTTATTTTTATATTATTTTTAAAAATATATTTATTTAGAATATTTTTATATGATTTTATTATTTGCTTTTACAATTCTCTAGAAAATTTATTTAGACATCAAGCAAAATTATTTACAATTCAAAGAAAATAGCCTTGTTTCGCGTGCAACACATTATGGAAAATTTTTTGACACAATCATTGGGCTAACGAACACTTTTTTTTTTTGGCAATATTAACGTACACTTTCACTCATGATCTTAACAATAAAAAACAATTTTTTTTTTTTTGAAGAATTTGAGGGCATTAGCCCAATTTGATTCCAAAAGTAATAAGAGTAACAATTACAAGATAGACTTCAGACATGACATAAAACATCTATACCAAAAGACATCATTCATGAATGAGCAAAATGTTAAGACAGAGCTCTATCACCAAATCAAAGAATAAAGAACAAGAAAAAACAAGGCAACAACCTAAGAAAGGAAGGACTCAAATCAACCAAAAGTATAAGATTGCTTATCTAATATGGACATCAACAAAAGAGATCATGCGGTTTCCTTCGAAGCATCCACCTGCTTTTTTGATTTTAGTACGTAGCATTGTCCAAAGCAAATTAACTTTCTGGAAGGCCATCCAAACAGATCCTTGCAAGAATTTGTCGATCATCATAGTCCTATTTCCTTCAAAACACCCACCAAATGCTAAAAAAAAATGGGGAAAGATCGAGGGGAAAATAGGTATCTTGCCAAAATAATACTCATGTCACCATATCCTCCTACGACAATGAAGCCCAATATTCTCAAGAAAAACAAAATACAAATAGCCAGATCAAAAGGAAAAACACATTATGTAACAATTTTCTTCCGTAGATAAAATTGTAATACATACCAAAGACTCCTTCATCTAATCACTTTATAAGCAATCCTTTCCTTAATCTATTGATTAAGACGTGTTAAGTAGCAATATGAGACATAATTCTTTTGTTTCTTTTTAAAACAGAACAATCAAATGAAAGGTAATGTAATCTTCTAACTATCTTATGCATGTGAATCCAGTGCTTAAAACTTGTTTCAAGGTAGATTGCATTAAAAAGAAGTTACCATATGGAAAAATACTCCTAATCAAATGCATGGAGAAAGGGCATTCAAAGAAAAGGTGCGCATGTGATTCGATGTCCCCAAAACAAAAACAGCAATCAGAATTTACCCCCAGCCCTCTCCTAGCAAGCAAATCTGAAGTTTTTAATCCGCCAAGGTAAGCCATCCAACTATATAAAGATAAATTAATTGCCCCACCTTTGAACCATATGCAATTATACCAATTGGTAGATGGAAGATGCTCAAAAAGAACCTTTTTAAAATCTCTAGATGAAGGATCTCTTTAGAATCCCAAGCAATCCACTCTCTTCTCGAGTTATATGAGAGGATTTGATAGTCTCGAAGCATGGGGTGTTCTATTTCAAGCCAATTAGGTATATGCCATCTCCATCCCGCATGAAGACGTAGTAGGATTGTTAGAATATAAGATGTTAATATCGAAGGCTTAAAGAATCAGGCATTTCCTTTACACCAAGGATCAAACAATAAGGAAAAATTGTTCCCATTCTATGTGGTATGAAAAGTTTTCTAAAAAACGTTTTGCAAATAGTTTGAGATCCTTCCACATGGGTGACAAATAATCGATTGCTTCCAAATTGATCCATATTTTTGATTACACCATTTTGTAAAAGTGAATAATGAGTAAGAGTTTTCCACAATGTTTTGAGCTTGCACAAATCATTAAGAGAATAAGTTGAAAGCACTCCCCCTCCTTTATCAATAGGTCCTGTTTTCTCCCAAGATATAGTAGATAATTTATTTGTAACCCGTTGTGGTAAAAAAAATTGGTGTAAGAGAAGAAATGCACTTTAATACACCTTTGGGGACTACCATAGACCAAACGGAAGAAATGAGATTGTTAACCGAGAATTTGATTAATGGCCTCCCAAAGATAAAATTTACTTTTCCATCCTAACCATTTTTTGAATCTTTTCAATAAGACTTGAGAATATATCAACTTAGGAGGTCCCAAAGTTAAGGAACTCTAAGTATTTGATGGGAAAAGTGCTTTGTGAGATATTGAGGATTCTACATAGGTTCTCTATCCTTAGTTCCTCTAGAGAAACAAATGAGAGATTTATCCATTCACAGATAATCCAAATATAACTCTTTTCAAGCTGAATTTCAATGAACCGAATGAATATTTCCAACCACTAAGAGATCATCTGCAAATAATAAATGAGAAATATGGCAAGTACCTGAAAGAGGGACATATAATAGATTAACTCTCTCGATCAAACAAGAAAAGTATCAATGGCCAAGGTAAATAGGAAAGGAGAAAGTGGACATCCTTGCTAAGACCATTTTTGAGATAAAGTAGCCTTTAATTTCACCATTCGATTAGGAGGGGAACATCGTTATGCAAGCCTTTATCCAATTAATAAATCTTGAAGGAAACTCAATTGAGTGCATTCTATGCAATAGAGCCTCTCTATTTATAGAGTCAAAAGCCTTTCTAAGATTAAGTTTAGCAAAGAAGCTTTCTTGTGTGTGATTTTGTAACATCGATGACATATTTCTTGTGCCATTATGATATTATCCAGATATCCCTCCCTTAATAAATGCAGATTGGGTGAATCAAGAGAAAGAACACTTTTAAGTCTAGTGGCTAGAACTTTAGCTATCACTTTGTAAAGGTGTTGCAAAGTGAGATAGGGTGATAGTTTGAGATTTGATTTGAGTGCTTGACCTTGGGAATTAATGTAATCAAGGAGTGTTTCACTCTTTTGGGAGCTTCGAAGTTTTAAAAAATGATGAGATTTAATAAAGTACCACCGTTACCTCCCATGTAAAAGAGAAAATTTGGAATTGAATCCATCCCAGGAGCTTTGTTCTCATGGATGCTTTTGAGAGCCGCTTAATTTCAAGATACTTATATCACCTTCCAGCTCTAACATAAAGTGTTCCCACGGAACATCTTGCACAATGAAGGAATCAGGAATTATTATTGAACAAACCGAGTAATAGCAAATTTCCTCAAGAATGAGGTCCCGCTCCTTCAAAATTCCCCATCAGTGGATTTCTAATACAATTGGTACTCTCCTTTCTTTTATGGAAAATATAGAATTTAAGATCATCCTTTGAAGATGTCAACCAATGAGTCTTTGCTCTGCTTGACCCAATCATTCTCCGTTGAAGAAAGTTTATGCATCTTTTGTTTCCTTAGCCATAACTATAAGATTTAAATCCTGAGTGTCTTCAAGCCTCTCCAAAATTTCCTTGATCTCCTTTAGCCTTATCAATTAGTGATAGTAAAGAAGAAGAATTCCTGAGAGCCTTTAAGTGCACGCAACATTGGATAGTTTGTTAGCAAGAACAAAAATGGGATCCCGAACAAAGCCTTTCCAAGCATCTTTGATAATCTTCATAAAGTCATGTTCATAAGTCCAATAATTCCGAAACATAAATCGATGAGCATTGGGACATGAATGTTGAAAATGAATAATGAGTGGTGAGTGATCGGAAGAGAGAGGAGGGGAGACTTTGTAAAAAGATGACGGGAATTTTTCCAACCAAGCCACATTGCAGAATACTCGATCTAATTTTGAGAAAATGGGATTTCTAATCTGTTGATTAGACCAAGTATAGAAAAGACCAGTGTGGGGGAGGTCTAACAGCTCGCACTCATTTATGCAATTAGAGAAAGCTTGAGAGTTTGAGAGGGAGAGGGGGTTACCACCCAGCTTTTCCTTATTGGAAATACAGGAATTAAAGTCTCCCATTATCACACATGGTTCCACATAGAAGATCACTGATTGAGTTCCACAGAAATACCATGTGCATCATTCTGAGATACAAGTTAAAAAAAGATATAGTACCATTTAAAGTTACTAACCCATGTATCAATTGGTTAGTTTACCAACGGTTTGAAGTTCCATTTTATCCGACGCCATTTGATCCGATCCGCCATGTGGCATTCATAAAGTTTAATTAGATTGAAAGGGAATAAAGAGAACTACGATAATGGATTTTGTGACTCTTCAGATAATCTTGGTTTCAAGAAGACAAAGGAGCTCCAAACTAAATTCCTTAATAAGTCTCCATAAGAATTGCCCTCAGTAGTTGTTACAAACTCCAAAATTGGGAAGGGTCATTGAGAGGAGGATGAGACGGGTTTCTTACCCTTTTTATGTTTCCCTTTTTGGTTCGATGGTGTCGCAGACATTGTGTTTCAATTTTCCATCAGCCGGTGTTTTATCTTATTTGGTGGTCTTTTTTGGAAAGTTCAAGGCTTTGGAGAGTTTGTTAAAGATCTCACAACCCTTGTCTAAGTGGTTCCCAGGAGTGAGCTCTAATGAGATTTCTAAATGTGTTTGAGTTTCGCTTTGCTTAAAATGATCATCCAATTGAGGATAAAGTTCAATGAAATCTGAAAGCACGCTTTGATTTGCCTTTCGTTCAATGCTTTCCCCATCTCCGTTCCTCAACGACATCTCCCCTGCTCCCGCTGAAATTGTTAACAAGGGTAAGTCTCAGAACCGATTGCTCGACTTATCTCGATTAGATTACTTGCGTTTCCTTTATGACAGACCGGACATGTTTTGTCATCGTGAGAAAGTGTTGCACTTAGAACATACCGTAGGTTTCCAGTCGTAGATCATTGATTAAACTTCATACCGTCATATTTATTGGGATTGAATAAAAAGAGAGTAATCGACACAAAGCCACTAAAAGTTATCTCGCTAGATGCGGAGATTGTCCCGCTAGGGCACTCTATCATACTCGATCAAAACCTTTTTCGCTTCCAACAAAGATAAGGGGAAATTGGGCAATTTGATCAGTTGGGATTTCACATCCTTAGTCACAAAATCCCAAGTCCACTAAAAATGAACGCCTTCCATTGAGGAAGCAAATATCGCCCACACTTGGTAATCTTCCAAGCAAGAAAATTTGAATAAGAAGAAGTCTCCTTCAAGAGAAAGCAAAACTTCCTTTGAACCGCCACTTCCTTTTCACAACAGAGAACCATCAAATGAATTCTAACAACCAGGTTCCACTCTTGTCCTTCTAGAAGATCCTCTTGAGAAGGAAACCTCGGGAATGACGGATGTAAGCTAAAAAATTCTTACTCTTATCATTGAGCTAACAATAGCTTCATTTTGCATTGGCTCAGAGTTTATATTGGACTCTCCTTAAAAATTGGTGGAGTGGAGGTAGAAATGGAATGAACTATGTGAACACCCATTTAGGATGCTTTATGGATGAAGGTGTGGGACTTTAGAGATCCCTTAGAGGGATAATGGAGAACTATGAAGAACACGAGAGGAGGGGTGGGAGGTTTGGATTTTGGGAGAGGAGAAAGGGGGAGAGACGACGCCGAGGAGGAGCAGCGAAGATGCCCTAGCCGCATTCGGGGGAGTCCCTTCAAAAAAAACAATTCATTATCTTACACCTAACACATCCAGTACTAGCCAATCCTACAAGAGCCTATAGCTAAGCATGTTAGCTTTAGTCGTCATGCTTACCACCGTGAGTTGTCGTACAAGGCCCCACAATTCCTTGTACTCATAAGCCTAGGTTGCCCATTAGGAGTAGGATTGATCTATATGTTTTTCCGGTTCACGGTGCATACTAACTCTCTGATTTACACCCAATTACTAAGCAGAATTTTCATATTCGATTTTGACTCGCATATACATTAAATTTAATTTTGATGATTTTGTTAAAAACAAGCCCTAAAAAATTAAGAATTTAAAATAAGAATAGACTTCATTTTATTTAGAGAGAATAACTAATTCTCATTTAAATAAAAATACATCTAATATTTTTCTTCAATTTTAATTAATCCAATTTATGTTAGTCCTAAGTTAACTTTCCTAAGCTCTATTTGATGAGTATATCAACACTAAAGTATATTTCATTTTAAAAAGATAATAATGATATTATTTTTTAATATAATATTAAAATTTAAGTTTTATTTATATTAAATATTTAAATTTTGATATTCAATATGTAAATATATAAAAATTGTATGCTATGAATGTAAAAATCCTTTAATTTTAATAATTTGTAAAAGAAATTGGGGTGGACCAAAGTCCAACAATAAGTAAGAATAATAAAGATAAATCATCATAAAAAACTTTTTTTTTCATGATTCAACAATAAATTACATTCATTGCTAAGTATCCACCACACATAAGATTTTCTACATAATCTATACTAAACAAAAATAACTCTTCTTTCAATAGAAAGAGAGGCCGTTACACCAACCTTCTCTGAGAAGCCCTTCTTCTAGGACAACATATTGATCACCTTCTTCTAGGCAAGGATGCCATCTCTTGATGTATTCCTCCAGAACAATTAGATGAAATAAAAGATGATATAAAAGAAAACAAATAGAATCAAGAAAAAGAATTGGTTCATAGCATAGATGAACACTTGCACGAAGAAATATAACATATCATAGCGCCAAAATATATATGGATCTTTTTCTAGTCAAGCAACCAAACTCACTTCTCCTTTTAGATCTAAATTTTTATGTAGACTTTTCAGGAAAAAATTGTTTTTAGTGGCTGGTCTTGAGGAAGGAGCTTTTTGGATCATATATTAGAAAATTAGTTTTTTATCCAAAGCATAAAATAGTAATATTATTAAGGGTGTGTTTGGGATAGTTTTCTCACTACTTTACATTTTTAGAAAGCAGCCAAAAAGCAAAATAGTTTCATTTGGCTACTAGCTTTTAGGCTAATTTTCAAAAAAATTTGTGATGAAAAAGCTGTTTTGAGAATCAGAGCTATTAGAGTGTGGTGATTATCAAAAAGTCACTTTTTGAATTTTAAAAAAGAAAAATATTTGTAACACACATAATAATGTTTTTTAAAAAAAACTATTTTCTCCACAACAGCTTTACAACTAGCTTTTCAAAAAATTACAGCTACCCCAACAGACCCTAAGTCTCATGAATTTTGGATAATTAATTAAAATAATAAATTAATTTTTTTTGATATTTTTATATCTAGCCAATAAAAAATACTTAATTTATTCTCTTGATTTAGTCCCAAATTCATTAAATCTATCATTAATTTTGATGGTGTATCTATTTTTGGCATACACTTGAATACCATCAATTCTAAATTCTTCAATATAAGTTTGAAAATGTTAAAGGATCTTAAGGTCAACATTTCTCTTTTTTTATGTGAAAAAAATACATTAAGATACTTTACATTTAATGGGTATTTATATAGTAAATCTCCCCTTAAATATGAGTAACTTTATAAAAGGAATGATAAATAAAAAATTGCTTTTAATGCATGATAAAGATATCATAAATAATGCATTAAGACAAGTGATAAAATTAAAAAATTATGCAAATGATAGAAATATCATTTATCTATTCATACAAAAATTGATGGTGCAAGGCACGATATATCATTTTTTTTATTCTTAATATTACTTCACACTACTTTTATTATTAATATTACTACCTCATATAAATAAATTATTTTAACTAGAAGATTTTATTTTTCTCCACTTTTATTATAGAAAATTATTGTTTTCTTTTGGTGTGGGGGTACAAAACACTTGAAAAATGAATTATAAAAATAGATATAAGAAATTATAGATACTTCAAAAGAAGATGTACAATATCCATACTCGGTGAATTGATAAACAAAACATACATTAAAACTTCCTAGAATCATCATCGTTCTCATTTGTATTATTTTCTCCTTCCTTAAAATTTGGACCATTCTAAGGCAATAACCTTTTTGTATAGACCACTACTCAATCATACATTCATGTTAGTTTTCAATTTGGTTCAAATTGCTTGAGATGCTTGATAATTGTCCTTGTATTGTAGAATAGGAGATATTAAGGTGAACAAGTTGACTAGTTTCTTCATATGATTAGAGAGGCTATAAAAGTTAGTGAGTGAGAAGGCATGGGTGTAATAGCTAATTGTGTATTCATTAAGAGGTTTAATTTTTTTGGAAGAGATGATCAACTTGACTTAAGATTTGCATTCATCCATAAAATGGGTCATATAAGCATATGATCTATCACATGATGTAAACTAAATATCTTGACTATTATTAAGCACATGGTTAAGGACATGTCATGTTATTAGAGAATAATCAAAATTTAATTTACAAAATTCACTAGACTTTTATAAAATAGAATTTTAAGAAATAATAATCTATCACTAAGTTAGGTAGGTTTTGTAAAGAAAATAAGGATCTTAGGCTTTTAAAAGAAAGGTAATGACCACTTTGATAGGACTTCTATAAAATTAACTCCTTACAACAACAACAACATCATCATCAAGCCTTTATCCCACTATGTGGGGTCGACTAAATGAATTCTTCTTCTTCATTGTCTTCTTTTAAGCGTCAAATTATAATTTAATTCTAATAAACTAAGGTCATTTTTATACATCCTAACTAAGTCTTTTTCGGTTTGGCTCTACCTTTCTTAACATAAGGAAAATCTAATACATCTACTCTCCTAACTAGGTCATGAGATGGTCGACATTTTATGTGACCAATCATCTAAGGTGACTCTCTCTAATCTTATCTGCCATTGGAGCTACACCAACCTTTTCTCGAATATATTCATTTCACATTTTTTCTGAGTAAAGTCACTATTCCACCTAGGAACCTCATCTTTGCAACATACAACTTACTTTTATGCTTCTCATTTACTGGACAACATTCTGCATCATAAATCATTTCTGGTCTTACCACCATATTAAAATTTTTCTTTAAGTCTAAGCAGGACTTTTCTATCACACAACAAGCCAGATGCATTTCTCCACTTCAACTATCCAACTATAATTCTACTAATAAAATCCCCATCTATTTCACCATCATTTTGGATGATAGACCGGAGATATCTAAAACATTCAATCTTTTTAATAACTCGATCACCCAAGTCACTACCCCACAACTAGAACTTCTACAACTAAAATTACACTCCATATATTTAGTTTTAAATTTACTTAGATAAAAACCTTTAAACTTTAAGGTTAACCTCCATAATGCAAGTTTCTCTTAAGGCCCATTTGGTACCACAGTCAGTGACATGGTTTACATCATGCCACACGATCATTTGGGACCCACGATAGAAGGCCAAAATTCAAAATTTTAGCTGCAGCTGATGCGAAGCTATGTCCCACCAAGGGTTCCATGGCCCGCGGTCATAGATCTTTTTTTTTTCTAAATTACCCCTCCATATTAGAGGCATCCCGTGCCAAACATGTGCCTTTAAAACATCTTTTTTTGTTGAAAGAAAATGAGATTTTTCTCGTGGAATCACGCCGATCACTGCATGAACTCTTCTTCGATCTCCTCATCTAATATTTTTGACTTCCACAGCCGATCTCACTACTTTGCTCCTCCAATTTCTCCCTCATCTACCTCTGACTTGTCAAAGTAACCCTCATCTTTCCTCAGTGTTGTAGTGCTCAAGTTGTTAACAAGTGCATAAATGTATAGTGGCCTATTTTCTCATGTATACTTGCATGAATCATGCTTCCCTGTGACTCTTGTATTCTATATGATTTCTAGTTGAAATCATCTTACCAGGAATTTGTTCTATGAATCATCGAGAAGCCTGGTTGACCTGTTGTTGTTGGTTGTGGATTGATTATTGTTAGGCAGGATAATTTCTAAGTGTCATGACAGGGATGCCTCCATGAGAGTCCTTGAAACTGCAAAGCCAAGAAATGATCCTGATCGACATCATTTTTCATTTTTAGCTTATCAGGCTCTCTCACTTGTGTCAGTGCAAGGTGATTTATTCTTATCAGACTTGAACTGCTTCATCAAATCCATGCATGGTTAGTATTGCACCATCAGTAAATAGGCAAAACTTCAAAGTTTTTATAATCATATCTACTTTTTTTTAAAATTTTCAAGAGAGATTTTATTTGTCCATGTTGTAGTTTGAACATTCAATTTGTGCATTTTTTGTACAAATGAAAATTATGAGAAGATAGCACCAGTCACTAATAAGAAGGAACATGAATCTCATGTATTATATCTTTACATTACTTAACCTTGCAGTTTAAGCAGCCTAATTGCTTGTATTGATCACAAGGGTACCCCTTCAAGTATTCTGAATCTTAAGTTATTTCCATGAGACAATCTAACCTTTGTTCTTGTTCTAAGTAAATTGTCTAAGTGAATTCAAAGACATTTATGAGGACTATGGCAGAGTTTCATTGTTGTTTCATTTATACTTGAAGCCTGTTTTCTCAAGAGTTATGCTCTTGTACTTAATTTATAACTTGATAAGGTGAAATAGTGTAGCACATACCTGATTATTGATTCTTTTTAGTATTTAAGGTATGTATAAGTTTTATAGCCTGGTTGGTCTATTATTATTGGCTATGGCTTGATTGACATACTATTCTTATTTTTGGCTTGAATTAGGCTGCTACTTTTTGTGTTCTCTTATTGGTTGGGTCATTGACCTATTTCTACTGTACCTGAACTGGGTGGTTGATTTTATTGATGGTCTTGTATGTATCTGGTTGGCTATATTGGAGCAGTGTCCTACTGTGTGGTGACTGTACCTGGTGCTTGGTGGTTGATTCTCTCTAGTAGGGAAGGAAATGGATGTGATGGCATTGATGTTTTTATTTTTATCTTTAAGTCTGGTAGCATTTTATGAGATTGTAACCCTTCTTTTTGAAGTTTGGATGCTCACATATATTGTTTCTCCTTGTGATAGATTTTGACTGAGCCAGAGCCATCCTTCTTATTTTCCTTTAATGTATCTTTCTACACTTATTTATATCTTTTTTTTGAATTTCTTGTAGGTATTTGTACATGGTAGAGCCTTATAGTGGTTATATACTTTTCTCATGAGGGAACTGTTACCTTGTTGCAGATTTTCACTTTAGTTTTTTCCTGTATTCTATTCTTGTATTAGTTAGGGGAATTGCTTCATTAGGTTTATTGTAGCTCTTAGGAGCATTAGTTTTGAGATTTTTTTTTCCTATAAGGATTGTGTATCTTCTATTTCTATTAATAAAATCTCTATCATGTTTTTTGGAAATAAACATTTACTATTTAATTATCATTTTAAAAATATTTTGCAATGTCACTCATCCTCATATTAATATTTTATTGCTTATACAAAGTAGGAAATGTATTCAACTCAACTTATGCTCATAGAGATATTTTAGTCATTTTGTAACATGCATAGCAAATTCTAATTTGAGTTTTTCAAATAGAATCACAGCTTCAACAACTGCAGCTTCCTGCCTCCACCTTCTTCTGCAGTAGCTTCACAGCTATAATATTATCAATAAGAAGAATGTCATGAGGAAAAAGCATACACCTAGGTACATCCTCCTATAAATTCCAAGTAAGAACATCCATAATTGAAGAAAAAGATATGGAAGTCAATCCAATCCTTGATGTAATCCAATTTAAATAGAATTTTTTTTGTCAATTCTCCTTGTGTTTGGACACAAGTAATAGATCCAGTATACAAATCCTTAATGACTTGAATATAACTCTCTTTTTTCTATAACTCTCCAAAGCAGTTCTCTTGGAACTTTAGCATATGCTTTCTCTATATCAACAAATATCATATGTAGATCATCCTTACTTTCTCTATAATTTTTTGTCAAACCTCTCAACAAATGTATAACATCCATAGTAGCTCTACCAAACATAGAATCAAACTGATTTTGAAAATGTTTTGTCTCACACCGTAACCTATGTTTAATTTCTCTCTCTTGAAGATTTAATGCATGACACATTAACTTAATTCCTCTATAATTTGCACACTCTTGAGCATCACCTTTATTCTTAAAATAAGAACCAACAAACTCTTTCTCAACTCATTAGACATCTTTTTAGTCTTTAAAAAACATTAAAATAATAATAAGTTAAAAAATTCTTTGATCTCCTAAGCATTTCACACTTCTATTGAAATATTATCAAGTCCAACTATTTTTTCACACTTCAGTTTCTTTAATGCTTCTCTAACTTCAATTTTACTAATACGATAATAAAATAAAATTTCATAGTACTAAGATTATTAAAATCAATTGTATTCTTACATCCTTCATTGTAAAGTTTATCAAAATATCTCATCCACCCATATTCAATATACTTTTCTAAAAAAAGCACTATATTAAATTTTACTTTAACTTATAATTTTTTAGTTGCTAACACTTTATTTAAGAAAAGAGATGATCTTGATCTTGATTCAATTTAATTAAAAATTAATTAAATTAGAATGGCACTCAATCTTCTTTGGAATGATCTTGATGACATCTAAGACCTCTATTCTTTTCTTATAAAGATTGAAGGACACTCTAAATCAGACTACTAATTCTAATCAATAAGCATAGATTCTTTATAATTCTTTATTTTTATACCCAAAGTATACACTAAATCACTCAGCCCACCATGAAGCTCAATCCAATTTAAGTCAAGTTAAACTAAGTTAATCCCGAGCAAAGAATTAAAAACCTCACTAGACTTAGGACTAATCTAGACATTAAGGCATTTCTAAAGCTAAAACACTTCTAGTGGTTAGAAGAGCACTAATCTTAAGCCTAGAGACTTATAGGGTTTATAGGTTAGACCCAACTTAAGTTGGTAGGCACCACACTAGCCCAATCAAACCATATACCAAACTTCTCAAACCCATAATTGATCACAAACCAAACCTCAAAGTTAATTAATACCACAACTTAACTCACCAAAGGTTCAATTTGTCCAAGTGGTTATGTTGACCTAATTTAACCCACTTGGGCTAAGTGGGCTAAATCTAAAATTAACCAAATCCAACTAAAATTGAACTCACTTAAACTAATTTGAACCCCAATTGAACTTGTTCAAACCTTGATTGTAATTCAATTAAATCAAACTAAACCAAATTAGTCGTTAACCCAAGTTGACTCATTTGAACCTTATAGGGAAAAGATTCAATTCAACTTGATTTAAGCTAAATTAAATCAACCCAAGCTTGATGATCATTAAATATTTAATTAAGCATTCCACTTCATTCCAATCAATCTGATTCTACCAATTGATCCAATTAACCAAATACAACCCATTTGGCTTAAAATTCAAATGATTCTAAAGTCAACCAAACCCAAATTAATTGAAACCAAAATCACCAATCAACTTCAAATTTATTATTAAATATGTTCCAACACTCAATTGATGTCAATTAAACCCAATCAAGCCAATTGATCCACTTGAATTTGGTCTAAATGATTAAATTGAGTAAAATCTTGATTCAAATCAAATTAGACCAAATCAATTCATCCAATCACCTCCAAAATAATTATTGATCCTCAATCACTTAATTACAATCGGTTGAATCGGTTGAGCTAATTTGAGTTAACAATTTGATCTAAAGGGCCAAATTAGGCCAAAACTCATTCCAATCAAAATTGATTGCAACCAATGGCTCAAATTCACCATAAATTGAGTTTTGATCACTCTTGAACCAACCATTTAAAGCCAATTTGTGCAACTCAACCCAATTGACCCATTTAGTTCAATTTAGCATAAATAACCAAATTGAATTAAAACCTATTCTAAACCAAATCAACCCAAATCAAAGCCCTCAATCAATGTAAAATGATCAATCAAACAAACTCAACCCCTTAGCTAGCCCAATTTCACCAATTTGCCAAATTGGTCAACATAACTCATTTGACCCATATGACCCATATGAGTCAAATTCATATCAACTTCAAATTAAATCAAATTAATTGCACACATTCCAAATGATCATTTGAACATAATCTTATAGGCCCTTTGACCTAATTTGGTTAATTTCTCAACCTAACTCATTTGAATCTAAAATGACCTATGTAGGTCAAATTGAGGCAAACCCAATAAAACTTGGCATGACTCACCCTTAGGTCCCCATTGACTTACTCAAGTGGACCCAACCCAAGGTGAACATGGTTCAACCCTAAGCAAGTAAACCAAGAGTTCCAAAAATTAAGAAAAAAACCAAAAATAAGAATGTCCAACCCCCCTTCTACCTTGTCCAGTCACCTTAGCACTCTTTGAGCATAGACCCACTGACCAAACTTGACCCAAGGCTGTTGGGTTTACCCCTTGACCAAATTGAAGTCCCTCTCACCTTGGCCAATGGCCACAAAACTCCACAAGACATTAGAAGACCTCCACCTCATCAGTCCTTTGGCCTTCCCCACTAGCCCACTAGTTGCCATGACCTAAACTAACCTCTTTGGTTGGTTCTTTATGGGTGGAGGGTATACATCTCCTCCTCCATTCAAACATAACATACTTATTCACTAAAGGAGTTACTACTCAAAAACTAAGGCATTATATGTATTCTTATAAAATAAATCTAATTTCAAGGGTGAATCCATTGCAATATCTTATGACCTACTTGAAGTTGTAAGTCAGTACTTTGGTTAAGGATTTTTATTGTAGTTTGAGATCACTTTTATTCCTCTTGCTATAAAGGTCAAGTTGTAGTTGATTTCTTAGCGGCACATCCTTTACCCAAGGGTTCTTATTTAAATGATGATCTTCTAAATGAATAGATCTTGACATTAGAAGGTGAATCTAATTCCACTTAGGAATTATATTTTGATTATACAACATCATCAAAAATAAATAAAGAATTAAATTCTTCTATCCCATGGAAGGCAGAGATTAGATTGATTTTCATAACCCCGGATAAAAGAATGATGAGGTACACTTATCATTTTTCTAATCCTTGCACGAATAATGAAGATGAATATGAGGCTCTTATAATAATGTTAGAACTAGCAATTCTTAAAGGATAGTCACCCTTGATAAAGGTTAAGAAGAGTATGACTAGAGGTAGGAATTTATTAACTATCTGAGTAAGGGGAGGCTTCACAAGATAAGTCCTTTGGAAAATCAAATTAAGAAATGTGCCCTTGTCTTATGCCTTGATTATTGTGTTATACCATAGGTCATTAGATCAAATATGGCTATGCTATTTAGGAAAATAAGAATCCCATAAGATCATGACTAAAGTACATTATTGTGGTGCTCATAAATCTAAACCTAAAGAAATTGAAAATTAAAGGCTTGGATATTATTGACGTTTACTAAAGAAAGTTCTAGGATGATGAAAATATAATAATTAGAAGTCATCAACATTTTAGTCAATGTGGAAATTTCAAAAAAAAAACAATCTCTACAATTCTTATTGATCTGGGTGCATCAGTCAACATCAATTATAAAAATTTATGAAATTGAATATGCACAATCCCAATTATAATCTAATTCTGATAAGATTGTTCCATGTTGATTCAATCAAGTAAAGAAAGAAGTTTTCAATCAATGAAAAATTAATCTTGAAAACTCAACTTAAAAGAAGATGCGAATCTCAATCACTTTATTTGTGAAGATGAGAATTCAAACATTGAAATAGAATCTTAGAAATTTAAGAACATATTTAATTCTCTTGGATGGTCCTTTCCAGTTCAAATAAAAAATGAAATGAATGAAAAAGATGAAAAATAATAATTATTATGAAAGGATGTTTATATCCATTATATATTCAAGAGTGTAAAGTCTTTAGAATGTCATTTTGTTAGTCCTAAATGACCTCACTAAGTCTTATATTCAATCAAAGAATTAGAAAGTGTCATATCATGTAATATGATCAATCAGTCAAAATAAAGAACAGAGTATGTAAAATGTTGTATCAAATATTGTATTCAAATAAAGAGTTAAATGCGTCCAGAATCATAGTAAATGTTGTATCTAGAAAAAATATCAAACTTAATGATTTACAAGGAGTTGAAATGTTATTGAAATGTTTACAAAAAATAAAAGAAAGAAAATAAAAGGGATAGAAGGACTATATCGAAGAGCAAAAGGATGAAACTTGATATTTTTAAGTATGTGAGCATTTTGACTTTAAACTCCTCTACAACAAAATAAAGTGGAAGGGTTAGAAGTCAAGAATTGCACTTAGCTTAAAAAATTAGATGTCTAATACTTTGTCATCACAGCCTTTGCCATGTTGGGTGCGCTCACATGGTAGGTCAAAGAGATAATGAATTTTCTTTTCCAAGAATCCTTATCCTTTCTCTATCAAAAATTCAATTGAGTATAATTTTATCCCATTATAAGCGGCCTATAAATAATAGCCATAAGTAAGAAAATATAAGAAGCATTCAAGAAATTGAAACAAAAAGTTGTCTTATGATTTAATACTATAGAGTAATTGCAAATTGAGACTTATTAAATAGTAAGGGTCATGACTTTCTCTTCAAAGGCTCTCTAACATATTAAATGAATAATGTTTAGATGTGTCTGAAGACCAATATAGTCTTCAAGTTCTAGATGCACCCCTAGAATTTGAAGACAAGCTTAAATCCATAATTAACAAGCTAAGAGAAATAAATTTAAAAATAGAAGTTGGTCTACAAATAATATCAATAATCTAACTCTTTGATGAGTTGGATATTGATGACTTAATCAGGATATTCTTAGAGTTTAAAGACTACTTTATTTGGAAATAAAATATTCTCCATATATAGCAGTTTATATGCTTGATGCCATTTCAATAAAGTCTCTCATGTACAATAAAACTTCAAAAGAAAAGCAAGATGTTGCTAGACTAAAAGCTAGTCAATGATGGCCTTACTTGAGAAGAAAACAATCTTCTTGTTTGGCTAACATCATCATAATACATACAAAAAAAGAGGAAATGAAATAGCAAAAGATCAAATCTTCATGTGTCACATTTTGGAACTTGGAAAAATCTTTACCTTGAAGATGGGTTCTTATTACCCATACTTTATTTAAAAAATGATAAAGCTTTTATGCATAAGATTATCCTCATTAAGGATAACCTACTTGAAAATTATCAAATCAAGGCAATTCTTGAAGAGAAAAAAAAAACATATGATATGACATTGAGAATCCTTACAAGAATGTTATGTTACATAGTCATATCATTTGGTCTCAAAATATCAAGATAATTTATCAAATGCTCATGATTAAGATTTCTTATAACCTCACTTTTGATTAAGTGAAGTGTTACTTTTGATTAATTGAAGTGTTATATTGAAAATTTTGCTAGAAAATGATGAATGTATGAAAAGAAGAAGAAAAAAAAGGAAAATTTATTATGATTTGAAAATGATCATATCACTACATGTAGACTCCTAAAACTATACCTTGAGGTAATTTTAAGGAACTTGTAGTGAAATTTAAAAAGATAAAAATAAATAAACAAATAAAATTTAATTAATGCCATGTATGAAATATCATTCAATAAAACCATTAAAGAACAATAATTTAACTTAAAAAAAATTATTCCAAACTTATCAGGAAAATCTTAATTTCTCAAATAATTTAACCCATAATAATTCCTTTATTAATTAAGGGTAAAAGAATAAAAAATATATATCTTTACAAGAATTTAAGAGTTTGTTACCTTAATTATCATTCACAATTGAAAGTTTTAAAGGAATCTCTTGATCTTTATTGAATCTAAGAGACGACCTTATAAGTTGTTGATTCATGTCAATAAAAAAATGATGAAATACATATTCATACCAATATTTTTTTTTCATTTAAGAAGCATTATTTGACTTTGGTTTTTGCTGCCTAAGAACTACAAAGTTACAGGCAAGCTCAAAAGATGAAATTCTTAGGTTAATATCATATGATGTCTTGCCTAAAGTGGATTAGACATATAGCATGGCATGTAACTTTGAGATAAAAAAAAAAGAGAAGAATGAAAAATGATGAAATTCTATGCATATGACATTAAATATTAAACATTCGGTCCATAATGTATCCAAATCCTTCTTCAAAATAATACTTAAACTCTTTGAAACCTTCTTCACTAAACTTCTTCATGTGTCTGATGCATTAGTGAAAGCAAGAAATGGAAGTAAATGTTTCCAACACCTCGCACTAGTTCAACCAATCAAGTTAAGATTAAGCCTAGATGATTCCTTGCACATTAGTCAAAAAGTACTTTTGAGGATTAGGAAATAAGTCACTAAAGACCTCTTTTCCTCACACATAACATCCATAAGTTTGGACCAAGCCCTTTGTGGCACTTTTTCTATATATACCTTGAGTTGGGAGCAAACCCTTTATAACACCCCTCTCATGTCTCTATTGGGTTTGGAGTAAGCCTTTGTGTACCATTCCCATAAGATTGGAGCAAGCCTTTTATGGCACCATTCTTAGTTTCCTATAGGTTAGGAGTATGACCTTCATGTCACCCTTCCAATATATCTTAGGTATGGAGTAAGCCTTTATGCAACATCCTTATAAGTTGATTAAGTCCCATAGAAGGCATCCTTTCAAATGGCAAGTTAGGATAAAGTCATCAACACCCATTTCTTGTCAAAGAGGCTACCTAGGTTAGGAACAAGTCATGGAGACCCATTTCCTCTTATTTATAACAAAATAAGCTAAAATAAAATAAAGAATAAAATATAAAATATAAATATAATATAATAATAATAATAATAACAAAAAAGATTAGGCTAAGCACCATGGCGCTACGTCCATAGAATCGAGGTGCTACCCTAGTCTTCTAGAATAAACAACCAGGTCCAGCTATCGAATTACAATAAAATGCCATGAAATCAAAATCTTGGCATGGAGGCATTATTTAATTACCTAGTCTAGCCATCAATTTTTGGTACAGTGCCGCAATGTAGTGATCTTAAAACTAAGGCACTACACCAACTATTGAGAAGGAATAGTAATCATCCCACTCCTATAAATAGGAGTGAGCAGTTCACTTAAAGGACTTTTCGCCCATTTTAACTCTACTCTTTTTGAATAGTGCTCACACTTCACTCCAAGTTTCTCACTTCAGGTAAAGAATAGGTGCTTTTCTTACTAGTTTGACAAAAAATCCCACTATTGATCTTTGATCTAGTGTGAAAAACTTGGAGATTTAAGGACCTCTGCCATTGAATTTTACTCTAGCGAGGGATGAATTCCCCCTTCACTCCATTAATCTTAGATCTAGAATAGGAGAAAAAGTGTTTTGCACTATACGATTTTAAAACTTAGCACTGTTTAGCTTAAATGCTGCCAAAAATTTTTAAAAAATTTTTAAAAGATTTGCATTTAAACTAAAAATTTGGCCTATAGCACCGAGGTGCTGGATTTTAATGTTGCACTCTTAGGTATTCATATTACATGAGCAGCACTGCAATGCTCAATATTAGTGTTGCATTACTTGAATGAAAACTCATAGTGCCACAGCGCCATAACATCAGTGTTGCGGCACCATATCCATGTGTCACTTGAAATATCACTTAGACTATTTTGATTAAGAAATCAAATATAAAATCCCACAATGTCATGGAGTTGTGGGGATAGCGCCACAACACTATGTCACTTTGTTGCTTGTGAAAAAGGACTTAACAAATTTTTTACTAGGGAAGAAATAATATCCCAGACATCACCATGACGCCCGCTTCTTTGGTCCTTTAGTCTATCTCCAGCACTGAGGCACTAGCATACCAGTGCCACATCATTGTAGGCTGATTTGATTTTTTAATAAAAATTTTTTATTTATCCTAGAGCATCAATATATATATATATATATATATATAAGCTTACAACACAAATACAATGAAAATGGAAATTTTATTTCTTGAAAAAAATACAAGTTATAAATAAAAGAAAAGAAGAAAAATTCAAATGAGGGAAAGCTAGTAGTCATACTCATCGCCACCCTCTTCTTCTTCTTCCTCCTCCACTATGCATGACAGCGGCAGGGTAAACACACAGGGTTGATATTGAGGCATTGTAGAGAAGGAGAACTGGCTAGGATCTGTAAGATTGTACTTCTAAAACATGTTGACCAATGCAGTGTTGAACTGGGGGGTCATATGGGAGAATTGCATCTACTTTTGATCTATATGATGAGCAAATTTGCATTCCAGCATCTCTTTACAACTACTCTTATCTACCCTCTTAGACTGAGACTTGCAGATCTTAAACTTGCTTAGCCAAGGACTTGAGAATTCAGGATATAGATCGCGGAGGATGTGAACTCTCTCCCACTTCAAATCTAATCTCAAACCACCTGATCACCCTCTTCATTAGATTTACCTTTTGAAGGACTACCTCCTCATTTGGCCCCTCCACCACACCCATAGCTATACACAAACCATAAATAAGAGAAGATTAGGCATACTTAACAATAGTGCTCCCCTTCAGCATACTATAAATAAAATTAAAAATAACTTTCTCAATATTGATCGAGAACCATTTTTGAATACCAAAATTCAAAATAGCCTTTTCCTTGGTGACCTCACTAATGTTACCAAAGATATAAGCCTGATAGAAATGAAATAGTATCGAACCTTAAAGGTAGCTGTAATTCTGGCCTTAGGAAAGTATGTAATCCTTTCCTCCCATCATTTCAATTGGATGCTTTCATTTCCCAAAAATAAAATGAATAATCTCATTGAAATCAAGATGATCATTGTAGTAGGAGAGGTATTGATTATAATCAATATTAGGGAGAATGTAATACGTGTTCATAGAATTATTATCATAAGTTACCAACTTTCCTCGGATGTATGCCTTATGGTGTTGGCCGTCCTATGCCTTTGCAAAGAATTTGTGCACCGAGATGATGCACGAGTTATTTTCATAGGCCAAATTGAGCCACCTCTGCTCCAAAATTATCCCCCCCCCCCCCATATAGCCATCGGGATATCGGAATCCCCTCTCTGGAATCAGGTCCATATGGAAAAGAGTGTGCTAGTATCGCCCCTCAGCCTTGGCACTAAGGAAGCGATTGGCTTCGCTAGATGCCCTCTTATGGTCCACAATTCTTCAAAGAGCCATGATTAATAATGGAAATAAAAAAATTGAAATAGCTAGAGTCAAAGAAAATTCTTAAAGGGAAGAAATTATTGAATGAAAATCTTTAATAACCTGGACCTCTATTTATAAATTAAGACCTAGCGTCACGGTGCCCAGACTTGGTGTCGAGGTGCTACCCTCCTAGGTTGCCAAATGTGGACACAGCACAACGGTGCCCATATGTTGCGTCGAGGTGCTAGTTAGCTCATCCCATCAGTTCCTATGAGTTCAAAATAATAGAATAAATTGTAATAAATTTTTATAACTAACACGCACAAAAAGAGCACAATGCTCTGACCCAACATAGCAACACTCATTAAAACACTGTTGTCACCCCTTAAAATCCTTTGAATGTTTTCAGGAATCTTAACCAGCATTGCAGCGCTACAAGGAGCCACCACAATGATGTTCAAACTGTCAAATGATGAATAATAGCAGCATCATGACACTACATAAAAGATCTGGTCAGCCTCCGATAGCCCGTCATGCTACATAAGCACTGGCTCCACTATCACAACATTATGGCACTAGATACCAGTGTTAAGTGTTGGATCTTAAAATAAGAATTTTATGTATTTTTAATAAAATTTAAATTTTTATTTGTTTACTATGAAAACACCATTATGTTTACCTTAATTATGCCATTCTAAAAGAATGTAAGCCTAATCTTTTATTTGTTCACTATGTGAACATCTATTCATTCACCATACAAACAACCCATAACTTATTTTCCATATGAACAAGTTAATATGCATCCACCATATGGAAAATCTCAATTATGACATTCTAAAGGGATGTAAGCCTAGCCTCCTATTCATTCACTATATGAACATCTATTCATTCACCATGTGAACACCCCATAATTCGTTTGCCACATGAACAAATTCAAATCCATCCACCATGTGGACAACCCTTACTTTTTCCATTCCAAAGTGATGTAAGCTCGGCCATATATTCATTCACAATGTGAACATTTGCACATTTTCCATGCGAACAACTTATAATTTATTCACCACATGAACACTCTTGCACCATTTAAACTAATATTCTAAGTCTGCTTGGGATACCTAAAATGAGGAAACCCATGGCTACTAATCAGATTCTTTAGACATTATGGCTATGTCCCTCTACTGCTGGTAGTCTGGAATAATGTAATCATGGGATGATGGAACCATGGTATCTTGATCAAGATTACACTTCTATTTCCTACAAGATAATCATCTATGCCATACACACCTCTAAAACACTAATTGCATATCAAATAGATATATTTATTTGCAACCTTAGTCAAGAGTGTTCTCTTACTATGATAAGAGGGGTAATTAACAATGGAGCCTTGCATCCATATAAAGTAGAATTGAGATTAAAATAAACCATAACATAAATGTTAGGAGAAATATAGTTGAATATATCAATCTGCCTCATGAAAAAGTATACTTTAGCTTATCCCATAATGAAGGCGGAGTGCATTCTCTAAGGTGTTTTTCTGAGTGAAATAGATTCCTGGTGAATCCATTGGGTATTACATCTCTCTCCATCTCTAGTTGGAAAAGTAGAAGAAAATGACATCCTAGGAATATCTCAGCTTCTAATTCCTCAATTTTAATAGAGCCTGACTTTAGATTTACCCTCAAGTTTAAAATCATCCATGGTGAACTCAAATAATATGATGATTGTTCAATTAGGAGAGGGATCCATTATCAGATTCCCTAAAGCTATAATTAACACAAGTTACCCACTATCCAAGTCAAAACAATCTTCAAAGTTCTCTAGCCAACTAGATGGTGAATGAATTCATACCCAAAGTGCACAACAAAAGAAATAGGTCAACCCTAAATAAACCCAGGCCTGACACTACCTTAAAAAGAATATCTATATTTAATAGATTATCAAAGGCAGCCCTGTATGCTAAGGATAGAATGATTGTCAAGCCCAAATTAAAATCTATCATTGACAAAAAAAAAAACTTAACATCTCTTTTGAGGAACAGAGCCCGGCAAAAATTACTATCCTAGCTCTATGTAGCAAAATCAATCACGAGGCATCTTCTTCAGGCACTAAAAATTCTAAAGGAGCTCGAAGGAAATACAACACCTCTAGTAGAGCTATTGGACTACCCATTCATACTGAGCAATGATATGAAATAGGTAGAAGCTAACATACCTATAGATAATAGCTTTGACCTATTGAAATGGGTCAAAAGAAACATGCTTGAGAGAGTTATAAGGAAATCCTTATGAGACGAACCTACAAGTTATTTGTCTCATAATCAGTCATGGCAAAGGAAAACTATTTCATCTTGAATCTACAAGGTCTTAAAGACTATCAAGAATAGAGGTCTTCAAAGAAGGATCAAGAAATTGGTGAGCTAGGTCACCAAACCAATAAATTCCTACAACAAAGGAAGTGGGAATAATAAAAGACATCATCTTGGCTATCTTGAGCAGAAATAAAGACCAAAAAATTGGATGATCAGTGAGCACTAACAAAAAGCCATACAATCAACAATAAATAGATGGCCAATTGTCGGAAGGTATCGATAATAATGTCAAAGAAAACCACTTCACGTAGACCTTTCTAACCTAGTCAATGAGCATCAAGGTGTGACATCTAAGACTCATTCTTAGAGATCCATCATTGGGAGGTCTCGAGTTATATGGAGAGCCAAAGAATCAAAAGATGTCAAAGAGGAAGGAGCTCATCATAAATTAGCTCTGCCATATAATGAAGAAGCTAATTCTCTTATCATCAGTTGGAAGCATTGGTTGGAAAAGAACTGGCCAATGCACAATGACTTGGATGATCAACTTTTTTAGGAAGATGAAGATCTCCCAACCAATGAAGAATTACAAAGTTTTGATCTCCAAAATAATGAAGATATTGATCACATGGAGGTTGAGATCATTCGCATGGTTGATACTTGCTTAAGAAATGAAGGTGTAGTGTCCAAATAGCAAAATGATGAAGATCAATAAGAAAACCCAAGTCACCAATCGCTTAGAGGTGAGGTTCAGGTAGAAGTGAAATGATTGAACAACTCACAAATATAGTTGTAAGGCTACAATAATAGATGGGTTCCCAACTCCAAATGAGAGATAAAAAACTTACTTAGCTCAACAACTGCCTTAATGAAATGAGCGAGTTTATGAAGAACTAATTTGGTCAACTTAACCTTATAGCAATATAACACAAAGGGATACCTCAAGGAATCCACTAAAGATAAACAATCCAATGGTGGAGAATGAGGGTGTATAGAATGATCCACCCAATTTACCAATAGTTATAGCACATAGATAGGAACCTCCAGGAGAATCCATACTGAACCTTCATCAAGAAGGTGATATTATCACCAAGTCCAAAGTGGAAGATCTCATAGGTCAAAATGTCAAAGCAATTCTCACTTTCAAGATAATCAAATAGTTGGAAGGAAAAGGATGACTATATCATGCCTAGTATGATCAAGTGCGATACGGGATATATAGTGCTAATGTTTAATACCTTCTTAGGCACAAAAAATCCTTGACAACATTTGGCCCAGTTTAAGGCATCATACAAAAATACTAGCGAAGATGATGCTTTATTGCTACATCAATTTGTCAGTAGTCTTACCTATACAGCCTTTGAATGGTATGTTGAGTTACCTAATGGCTCAGTAAAAATATTCATTAAGCTAAAGGCACTCTTTGTCTGAAGATTTGTAAGCGAAATAAGAAAGCAATAGTTGCAGATCTTGCCTTTGAAAAAATGAGAAAGAATGAGAGTGTTACTAAATAAATTACCAGATGGAGGAACCAAAGCATGAGGTGTGATCAACAGCTCACAAAAAAGCATGCAGTAGAACTCCTAATGGGAAATATTGATGATCAAATGGCCCCATACCTTGCCATGGCTACAATCAATACCTTTCAAAAATTATTAGATCTTGTAGCAAAATTTGAAAGGTCACCCAAACAAAAAGGGCTTAATTTGAGCTATAGTAATAAGTCTATTGGAAGAGGAAAGCAGCCAAAGCTATGAGAATATAAAAAGAAAGATGTGGATACAACATTTATATTTACAATAGACAAAAAGGGAAATGGAAAAGTGATAACCTCATGACCACCCACAAATCCAACAGAGGAAAAGAAAAACCCTCAAGGAGAAGATGGTTAAGCAATACTCATTTAAGAGAAAATGTACTACTAAGATCTTCAAACATGCCCCAAATTTAGGGTTACAACTGCCAGAGCTGTGTTGAATAGATCAAGTATACAAGATCGATGATCCCAAATATTGTCCCTTCCATAGTCTTATAAGTTATAAAGCGCCTAATGGAAGACTATTTTCTTTTTAAAGATTGGGTTAAGAAAATCTATCGTAATGGAGAACTTACCTTATCAGACTACATCTTAACAAATCCTAAAAAGGAAAAGGTGAGTGTTGTTACGGCATCGCCGACCACTATCGCCACCATCGCCGACCATCACTGGCCATCTCCACTGGTCATCACCACTGCCGACCATCACTATCGGTCGCTGGCCCTTGCTGTTCACTATCACCAACTACCACCAACAATTGTCCTAATCACTATCGCATTTGTTACATGATTCTGGGATTCCCATTGTCAAACTTTCTCATATACAATTCTATAATCCCATATCGGGAAAACATTGTACTCTGAAACAGATATATAGTGAAAAATTTTTGTTGGGCTAGGCCACGTAGTTTTTTTCCCCTCTTTCATGGGTTTTTCCATATAAAAATCCTGGAGCTTCTTGTTCACTCTACAAATATCTTTGTGTGCGCTGGATTTCACAACAAGGCTAAGGTGTAAACTTTTATTCTACCGTAACTGGTTTTCTAGCACGCAATAGTTTGGCACCGTCTGTGGGAAACATTCGCTTTACATTTTCACAATGGATGACAATCTGACTTTAAGTTCAGAATCGCACCACCTATATGGTGAAGAAAATCTTACTCTTGAGGAACACATAAGAAGAATAAAGATTCATCAAACTTCGATCATTCAACTTTTGTTGGAGACTGGGGGCAACTCTTAATCTTAAAGATTATCCAAATCATATTCTCGATATCTAATTGATCGAGAAGAAAGTCAGTAATACTAATAAAAAAGGCAAAGGTCAAGGAGCAACTTTGGCTACAAGCTCAAACAAATATTTTGATTTGACCCCTTCCACACTGGTTAATGTCAAGGAGTAAAGACTCTGACAAACAACCTCTGATAGGTCAAAACTTCGCACCTATTCCACATAGGTTAACGTCATCGAGCGAATACTCTGACAAACAACCTCAGATAGGTCAAAACATCACACCAACTCCACACAGGTTAACGTCATCGAGCAAAGACTCTAACAAACAACCTCAAATAGGTCAAAACTTCGACTACTCCCAAGGTTAAGCTATCGATCATCATCATTGTCCACCGACGTGGCCATCATTGACCACCATCAATCATCATCAGACCACTATCGCTACCACCGCAATTATCGCCGCCAACTCCACTCGGTTCATCACCACCACATCCGCCGGGCGACTTTGCTATTCACTATCACCAACTACCACCAACAACTATCATAGTCTAACCACTACCGCATAGCTATTGTTACCTGATTCTGGGATTCCCATTGTCACTTTCTTATATACAATTCTGTAATCCCGTATTGGGAAAACTTTGTATTCCAAAATAGATATATAGTGGAAAATTTTTGATGGGCTAGGCCCATGGTTTTTTTCCCCTCTTTCTGGGATTTTTTCACGTAAAAAATCTTGGAGCTTCTTGTTCACTCTTCAAATATCTGAGTGTGTGCTGGATTTTACAACAAGGTTAAGGCGTAAACTTTTATTCTACCATAACTTATTTTCTTGCACACAACAGTTTGGTGCCATCTGTGGGAAACATTCCTTTTACACCTTCACAATGATTGATAATGTGACTTTATGTTCAGAATAGCACCACCTATATGGTGAAGAAAATCTTACTCTCGAGGAACACATAAAAAGAATGAAGATTCATCAAACTTTGATCCTTCAGCTTTTGTTGGAGACTGGAGGGCAACTCTTAATCTCAAAAGATTATCCAAATCAATATTATGGATATCTAATTGATTATCAATTCGAGAAGAAAGTCAATAATACTCATAAAAAAGGCAAAGGTCAAGGAGCAACTTTGGCTGCAAGCTCAAACAAATGTTTTGATTTGACCCTTCCACGGGTTAACGCCATCGAGTGAAGACTTATAACCTCGAATAGGTCAAAACTTCACACCTACTCCCCACAGGTTAATGTCATTGAGCGAAGACTTTGACAAACAATCTCAAATAAGTCAAAACTTTATACTACTCCACACAGGTTAACGTCATCGAGCAAAGACTTTAACAAACAACCTTGGAAATGTCAAAACTTCCCACCTACTCCCCACAGGTTAACGTCATCGAGTGAAGACTCTGACAAACAATCTTGGATAGGTCAAAACTTCAGACCTACTCCACACAGGTTAATGTCATGGAGCAAACACTCTGACAAACAACCTCGAATAGGTCAAAACTTTGCACCTACTCCCCACAGGTTAACGTCATCAAGCGAAGACTCTAACAAATAATCTCGAGATAGGTCAAAACTATAGACCTACTACATACAGGTTAACATCATCGAGAAAAGACTCTGACAAACAACCTTGGATAGGTCAAAACATCGCACCTACTCCACACTGGTTAACTTCATCGAGCGAAGACTTTGACAAACAACCTCGAATAGGTCAAAACTTTACACCTACTCCCCACAGGTTAATGTCACTGAGCGAAGACTCTGACAAACAACCTTGTATATGTCAAAACTTTGCAGTTACTCCCCACAGGTTAACATCACCGAGCGAAGACTCTAACAAATAACCTCGGATAGACAAACTTCACTCCTTTAATCTATAAATAACTCATCATTCTTCACATGAGGGGAGGGCAAAGCTAAAGAGCATATAGAGCTCTAAAGGTTGAAAATTCTCTAAGTATAATCGTGCCACCACTCGATGGTCACCGGCCGTCGTCGTCGGCCACCGCCGTCGGCTGCCACCACCGCGGTCGCCATCGCCGATCTTCATTGTCGTCAACCACCATCACTAGTCATCACCACTGACCACTATCATCAATCATTTTTGTCAACCACCGTCACCGGTCATCATCGTCGACCACTATCGCCGGTCATCGCCAACCACCATCGTTGGCCACCACCATCGATCATCATTTTCATCAACCGTTTGGTCATCACCACCATATCGCATATCATCATACCACTATCGTCGGTCACCATCGCCAACTACTTTACCGCCACATCGACCATCATCGCATCATCTCGCCATCACTACACGACTGCCACCGCCGAATTTATATCTTGGTACAAAGTTTTCCGATATGAGATTATATTATTGTATAATAAAGGAATAATCGTAAAAAGCTCGCAAAAGAATGGTTGCTAAAGTTGTTGGTGGCGGGTGATTGGTGAATGCGAAAGGTCAACGGCAAAGGATGGTCCGATGGTGATGATGAGATGGCCGAATAATGTAAGGATGGTGATCGACAACGAGTTAACTGGACCGGCGATGGTACGGCGGGTGACCGATGAAAGTGGTCAGCGATGATGACCGATGAAGGTGGCAGCGATGACCGGCATGATGAAAATGATGATAGGCCAATGAGCTGGTGGCGATAATCGGTTGGTGGTGATGACCAGAGAGTTGATGACAATGTCTGACGACGGTGGTCAGCGGTGATGACCGACGATGGTGGTTGATGATGATGAGGATTGGCGGTGGAGACCTGGGCTCGCGAGTTGGTGGCCATCGGTCAATGATCGTCGAGTGGTGGCACGATTATGCTTGAAGGATTTTCAAGCTTTAGAGCTCTCTTCTTTAGCTTGGGCCTCCCCTCATGTGAAGAATGAGGAGTTATTTATAGATTAGAGGAGTGATGTTTCTGTAAATACATGAAAAATCCAAACCACTCCATTGAACCGCTCGAAATGATTTCTTTGATCATCTGATGTATTTTAAGTATTTGAATGCTCAAATGAAGTCAAAAGTAAGAGATCTTAGGCTTGTGAGATCCGCTAAGACGCCGATTTGACTATAAACACTCCATATTTAGTTTAATCGATATCATAAATTTTTTAATTATATTTTAAGCACTTGATCTCCGTTAGTCTTGACTCAGAATCAAATTGCTTTCGACATCAAGATTTATGCTTTGATTAATGGAATTTTCAGTGTCATATCAGTTGTCCCCCTATTTTTGGAAGACATTACTTATTTCGCCCAAAAATATATTAATTTTTTTAAATAAAATAACTTTACTTATTATTATGATTTGTAATTACATATTTTATATGTAATAATTTATTTAATATCAATATTTATTTGATTATATATATATATATATATATATATATATATATATATATATATATATATATATATATTTGTTTATATATTTATTTATTTATTTATTTATTTATTTATATTTATATTTATATATATCGGCATTTAATCTTGAAAGAG
Source organism: Cymbidium sinense (assembly GCA_021442155.1). Lineage (NCBI taxonomy): Eukaryota > Viridiplantae > Streptophyta > Magnoliopsida > Asparagales > Orchidaceae > Cymbidium > Cymbidium sinense. Next base: position 102,672,973 of record CM038218.1, read on the forward strand.
ATTGATTTTTTTTATTAAATGTCATAATGAGGAGAGAGTTTTTTAATTAAATGTCATAATGAGGAGAGATTTTTTTAATTAAATATCATAATGAGGAGAGAGGTTTTTTTAAAATTAAATGTCATAATGAGGAGAAAAATTTTTTTCTAATTAAATATCATAATGAGGTGATGAGAGCTTTTTTTAATTTATTCTCTCTTTTCCCTATAGTGAATCTATAAAAAACCCCTATATGGTCAAGTAAGGAGATACAACTCCTATATGCTTTAGTGTTCTATTGCGATGGAGGAAAAATTATCGGGCAGAAGTTCAAGGGCTAAAGTAAATATATATATATATATATATATATTTATTTATTTATTTATTTATTTATTTATTTTTTTCTTTTGTCAGTGAAGCTCTGACCTTCTTCTTAGAAGAAGGGCATTCGCTTTGCTGATCAAGACTCATTGCTTATACAGCAAGGCTCTAGTTTTCTCAAGAGAGGCATCAACTATCCTCGTTGGACCAACTGGGTTTGGAACCGATCAAGGCCCCCGAGGCTCCGATTTTAACTTGAGAGAGGCGTCAACTGTCCTCGTTGGACCGACTGGGTTTGGGGGCGATCAAGGCCCGTAGTTCATATGGCGAGACTCTGATTTTCTCTCGAGAGAGGCATCAACTATCCTCGACGAGGTTTAGGTGATCAAGGCCCATAGTTCATATGGAGGCTCCGTTTTCTCAAAAGCCAACTATTCTCATCGACCACCGCCATGGGCATCAAGGCTCATAATTCACGAGGCTCCGTTTTCCCTCGAGAGGGATCAACTCCTCATCGGACCAGGTTTGGAGGTGATCAAAACCCATAGTTCATATGGCGAGGCTCTAATTTTTCCTCGGAAGAGGTGTCAACTGTCCTCATCAGACCGACCTGGTTGAAAGGCAATCAAGGCCCGTAGTTCATATGACGAGGCTCTGATTTAACATAGAAAGATGCATCAACTGTCCTCATCAGATCGACTAGGTTTGGAGGCAATCAAGGCCTGTAATTCATACAGCGAGGCTCTAGTTTTCCCTCAAGAGAGGCATCAACTGTCCTTGTCGAACCGACCGAGTTTGGAGGTGATCAAGGCCCATAGTTCATATGGTGAGGCTCCAGTTTTCTCTCGAAAGAGGTGTCAACTGTCCTCATTAGACCAATCGGGTTTGGAGGCGACCAAGGCCCGTAGTTCATACGGCGAGGCTCCAGTTTTCCCTCGAAAGAGGCGTCAACTGTCCTCATCAGGCCGACCAGGTTTGGAGGTGTTCAAGGTCTGTAGTTTATATGGCGAGGCTTTGGTTTTCTCTCAAAAGAGGCATCAACTATCCTCGTCAGATCGACCGGGTTTAGAGGCATTCAAGGCCCATAGTTAGTACGGTGAGGCTCCAGTTTTCCCTCGAAAGAGGCATCAATTGTCCTCGTCAGACCGACCAGATTTAAAGGTGATCAAGACCTATGGTTTCTGCTTCTTCTTGTAGGAAATTAGATTTCTTGAAACTCCAATGGATGGTTCAACAGTTGATAACTGCCAAGATGGAGGGGAAACGTCAATTAGGAACCATCCTTTGAACAACTCAGAAAGTCTAGCAGATAATTTCAGAGTATCATTCTCCATGATGTTACTTGATGCTGTTAACTTATATGGAAGGGGTAGAATCAAATCTGCTGATAATTTTTGACCCATCCGAGGTTGTTCGTCAAAGTTCTACTTGATGATGTTAACCTGTATGCAAGAGGTTGAATCAAATCGGCTGAAAATTTTGACCCATCCGAGGTTATTTGTCAAAGTATTACTTGATGATGTTAACATGTATGGAAGAGGTCGAATCAAATCTGCTAAGGATTTTTGACACATCCGAGGTTATTTATGAAAGTCTTACTTGATGAAGTTAACCTGTATGGAAGAGGTCGAATTGAATCCACCAAGGATTTTTGACCCATCTGAGGTTATTTATCAAAGTATTACTTGATGATATTAACCTGTATGGAAGAGGTTGAATCGAATTCGCTGAGGATTTTTGGCCCATCCGAGGTTGTCTGTCAAAGTGTTACTTGATGACGCTAACCTATATGGAAGAGGTCAAATTGAATCCACCAAGGATTTTTAACCTATCGGAGGTTGTTGGTCAAAGTATTACTTGATGACAGTAACCTGTATGGAAGAGGTCAAATCGAATCTGGCAAAGATTTTTTACCTATCCGAGATAGTTTGTCAAAGTATTACTTGATGATAGTAACATGTATGAAAGAGATTGAATAGAATCTGTTGAGAATTTTTGACCCATCCGAGGTTGTTTGTCAAAGTGTTACTTGATGATGCTAACCTGTAGGGAAGAGGTTGAATCGAATCCGCCAAGGATTTTTGACCCATCCGAGGTTGTTTATCAAAGTGTTACTTGATGACTTTAACTGTATGGTCGAATGAATGAGAATTTTGACCCATTTGAAGTTGTTTATCAAAGTGCTACTTGATGATGTTAACCTGTATGGAAGAGGTCGAATTAAATTCGTTAAGGATTTTTGATTCATCTGAGGTTGTTTGTCAAAGTGCTACTTGATGACATTAACATGTATGGAAGAGGTCCAGTCAAATCTGCTGAGGATTCTTGACCCATCCAAGGTTGTTTATCAAAGTGCTACTTGATGACGCTACCTGTATGGAAGAGTTTGGATCGAATCTATTAAGTATTTTTTACTCATCCGAGGTTGTTTGTCAAAGTGTTACTTGATGACATTAACCTATATGGAAGAGGTCGAGTCGAATCTGTTGAGGATTTTTGACCCATCCGAAGTTGTTTATCAAAGTACTACTTGATGATGTTAACCTGTATGGAAGAGGTTGAATCAAATCCACTAAGGATTTTTGACCCATCCGTGGTTGTTTGTCAAAGTGCTACTTGATGATGTTAACCTGTATGGAAGAGGTCGAGTCGAATCCGCTGAGGATTTTTGGATAATCTGAGGTTGTCTGTCAAAGTGTTACTTGATGACGCTAACCTGTATGGAAGAGGTTAAATTGAATCCAAGGATTTTTAACCTATCCGAGGTTGTTTGTCAAAGTATTACTTGATGACAGTAACCTGTATGGAAGTGGTCAAATCAAATTCGCCAAAGATTTTTTACCTATCCGAGGTTGTTTATCAAAGTATTACGTGATGATAGTAACATGTATGGAAGAGGTTGAATAGAATCCATTAAGCATTTTTGACCCATCCAAGGTTGTTTGTCAAAGTGTTACTTGATGACGCTAACCTGTAGGGAAGAGGTTGAATCAAATCCGCCAAAGATTTTTAACCCATCCAAGGTTGTTTATCAAAGTGTTACTTGATGACTTCAATTTGTATGGAAGAGGTCGAGTCAAATCCACTAAGAATTTTTGACCCATCCGAGGTTGTTTATCAAAGTGCTACTTGATGATGTTAACCTATATGGAAGAGGTCGAATCAAACCGCTAAGGATTTTTGATCCATCCGAGGTTGTTTATCAAAGTTGCTACTTGATGACATTAACATGTATGGAAGAGGTCCAGTCAAATCCGCTGAGGATTTTTGACCCATCTAAGGTTGTTTATCAAAGTGCTACTTGAAAATGCTAACCTGTATGGAAGAGGTTGGATCGAATCCTCTAAGGATTTTTGACTCATCCGAGGTTGTTTGTCAAAGTGTTACTTGATGATGTTAACCTATATGGAAGAGGTCAGAATCGGAGGATTTTGACCCATCCGAAGTTATTTATCAAAGTACAACTTAATGATGTTAACCTATATGGAAGAGGTTGAATCAAATTTGCTAAGGATTTTTGACCCATCCGTGGTTGTTTGTCAAAGTGCTACTTGATGACGTTAACCTGTATGGAAGAGGTCGAGTCGAATCCACTGAGGATTTTTGACCCATCTGAGGTTGTTTGTCAAAGTGTTACTTGATGATGCTAACCTATATGAAGAGGTTGAATTGAATTCGCCAGATATTTTTAACCTATCTTAGGTTATTTGTCAATGTATTACTTGATGGTAGTAACCTATATGGAAGACATCAAATCAAATCTGCCAAGGATTTTTGACCTATCCGAGGTTATTTGTCAAAGTATTACTTGATGGCAGTAACCTGTATGAAAGAGGTTGAATCGAATTCGCTGAGGATTTTTGACCCATCCAAGGTTGTTTGTTAAAGTGTTACTTAATGATGGTAACCTGTATGGAAGAGGTTGAATCGAATCCGCCAAGGATTTTTGACCCATCCTAAGTTGTTTGTTAAAGTGTTATTTGATGACATTAACCTGTATGGAAGAGGTCAAGTCAAATCGCTGAGGATTTTTGACCCATCTAAGATTATTTATCAAAGTGCTACTTGATGACATTAACTTGTATGGAAGAGGTCAAATCAAATCCATTAAGAATTTTTTACCCATCCGAGCTTTTTTGTCAAAGTGCTACTTGATGATGCTAACTTGTATGGAAGAGGTCGAGTCAAATTCGCTTAAGATTTTTGACCCATCCGAGATTATTTATCAAACTATTGCGTGCTACAAAACTAGTTGCAGTAGAATAAAAGTTTACTTACCTTGTTGTGAAATCCAACACACACACAGATATTTGAAGAGTGAACAAGAAGCTCCAAGATTTTTATGGAAAACCCCGAAAAGGGAGAAAACCACAGGCCTAGCCCAGCAAAAATTTTCCACTATATATCTATTTAGTACAAAGTTTTCCATAATGTAATTATAGAATTGTATAGAGAAAGATAATGGGAACTATAATCGCAAAAAATGCTCGAGTGGTGGCATTAGTGTAGTGATAGTGAAGGGCAAGTGGTCGATCAGCGATCGGTGATGGTGATGACCAGGAGATGGCCGAATGATCGGTGGTGACCGAGCGAATGGCGCGACTGGTGAAGATAGTCTCATGGCAACCGATGGCGTGGTCCGATGATGATGCGGCATTGAGCGATGATGATGGGTTGAGATGAAAATGATGATCAATGGTGGTGGCCAATGATGGTGGCTGGCGATGACCGGCGATGGTGCGGTGATGACCGACGGTGATGATGAATGACCCAAGCGGTGGTGATGGTGATGACACGAGGATGGCGCGGGCGTACCGATAGTGGCACCGGTGGTAAGCCGATTGTTGGCGGCGGGTGGCCGATGACCGTGGTGGCACGATTATGCTTGGAGGATTTTCAAGCTTTAGAGCTCTCTTCTCTTTAGCTTTGGCCTCCCCTCAAGTGAAGAATGAGGAGTTATTTATTGATTAGAGGAGTGAAGTTTGTCTATCCGATTGTTTGTCAGAGTCTTCTCTTGGTGATGTTAACCTGTGAGAAGTAGGTGCAAAGTTTTGACCTATCCGAGGTTGTTTGTCAAAGTCTTCACTCAGTGATGTTAACCTGTGGGGAGTAGGTGAAGTTTTGACCTATCTGAGATTATTTGTCAAAGTCTTCACTCAATGATATTAACCTGTGTGGAGTAGGTGTGAAGTTTTGACCTATCCGAGATTGTTTGTCAGAGTCTTTGCTCAATGATGTTAATCTGTGTGCAGTAAGTCTAAAGTTTTGAACTATCCGAGGTTGTTTGTCATAGTCTTCACTCGATGACGTTAACCTGTGGGGAGTAGATGCAAATTTTTGACCTATCTGAGGTTGTTTATCAGAGTCTTTGCTCCATGACATTAACTTGTGTGGAGTAGGTCTGAAGTGACCTATCCAAGGTTATTTGTCAGAATCTTCACTCAATGATGTTAACCTATGGGGAGTAGGTGGGAAGTTTTGACCTATCCAAGGTTGTTTGTCAGAGTCTTTGCTCGATGACGTTAACCTGTGTGGAGTAGGTGTGAAGTTTTGACTTATCCAAGGTTGTTTGTCAGAGTCTTCACGATGATGTTAACCTACGGGGAGTAGGTGCGATGTTTCGACCTATCTAAGGTTGTTTGTCAAAGTCTTCGCTCGATGATGTTAACCTGTGTGGAAAGGGTCAAATCAAAACATTTGTTTGAGCTTGTAGCCAAAGTTGCTCCTTGACCTTTTCCTTTTTCATGAGTATTACTGACTTGCTTCTCAAAGTGACAATCAATTAGATATCCAGAATATTGATTTGGATAATCTTTTGAGATTAAGAGTTGCCCTCTAGTCTCCGATAAAAGCTGAAGGATCGAAGTTTGATGAATCTTCATTCTTCTTATGTGTTCCTCGAGAGTAAGATTTTCTTCACCATATAGGTGGTGTTATTCTGAACATAAAGTCAGATTGTTAATCATTATGAAGATTTAAAAGAAATGTTTCCCATATAAGATGTCAAATTATTGCGTGCTAAAAAACTAGTTACGATAGAATAAAAGTTTACATCTTAGCCTTGTTGTGAAATCCAGCACACACATAGATATTTGAAGAGTGAACAAAAGCTCCAGGATTTTTATGTGAAAAAACCCCAGAAAGAGGGGAAAAATACCACGGGGCCTAGCCCAGCTAAACTTTTCCACTATATATATGTTTCATAGTACAAAATTTTCCTTATACGGGATTACAGAATTGTATATGAGAAAGTCTGGCAATGGGAATCGAAAGCTGTGCTAGAAAATAAGTTACGGTAGAATAAAAGTTTATGCCTTAACTTTGTATTATGAGATCTAGCACACACACAGATGTTTGAAGAATGAATAAAAAAACTCCAAAATTTTACGTGAAAAAACCCTAGAAAAAGGGGGAAAAAACCACAGGGCCTAGCGCAGAAAAATTTTCCACTATTTATCTGTTTTGAGTATAAAGTTTTCCCAATAATGGGATTACAGAATTGTATATGAGAAGGGATGGCAATGGGAATCTCTAAATCAAGCAATAACAACTATGCAGCCATGGTTAGGTTGTAACAATTGTTGGTGGTAGTTGATGATGGTGAACAATGGGGTCAACGACGAAGGTGACAGTCGGCGATGGTGATGACCCACAGTGATGTCCGATGATGATCGGTGGTGATAACCAGCGATAGTGGTTGATGACGATGTTGATCGATGGTAGTGGTCGACGGCAGCGGCCGGCGGTGGTCCGTAGTGACAACCAACAATGGTGGTCGGTGGGGATGACTGACGACAGTGGAGGACCGGTGATGGCGTAGCGATGGTGGTCCGGCGATGAGTGATGGTGGCAATGACGATGGGGATCGGTGGTGGTGGCCGACGACGGCGGTGGTCAGTGACCGTCGAGTGGTGGCACAATTATGCTTGTAGGATTTTCAAGCTTTAGAGCTCTCTCTTCTCTTTAGCTTGGCTCCCCTCATGTGAAGAATGAGGAACTATTTATAGAGAGAGGGCATTTTCGTAAATACATGCAAAATCCAAACCACTCCATTGGATGGCTCAAGATGATTCCCTTGATCATTTGATGTATTTTAAGTATTTGAATGCTCAAATGAGGTCAAAATCAATAGATCTTGGGCTTGTTAAATTTAGCTTGTCAAGATGCTCGATTTGATCATAAACACTCCATATTTAGAAACTATTTAGGGATTTAGCTGATGTCCCAAAGTTTTCAATGATATTTTAAGTGCTCGATCTCGACTAGTTTTGACTTAGGATTAGCTTGCTTCTGGCATCAAGATTCGTTCTTTGTCTAGTTAGATTTTAGTGCCATATTAGTTTCCCCTATTTTGGGATGACATTATCTCAATCATCCAAACATATATATGCTAAATAATTAAAAATAACAAATTCTTCAATGAAATTTATGGGTTCATTAACCATACAGTTTGAGAGAATAGATCTTGATGGGTGAACAATATTATGATCACGGAAGTGGGTGCAGGGCCGTGGATGTGTGTACGTGCACGCGGATGCAAGGTTCCGGGGTTACGGACCCATCCGGACGCTTATGGGAGCATGACGCCACACTCCGGGGAGGTGACCGTTCCGTGGTGCCTGGAGGCCAAGAGCCGAGAGCATACCACGTAGGATGCATAGCAGTGGGGTATGAATAGCGAGGGCAAGCGCCACAAGTGAAAATGGCCACGCGTGATGGGCGACGAGCTGGAGAGCGAGGTGGCAAGCCGCGTAATGCAGTAAGAGTGAGCGCACAGAAGGCTGCCATTGGTAAGTGGGTGAGCGGCGAGCAGCACGAATAAGCGACGCGTCGCAGAAAAAGCAACAAGAGTGTGCATACGCGCCACATGGAGCATGGTGGAGTCGTGATGCAGATCGCATGCACGCAAACACGTGCTAATGAGCATATTTTATGTTTTATCCCATTTTTTTATGTTTTCTACCATTATTTTTATTTGTTCCCATTTTTCCATTTTTAAACATTTTTGCCCCTATAGGGGTCTATAAAAACCCCCCTAGGGCCAAGAGAGGAGAAACAAATCCCATATGCTCTAGTGTTCCTCTGCATTGGATGATAAATCATTTAGCGAAGTTTAGGGACTAGGGTAAAAAAAATTTTCTTTTTGTCAGTGAAGTTCTGACTTTCTTCTTAAGAGAAGGTCATTCGCTTTGCTGATCGAGGCGTAGCTCATACGATGAGGCTCCAGTTTTCCCTCAAAAGAAGTGTCAACTGTTCTCGTCAAACCGACTGGGTTTGGAGGCGATTAAGGCCCATAGTTTATATGGCTCTAGTTTTCCCTTCAAAGAGGCATCAACTACCCTCATCAGACCGACCGGGTTTGGAGGCGATCAAGGCCCATGGTTTGTATGGAGAGGCTCCAATTTTCCCTCGAAAGAGGCATCAAATGTCCTCGTCGGACCGACCGAGTTTGGAGGCGATCAAGGCCCGTAGTTCATACGATGAGGCTTTGGTTTTCCCTCGAAAGAGGCATCAACTGTCCTCGTCGGACCGATTGGGTTTGTAGGTGGTCAAGGCCCATAGTTTCTACTTCTTCTTGTAGGAAATTAGATTTTTCAAAACTCCAATTGATGGTTCAATAGTTGATAACTGCCAAGATGGCGGGGTAGTGTCAATTAGAACCATCCTTTGAATTGCTCAGAAAGTCTGGCAGGTAATTTCAGAGTATCATTAGAGAGGAATAACTCTCTTTTTATCTTATATATATGGGTATACTTTTCGTATAGGCAAAAAATTTTATCCCAGGCTATCCGTGAGAGAGTCAGGAAAGGATATGCCTAAGCATTGGGGTGAGTGAGTTACTTCATAAATTCTTTTCATAGTGATTTGACCTTCATCATTACTCTAGTGTAACTTCCAACAAAGTTTTCTAATGTAGAGAATCAGCCAGGGTACTCACTACGTAGGACTCATCCTTTGAACCATATTTTAAGTCTACGTAGATGGAGAGTGTACTTCTTGATGCTGGGATGAATCTCTTGGTAAGTGTAAGGTATGGAGATCTATCACCTCTGGGACCTCCTCTAGATTTCCCTTATCCTCGTCCTGGTGGAGGTCAGGACATCCTCCTCACTTGTTTGAATGGAGTAACAAATTATGGGTGGAATATAATATGGAGCTCTATCTCCTCCCTAACGTCTTCTTCTCACTCCTTTTTCTTTTCTTTTTCATTCTCTTTTTCTTTTTCTTTTCTTTCTTTTTCTTTATTTTTTCTTTCTTTTTTTAAATTTTGATTAAGTTCGTGATAGAAGATATTTTGCTTCATAAGGAGGTAATAGGTCGCATCCTCATAAATCCTAACCTCAAATACTATAAATGTTTTGAGATCTCCTTTGACACAATATTCGGTCCCACCCCTGATGAACTTGATGCACTGATGTAAAAATAATGGAACCATATTATTTTCATGAATCCAAGGTAAACTTAGCAAGGTATTGAAAGATGTATTAAAATCTATTATATGAAACTTAGCTTCTGTCTTTCAATCATCTATCTCTAAAGGAAACACTATGGAGCTGAAGGCCCTCTTGCTATGTTCATTGAATCCTTTTAAAATCATCTTCTCAGATTATACTTTAGAGATGTTGATCTTCAAGTAGGCAAGAGTTCTTAGACTCATAATGTTCACTGATGTACCTGGATCAACCAACACTCTAGATAGTCTAAACTTGCCAACATCCACAGTGATGTAAAGGGGGTGGTTGTGCTTTATTGTCCATAATAGTAGGTCTTCATCTGAGAATGTAACTCCTAGGACTTCTTTTAAAAAATGTTTCTCCTCTCCAACTAGATTAATGGCAGCCAACTAAGCTAAGCATATTTCAGGGTCAAGAAAATCCTTTGATTTGTGACTCCTTCATTTCTTCGGATAAGATAAGGGTGTCATATATGCTTAACATAGATGGAAACTTTATAGGGTGTGCGAGAACATTATATTCAACTTTAAGTTGGTCCTCCATAAGCATATCTAAGGGTGGAGTATCTTGTGAAGGTGTTATCTTTTTAGTGGAACCAATGACCTATTTACCCTTATCTTGAGGTGCTACTAGGAGGTAGAACTTTACTACTACGGAGGTTAACTTCAATGGCTTCTTGTGATGAGGAGCTTTTGAAAAGTTCTACCTACTCATCAAGTACCTACAGCTTCTCCTAAAGGATCATCAAAATAGGATGACTCTAAATCTATCTTGTGTGGTGAACTCTAAAGATTCAGAAAAGGATAATCTATTTTTGAATAAGAATGGAATTGATAAGAATTATTTTTATTATTTTTATTATGACTTGGAGAGCTATCAATGGGAATAAAATCATTGAGATCTTTAAAAGTAGATAGAATGTAATCAAAATTATTCTTCTTCATTGATTTCTTCAATTTTGGCAGTATATGATAAAATTCAATTAAAGTAAGCAGTATAAGTGGCTTGGTAATCTCATTCATTACTGTTCATGGTGATGAAGCTAGTATATGTGGTAACTGCAACTGTGGGAGGGAGAATACTAGACTCGACAGTGGTGGTGTTCTGGAACAATCCTGGGCACGTGGTGGCTATTGCTACTGCTGGGCTTTCAACCTACACTAGTTGTCCTTGATAACTAGCAAAACTTCTTTAATGTTGGAGATCTAAGAAGTAAAGCACCTGCAGAGAAAGTTTCTATATTTTAGAAATAATCTTTTTAGAGGTCTAGGCTAAAGAGATATCTGAACCTTATTTTTTCTTAAGAGGATTGGATGTTTCTCCAAAGACTACTTTAATGGAATTAGAAGGTTGTTCCACTAAGTATTATTTGGGGATCACTATGGCTCCTAACTCATGGCTACGCTCAAGCCAATCCTAAAATGTGAAGTAATCCTCTAAGACATGACCTAGCATGCGGTGGTAGGGGTAGTAATTAGGATTATCACTCCTACCCACTTCCTTCGACTTTCTAGTCTTTGATAGCTAGAAACTAGACTTCTTAAGAAGATTCTTGAAGATTTTCTTGACTACTTCATTTTTGAATTAGTATGGCTTGATGAGTTTATCGATGAGAGTAGGTGGATAGTAGCTACTTGGTGGTGGATACTGGTATTATTATTGTGTAGACTGCTGGGGTGGCCCTTGTGGTGGCCGAGGTAGTGGAGTGGAGGTGGGAGTGAAGGCTGCTGAGCCTTGGGCCTCCCAAACTATGCTCTCACTGGTTGCTTCCCCTTGTCCACTATTCCTAGCTTTTTCTTAAACACTTTCTAGGGCTTAGGCTTGAATGACTAGTATGAGATGGGAAATTGTTTGGCTTCCTCTTGTAGGTTAGCCCCCTTGCTAATTAGTTTCTCAAATATCAACATAGTAAAGCCCTTGAGCATGAAGGTGACTGGGCCATAAATATTCTTCAGAAGAATCTCAATGGAATGCTGCTCCAACATCTATGGCCACATTTCATACTCAAGTTTTTCCACCTGAGAATATAATCAACAAGGACTCATTAGATTTTTATTTCTCTACAATGAGGTTCCTTATAGTCACTCTTTATTGAGCTCTTATTAATCTCGTGATAAAAAGATGCTCTAATTCTGCAAAATATTTCACCAAACTATTGGGCAGTTTGGCATTCTAATCAATGGCTACTCCAGAAAGACTACTGATGAACTGCTGGAATAGTAGGGCATCACTATAATCGGCATTACAACAATTGGCTCTAAAATGTGCAATGTACTGCCTAATGTTCCCACTACCATTGAATACCTTGAAGGATGGTGGCACAAAACCCTTAGGGTATTGAACTACATTAAATTCCTCTAAGTATGGTTTACCCTTTAAAATTGATGAGCTCCCTTAAGCCTGCACCAATGCCTCATTCACTTATTATTCTACCATATGTTTAATGTCATTTTTCTTGTGTGGAGGTACTAGCAGTTATCTTCTTGTAACTTAAGATGATTTAGGATATGTACCAACTCAGGTCTGTCAGCCTCCAAAAGAGTGGTTTGAGGGATAGGTGCTTGGTTCTACAATGCTAATACCACTACCATCAACTCCTCTACTCTCCTCTCCATCCTATCAATCTGATTTCCCTTAAGCTTGATTTATTAGAGAAAGCATTGAGTTGAGTCTGATGCCTCACCTTCCTCAACTACAAAGCCCTGAGCTTCTTGGCTTGGGGTGTTCCCTATGCAAGGATCCTTGGGTGTCAACTATGTGGACTTCAACGGTATCATCAAAAAGGTCATTATTATCAGCATTGAAGTTTATCATGCCCTCATCTTGGTCATAATGATCATCTCTAACTATCTTTCTCACTATGGCATGATAGTCCTCTAATATCTTCTCTAATGATCAATCATCCACTCTACCCAGAACCATTGGGACATATGTCAAAGGTTGACTCACTACTGGACTGTTTCCTGAAGAGGTGATGCACTATATGTTTTGGATGGGAGGGGTGCTATCCTTGACTGACTCGATAATCATAGGAGTCAACCTGGCATTTCCTTCCTCCTTTTCCTCTAGCTATGGAGACAGAGTGACAATGACACTTTTAAGCCACTACTCATTCTTCTTTATGGTTGGGGTGAGTAGAAGAGCTTAGTCTTGGCTCAACTAGTATAGTAGATGGAGTGTGGTCCTTGTGACATAATTGTTTCACCAAAGGGGATGCCTTTTCTCTTAATGCTGACTTATGGTATTTGGGGTACTTATATGACTTGAACTGAGGTGGTGGTGAGTGAGTGGTGGTGTGGTGGTGGTGGCACCGGTTGCCTCTTCACCAAAAGTCTCCTCCTATGACTGGAAATAATGAGAACTATCATATTTGAATGATCGACTCTATCAGCTCACCATCAGGATGGTCAATCAATGTTGAGGTCGTCGACTATCTGGAAAACCTCCTCCTATCTCTCTTGCTAGATTGGGTAGCAAGCTTGGCCTCTGTGGCCATTTCTCTATTGATCACACACTTCTAAGTCATCTCAAGTCATGAATGGTGGCAATCTCATAACTTACATGGACTCTCCCTACTCTTTTGAGCACGGACCTCAGACCAACATAGAGCTTCCTTCACTCCTATCTGCTATCTCATACTCTGTGGGTCATGGGGTGATGTTATCTTTTTATATATCCTCCTATCCTTCTGTAGCTAAGAGAGGGTGAAACCTACTACCATTAAGAAGGGGAGAGGTCTCATGGACCCTCTTCAACTACATATGAGGCTTCCTCAACCTCATCCATGAGATCATAGTACCGCTTGATTTTCTTATTCTTATTACGATGTTGAGTCTTAGTCAAGGGTGCATGAAGGGAGCTAGTACTAACCTTAAAGGTGGGAGAAATAATCTCGAGATGGGACTTCTCTCAGAAGAACTAGGGCAAAAAAGGTACTAGTCTAGCGGTTATAATAGGCACAAGTGGTACTTGTGGTGTGGGAACCTCTAAGGCTTTTCCTTTTGGGAACTCGGTATCTAATTAGAGATCAAACTTAAGAAGTGGCTTTTGTTGACCACCTCCTTACTCACTATATGGGTAGGACCATCAAGTAACTTTGAAATGCTCAAACCAAAGGCCAAACTTGATGATGGGATGAGGTGAGTATGGCATGAATCCATAATCCACACCAAGAATGAGAAGATGAGTTTTCAAGAAGTCATGGTGACACCTTGAAAGAAAAGAAATGGGGCCTCTTTGTTCTGAAAAATAAGAGTATAAGATTAGAATTTTCTTTGGTTGTTGTTCTTTTGACTTGACTTTAAATTGAAACTCTCATTTAACAAATTTGGTTATGTTAGACGGGGTTCATATATGCATTGGAGATATTTGTAATTTTGGGAAGGGATTGTATTTTAAACTCTCAAATGAATTTTAAAGATGTTGGATGAACCTTTGCCAAATTAGGGGTAAGAAGTTCTTAAAATTTTAAATTGACTTTATTTTAAGTTATTTTATGTGATTTCTTTGATTGATTTATTTTACCTATTGGAGGTCCAATAGGGGTTTTAAGACCCACTAGACTGAGGTCCTAAAACCAAAAAAATGTTGGCCATGCTTGCCTAAGAGTGAAATAAGCAGGGTGCCCAATGAAAAGAATGATAGTCTTGAACTCACATAAAAATATAAGTTCACAATCGATGTTTGATGATAATGATTGACTACTAAAGACAGAGAGAGGAACCATCCCTAGTGGAGTCGCCAAAAAAATTTATGGTGTTTTAATTTGAAATCATAGGGACACCACACAGATCTTAGGGGGTATTTATTGAAGTGATCAGATGCTACATTAAGCTATGATGTACTACCCCCAAAAGATAGAGAAATCACCCAGAATGGACCTAATCACCTAATAAAGACTCCTAAGGTAGATGGGTCTATGTATATACTAGAGATCTTTCCCCTACTTCACATGGAGAAGTAAAGTAGGGTTTAATTTATGCCAGGTTCTTTAGTTCCCTATGGAAGCAAGCTTCCATAGTTAATTACATCTTAAGAAATGGGAATCTCCTAAGAACACTCTCAATTAAAGTAGTCAATAAGTATCTCCAAAATTTTCAAAGTTAAACTATTAAAGGATTAGGTATTTATGAAAATCAAATGGGAGAGTTCAAATGAGAAGACTTATTTATAGATTCTAAAGCAGAATAACTAAGAAGCACCCATGATACTAGGAAGCATAGTGAGTGATTTGGTCTACCCTATAGTGAGGCTTTATATATTTGATAGAGAGAATTTACTTTTATTTAAGTTAGAATCTTATTAGAATGTTAGACTTAGTCCAACAATAAAATATTATGGAAATGCCTAAGAGGTGAGGACTTATACTCATAACCCAAGGGAAACAAGTAGCCTCAAAACCTAAATCTAAAAAATTCTTTAGCATAAGCTAAAAGCATGACCTAAGTTTAATCAAGAAAGATGGGATATGATAGTTCACCTCCACAAAAGAGAATGAATGCACCCTGACTCTGGACTTATAACTGCCTAGAGTGGCTACCAGCTAACACCTTCTAAGCTTTAAAATAATGTAGATCAATCTTATGTAGATGCAAGATTGCTAGGTTATTATTTAATTAGGAAAGGAGCTAGAATCCTAAACTAACTCCCTAAAAGACTAGAATATAATTGGTATGAAAATATGTCTTTAATGCAAAATTACAACTTTTAAACCATTTTGGACCAAGGCTTGAAACATTATGCCTATATGCATGAGAAAATAGTCATGGGATAAATCAATTAGATGAGGTGTTCTCCACTATAGGGGATCACCTCAAAGGTCAAGCATATCCCCATCATGCAAGAATGAAGACCCTACCTATTCAATATTGAATAATATGACATGCATGGTGTGATAACATACAACATTCAGCTAAGGGCTTCTAAATCTTTTATTTATTTATCTTAATTCATAGCTTAGGCTTTAAGATAAAGTTATGAGTTGCATTAGATTTAGTTATGAATTTTAGTAAGGGTAAAAAATTTAATTTTATCCTAAAGAGCCTACCGCATCCAGGCCACACATCAAACCATCATTTAAGAAACCTATGAAAAGCATGCCATTTAAATTGAACAATCTAAACACAATGATTAAACATATGAATTTCATAAAAGAATAAGAGGTCGGTGTGGCTAGCTATTGTCGTACACCCCAAAAAGGAGAAGAAATTTGGTAGTCAAGCTCTACCCTTATACAACTCAAATTATATTAATAATTACAATGATGCCAATCTCCCCCTCTTTTCTTCTTTGGATCTACTTTTCTCTAGGCTTCATTGCCTTCTAGACCACTACTCATCTTAAAACCCCATTACACTAATCTTAATCCTATTGCAAAAATTACATATTTATAAAAAATGAAATCTAATTACACAAAATAGATATTAAACAAACATATAAGCCAAGCAATTATATTTCACATATTTAGACTTAGACTACACTTGGGTTCCATCTATTTTAATTGGATTATGCTTAGGGGCATAAGAGGCAGCTGCTAGCAAGAATATTCATATTTACTCATTATTACAAGGACCTCTTTAGCATAATCTCCTATAGAAAATATCATTAGACTAATTACGACTTAACATCTCTTCTATGCACAAATAATCCTAACATCCAATCTAAACATTACATCATAAAATAAAACATACCATCAACATTCACTATCCTAAGGCCATAATTAGTGACTTAGCATTCTAATATGTGTGCTAAGGTTTAGTGCATGTTTTTAACTAAGCTTTATAAGTGTGATTATCTAAAGTTTAAAATTATTTAAGTTAAACATTAGAGGAGATTTCACTTCAAATCTGTGAATGAATGAATTAATTTTAATTTACTCTTTCTTATTTTATTTAATTCCCACTTAATATCTAATTATTATGAAGAGAAGAAAGGGGTCCCCCCCCTCATCGCTATCCTATGTTTTTTAAGTATTATTAAGACTTTGGTTTCTTTAGTAGATTGTTTATTAAATATTTTAATTAAGCCTAAATTTGGGCTAGTCTTAAGGAGTCTTATTCAAACATAAAAGGCATCTCAAGATTAATAAAAATGAATCACTATTACATAAATAACATTCCATCACTTCTTTCCATCATCAGTATCATACACATTTCTTCATTCACATTGTTCACGATATTTGATTTAACATAGATATTTATACATATAATACATTCTTGTATTTTTGCACACTTGATGATAATTAAAAAATGAATTTGATAGAAAAGAAAGATTACATTCCTTAGTTAAGCATTTATAGACATGCATTAGAGATTTAACCAAGTACGTGTGTGGTGTTTAATTTTAGATGTGGGTGAACAACACGTAGATCATAGGAGATACTTTTTAAAGTGATCGGGTACAACATTAAGGTATGACATAAAAGATAGAAACATCACCCTACGATGGACCTAATTACCTAATAAGGACTCTTAAGGCATGATGGGTCTTTGAATATACTAGAGATTTTTCCCCTACTTTACATAGAAAAGTAAACATGATTTATTTTATGATGGGTTCTTAAGTTCTCTATGGAGGCAAGCCTCTATAGTTAATTACATCCTAGGAAATGAGATTCCTTAATAATACTCTCGATTAAAGTAGATAATCAATATCTCTAAAGATTTCAAAGTTAAGACAATCAAAGGATTGGTTATTTTGGAAATCAAGTGATAGATCAAGTAGAAGATTTATTTTGGAATACAAAGGAGATAAGTAAGAAATGCTCATGATACTAAGAAATCTAGTGAGCATCTACTATGGTGGGCTTTACTTATTTGAAAGTGAAGAGATTTATTTGTTTGAGTTGAACTTTTACTAGATTGTTAGGGCTTATAATCCATCAACACAAGATTATGGAGATGCCTCGTAAAAATTTATGCTCATAGCTTGAAGGAAATAAGAAACCTCAAATCTTAAATCTAGAGAGCTTTAACACAAGTTAAATCATGACCTAAATTTGAGCGAAAGGGGACATAATGGTTTATTTCCATAATATAGGAAAACTGTCCAACTCTTTTGGACTTAACAACCGCCTGGAGTGGCCAGCAGCTAACACCTCCTACAATTCAAAACCATGTAGGTCAATCTTATGCAATTGCAAGATGGTTAGGGTTATTATTTATTTTGAAAGAAATTAAAGTCCTAAACCTCTAAGAGACTAGAGCATGAGTGGTATGAGCATATGACTTAGTTTAAAAGTGCAAATATTTACATTTTTGGCATTCATTTTGGACAAATGCTTTGGAATTTCTGCTTAAATGCATGATGAAATGATGTTGCTAAATCAATAAGAAGAGGGTGTTGTCCACCACAAGGGATGCCCTCATAGGTCAAGCATTCCCATATCGTGCAAGGATAGGGACCCCATAGTCACGGAAGAAGGAATATGCATGCATGATGTGAAACATAGAACCATACAGCTATGAGATTGATAAATCTTTTAATTATGTTATTTAAATCCTAAGCTTTATAGTGAGGATATGAAATATTTTAAAACTTGATTATGAGTTGCTAGTTGGGTAGAAAAATTAATTTTTTTTAAGAGCCTATTTAACACATTAAAGCATCAAATATAAAGAAATATAAAAATCATGCAATCTTGATCACAATTTAAACATAATATCAATCAATTTTATAAACTAACAAAAAGAAAAAAAAATAAAAAATAGAATTGGAAATTCTACAGTACATCCCGAAACATAAAAGAATAATTACAATTAAAAATGAATATATGCTATGGTAGTCTTTGTTTCTTCTTTCTCCTTTTTTAGTTTTGATTTGCTCCAAAGGCATCAGAGGGCACCCAAGGACAAGGCCATCTAGCCCTGCTCTGTAATTCTATTATAAAATTACATAGGAAAAGTAAATCTAACTACACCTACAAAATAGAGGTTAGCTAAAACATACATATACAATAAATTATATTCATAATTTAGACTTAGAACCCCACACATGGGTAACCAAGCCCACCTATCCTAACTTGGGTTATTAGGGTTTAATAAGCAACCTGCAAGCAAAGT
Source organism: Cymbidium sinense (assembly GCA_021442155.1). Lineage (NCBI taxonomy): Eukaryota > Viridiplantae > Streptophyta > Magnoliopsida > Asparagales > Orchidaceae > Cymbidium > Cymbidium sinense. The sequence goes on from CM038218.1 coordinate 102,691,787, forward strand.
ATTTATAATTAATTTTAAGCAACCCCTTTAAGCATAACCTCCTGCAAAAAATAATATGAGGCTAAGAGTGGCCTAACATCCACTCTATGAAACATGCACCTTAACATTCAGTCTAAAACATTACATAATAAAACAAAATAGCCATTACACATACACCGTCATAACTTAGGACTAGAAGTGGTGGCTTAATTCTAGTGTGTGTGCTAAGGCTTGTGTAGTATGTCTTAACTAAGCATTAAAGTTGTGATTTTCTAAGTGTGAAAGAATCTAATTTAACATAAAGGTTGTTCCACTTCAAGTTGTTTAGTTGATTTGTGAATTTTAGTTTGTATTTTGCTTAATTTCATTTGATTTACACTTAGCATCTAAGTATTATAAAAAGAGGAAAGGAGTTCACCTCCTCACATCCCTACCTTAAACCATTTTCTAAAGAATATTTTTATGACTTAGTTCTTTTTAGTGAATGGTTTATTAAGTATTTTCTTATTAATCCTAAGTTTGGGTTAAATTTAAATAATCATATTCAATATGAAAGGCATCTTAAGATTAATATAATTGAATTAATATCACACAACATATATCAAGTCATTCCTTTCCATCACATCTAATATGCACATGATTTAACACTTAGCATACCTATACACACAACATATTTTGGCACACTTGAATGATGAATGGATGCATGCATTTGGAATTTACATTTGTGTTTGATTGAATTATTTTATACATGCAAATTAAAGCTCTATCCAAATTCTAATGCCAAATACATAGGAATGAAATCAAATAAGTACATGTCATTATTAACCAGAGAAGTAAGGTAATCAAATGACCTCCTTGGGGCAACTTAAAAGCCTTGTATTCTCGGGATGTCCAAACTATATACTTATTAACATTTAAACTTATGTAAATCTATATATGAATCATAAGAAGAGAGCACTAACTTAGATGTAATGTATGCCAATGACTTAGATGGTTATGGATGCATGTATTTTTTGATGATAAAAGGGGACTTTCATCATTTAATTAAGTACACATACACATGTATAAAAGATGTAAGCAAGTACGTGCCATTGTTAATCAGTGAAGTGAGGTAATCAAATGACCTCCTTGGGGCTACTTAAAGGCTCATATTCCCAGGATGTCCAGACTAAACACTTGCTATATTAAATACATATAAATGTATACACAATTATAAAGATGAATATCATGTAAAGATTGTATTTTCTCCAATTGAATTATTTATGCATATGAATTGATGCTTCATCTAAATTCTAATACTAAAATACATAATAATGAAAATCAAATGGGTATGTGCCTTTATTAACTAGATAAGTGAGATAATCAAATGATCTCTTTTGGACTACTTAAAGCCTCATATTCTCTAGATGTCTAGACTATATACCCATTAACATTCAAACCTATGTAAATTTATATATGAATTCAAGAAAGAGAGTTTCACATTCACATAACTAAGCTATAAGCACATGCAAGTCTTATATGAGTTTATAACTATCATCATTCCACATATTATTATCGATTTATAAGCTTTGGAAAATAGATTTGAATTTATTAGTGATAATAATCACACATATCATTAAGTTAAGCTAACACATGCAAGCTTACACCAACAAAATCTATTTGATTGATATAGATTTAAAAACATGAATGCATGGGTTCATATGACATACAACATTTAGAAGTGATTTGAAAGAAATAACTAAACATAAACACATGGTTCATTCAAATATATTAATTCCTAAGGACAATCACATTAAAAAAAATTGTTTAAAGAAAACAAAAGTTCATTATTAATTTGATTTTGGATTTGGGTTGAACTTAATAAGGAGAGAAAATATTTGTTGTTTTGATCCTATTCCCATATTAGTAATCATAATTGGTTTAAGGAAACGTAGTTAAATGAATTTTATGAAATAATTAAGTTGCATCATTAATTAAATCACTTAATTACCATTTTCTATGCTTCTTTAATTTGATTAATCATATAATCATGAGCCACAAAAGATATGAACATGTGACAAAAGTAAAGTTGCAATATTTCTAAAAGAACTAATGCAATTGGCTTATAATTAAAGATTAATTAAGTCAAAGAATCTAATTAAGTACTTTTTTTATTTTCCCACACTTTTTGATTAATCATAATTTTATTAAGGATCTCTATGCTATTAAACACATAAATAGGAACCCCCAATTTCATTATTAATTATCTGATGTGATTTACATTTCAATTTGATTTAATTAGCCATTTGATTAATTAATTAATCATTTAATTAATTACCATTTTAATTAATCATTTTAATAATGAAATGAATTTAGGAAAGAGGCTAGGAGGTCCTAATCATTACGCCTCATCCATTTACTATAGTTATTAATAAGCTTTAATTAATTAATTTTTTTATTTTTTAAATGTTAATTAATCATTAAATTAATTAAAGAAGGTAATTAGGGTTTAAAACACCAATTTTCTAATTACCTAGTAATAAATTCCAAGAAAATCATGGGAGGTAGAGGTCATCCCATTAAAATTCTCCAAATCTTGAATTAATTACCCAAGTGATTAGGGCTGAATTCAACTAATTAAGTTTGCATTCAAGCCTTAATTAAGCATTGGTTATTATTCAAAATTATATGGGAATATTTTTAGTTAAATCTCCTCCATTTTACCTTTAAAATGAGTATTTATATGTATTTTTTATTTTTCTATAATTAGTTATGATGTTTTCAAGTTTTAGTGATTAAAAAAGATGATTAAGCCTAATCTCATTGGCATCATCACGGTGGATGGCTTTCTATGCACCAGATTGGTTATTTAAAATTGTATGACTTAGCATTGATGTGGCGCCAGTGGATGTGCTTTCATCCCCATCGTCTGATCTAAGATCGGATAGTGGAGATTAATCTTCTAGTTCCTTTAGGATAAAATAGGATTAAATCTAATGGAAGATCATGGTCGTCCATTCTAATTCTATGGAATGGATGGCTGATGATCTATCATCCCTTAAGAGATGGAAGATAGACACCATCTAGCTTCCTCTACCCAAATTGAGCTCATCGAAGGTTAGGGAGGCTCGGGATCGATCCCACTCTTTTAGTGGAGTGATCTACGAGGATCTTACAATTGGATTCACACGATATTTACATTTCCTTCAAAAAGGCCTAAAATAAATTAGAAAATACTCAGTTTGCCAAAAAATACCTTGCTGGAGCTTCGGACTAGCGGTAAACCGATCGAGATAGCTTCACCTTGAAGAGGCAAAGCCTTGATGAGAAGATGACACCTTGATTCCTCGATGGTGGCTCTGTGGATCAAATGTCACCAGAATCCTCACTAGAGTTGGTCTAGAAGGTTCTTTCGATGATTGAAATGCTTGAGGGAAGATTTTTTTCACCTCACCGGAGCTTGGTGAACGTGTGGGAAGAGTTAATTTGAATGGGGTTGAGTTTTGGTGGAGTTGGATAGAGATGGGGGTTGTCTTATTTTGGGTTGGTGTTTTTCGACAAGGAGGAGGCTTGGGAATCTCAAGGAAATGCTCTAGCAGCTCATCTTGAGTTGTCAGGGCTCTGAGGATGTTCAATGTGTTGAATTGAATCGAACTGAGGGAGGTATACCCCCTCATCCATTGGATTAGATGATGTGGATTAGTTAGGCCTCTAGTGGTTGTCCAACCACCACAGGTGGTCGTGGGTGGTAGAGAGGTGCTGAGTTGGCTCAGTTTGAGTGGGTGAGTGAAAGGGAGTGGCTACCATGAGAGGGGAAGTGGGAGTCCTTGGTTTTGCATTTGCTCCAATGGGAAAAGAGGGTGATTTCACCTCCACTTGTCTCATGGTTCACCCAACCACCTTTGGGTCGGTGAGCAAGTGTCCTTCTTGCTAAGGTGGAGGCCTAAGAGGCAACTTTGTGGAGGAGAGTGGGTTTTAGCCATTCAAATGGGGTATTTGTCCTATTAGCAAGCTTGACTCATTGGATTTTGGGATAATTCAGGTTGGGTTGGATTTGGGCTGACCCAATGTGAGCCAAGGATGGGTCATACCAAGTTTCAACAGGTTTGGGCTTGGTTTGAATGTGTTTGGCATAATTTGACCCATATTGGGTTATGTTGACCAATTGGTAAAATTTGGTCAAACCAAGGGTTGAGTCAAGTTCAAATGAGTATTCAAAAGGTTTTGGTTCAATTGGTTTGCTTTAATTTGTCTTTGATTTTATTTTGGCTCATTTGAATTTATATGGGTCAAATAAGTTAAGTTGACCAATTTGGCCAAATTAGCTTGGGCTAAGCATTGGTTTAGATTTAATTGATCATTTGAAGATGATTGTAGGCTTTGATTTCAAACAATTTGGATTTAGAAATGATTTAGGCCAAATTGACCCTTTAGGTCAATTTAGGCTAAATGGGTCAATTGGGTTAATTTGGTAAAATTGGGTTTAATCAAGGCTTAAATCATGTTCAATAGTCAATTTGGAATGAACTTAAGCCATTGGTTGTAATCAATTTGGATTAGATTTTGATTTGACCCTATTTGATCTTTTAGGTCAAATTGGATCAACTTGGGTCAAAAGGCTAATTGGGTTTGGTTTGGCTCATGTGATGATCGAGTCATGTTCAAGGATTGATTTTAGGTTAGTATGAATCATTGGTTACAATTAATTTGGCTTGGGATGAGGTTTGGTTCATTTGGCTCATGTAGGTTAAGTGGGTTAATTTGGTTAAATGGCTAGGTTGACTTGGTTTTACCCAATTAATTGTAATTGATCAATCAAGGATGATCAACAATCATCATAGGAGGTTTTGGATGGTTTGATTCAATCTAATTTGGGTTGGATTGAGATTTGGTTCAAATAGGTCTTTTTGGTCACTTTGGGTCAAGTGAGCCTAAATAGTTCTGGCTTGATTGAATTGAGTTGATTGTAGTTAGGCCATCCAAGATGATCAATAGTTATCATGGTGAAGATTTGAAGGCTTGGTTCAATCCAATTTGGGTTGGATTGGAGTTTAGTTCAATTTGGTCAAATTTATATCTTCAGGTCAAGTGGACCAACTGGGCTAATTGAGTTGGATTTTGAGTTGAATTGAGTTTAGTTGAGTTTGGATGTTTATTTGGGATTGGTTTATAACTTTGGTTGCAATTGATTTGGGTTCAAATGAATTTTGTCCTATTTAGTATTTCAAGTCAAATGGGTTAGGTTAGGTTTGATTGAATTGATTTTGGTTTGGTTGATTTGATTATAGATTTGATTTGAAATGATAATTGAAGAATTGATTGATTTATGAGAAAATCAATTGAATTTATTTATATTGAAGGAAAATTTGGCTAAGTCCATTAGATTGAATCATGGGATTAGGTTTGGGTTATAGTGGATTTGATTTTGGTTTGAAGTTTGGATACAATTGGGATTCAATTGGATTTGATTGTAATTTATTTGAGGTTGTAATTTGGCTAAGGAGATGGCATAGACTTGGTTAGGCTATAGGCTATGTAAGTTTCCCAGGTCCTAGGGGCCGCCTAATCCTATGGCTAATCCTTCTAAGTCTCTAGGCTTAGGTTAAGTGTTCATTTAGCCACTAGAAGTATCTTATGACTAAGAAGCTCTTAGTGTCTAGAAGACCCCTAGACCTATGATGAGAAAATTCAATCCTCACTCCAAAAGTGAGGTCAACAACGTGTCATTGTTAAACTAGGGAAGTGAGGTTAACTAAGACCTCCTTGGGGTTACTTAAAGCCTCATGTTCTCAAACTTTTTAGACTATATACTTGCCAAATTAAATACATGTTAACATATACAAAAGCTTAGGGATGAAAATCTTGCAAAGATTATATAATAGCAAATCTTTTTATTCATGCAAAGCTTAGTGACACTAAAAGCAAAGTTTTATCTCAAATTCTAGCACATGAATACATATAAATGAAATTAAGCATGTACATGCCATTTTTAAACTAGGGAAGTAAGGTTATCTAAGACCTCAATGGGGCTACCTAAAGCCAAACTATATACTTGCTAATTAAAATGTATGCAGACATGTACATGAAGCATAAAGATAAAAAAAATTCTTTTTTATTTTAAAATTATAATTAAATGTAAACTTTATTGAATATTTATAACTAACATTAGCTTAAATTTACGTCATTAGCTTATAATTTTGAAAATAATTTGGTATTTGTTAGTGATAATAGCCACACCATATAATAATATTTGTCCAACACATGCAACTTAGATGTAATCATGTTCCTTTGATCATCTTTTTTTTTTTTGAAAACATGAACATGTGACACAAATAGCATGGACATATATGATGTTTGATTTTGATATTGAGTTATTGAAACCTATTGAGGATAGATGATACTTAACACATACCCCACCCCATGTTGGTGATTTAATATATTTAAATAGGTTAATTAAATGGATTTTATGGATTGATTAGGTTCAAGTCATTATGCATATCAATTTAATTAGCCTTCCCTAAATTTCTTAAATCTAGTTAACTACTTGATCATGACCCTTCAATGATATGCTTTAGGGAAATAAAATTTGCAATGTACCTAAATAAATCTAATGCAATTAAGCTCATGTTTAAGAGTTAATTATACTAAAGAAGGAAATAATCTAAGTTAGGTACTCTTATGATTTTCTCATACCAATGGGTTAACCATAATTTTCTTAATAACTTTATGTTATTAAACACATAAAGGTAAATTAATGGATTATGTTTAAATTATCTGAACCATTCATTAATTTTGTTTGATCTCTATTTTTATGATTACTTTTCTTAATTAATCCCTTAATATTACATCTGTTAATTAATCCACCTAAGAAAATATATTTAGAAAAATAATTAAGGGAAGGGTCCTAATTACTTTTCCTCACTATTCCCACTGTTTATAATGATTAATTATTATTAATTATTTAATTTCTACTATTTATCAATTTAAATAATTATTAAATTAATTAATTAGGGTAATTAGGATTGAGATTTTAAATTCTTTAAATTACATGGCAAATAATTCTAAAAAAATTATGGGAGGTAAAGGACATCCCATAGAATCATCCCATGAAATTTGGAATTAATTAGCCAAGTAATTTGGCTTTAGTTAAAGTAATTAATCTAGGCTTCAAATTGAGTAATTTATTCACTAGACATAAATTAGGGATTTTATTTTTCTTAAATTCTCCTTTATCTGAACTTTCTAAAATTTGCATTTTTTTTTCTATAATTAGTTAAAAAATTTTAAGTTCTATCCATTTAATTATATTTTTATTGCTTAATAAAGCTTTTAAACCGTCTATGCCACGTGAATGATGGCGCGGTAGTGCTTTCCCTGTGGCGCCATAGTATTGTTACTTAAATTATCTGATGCAGCAGCTAACATAGCAGAGGTAATTGAAGTTTTATCTCATCAATCCAATCTCTTGATTCCAAAATAATTAAATTAAAATTTCTAATGCGATTAATCATGGTTGTACATTCTAATCATGTGGAATGGATGGCCAGTGATTTGTCATCCCACGAGCACTAGAAATTGGACACCATCTATCTTTTGTCACTCGATTCAAGCTCACTGGAGCTCATTTGATGGAAAAATTGACTCCAAAATGATCAGGGAATGAATCTAAAGGGATCTTACGATGGAAATTGCACAAAAACACGATTCTCTTAAAAATAGACCAACCCTATGGGCCAAAACTACGGTTACCAAATTTTTTTCCTCAGCATAGCTATAGATCAGTGGTCCATTGATAGAGGTAGCTTCATCTTGAAGAGATGAAGCCATGTTGTGAAGATCATAAGTTTCCTCCCCATCAATTGCTATGTGGACCAAATGTCACTGCAAAGGTTGCTAGAGTTGGTCTTGATATTATGCAGAATGCTCTGGGAAGGTGTGTGTTTGATTTGAATTCATGGAGAGGAGTATACCCTCCTCCCTAATTAAATCAAGGGTTAGGATTGGTTCAGTCTTTGGTAGCCGCCCAGCTAGGGTAGGTGGCTAGAGATGGCAAGGGACTACTGAGGTGGCTGAAGGTGAGGAGTTGAGAGAGTGTAGTGAGCTGGCATGGGGTGTGCCCTCTCCCTTAGGTGGACCAATGGGTTTCCATGGGTGAACTTACCCTTTGTTGGCTAAAGCCTAAGCCCAACTACTTTGGATTAGGTTGGATCAGTGGTCCTCTTGTCCAAGAAGAGCCAAAGGTGGCTGCCATGGGGTAAGGAGGTGGAGAACCCATCCAAATGTGGATTTTGTCCCATTTGGGTGGGTTGGTTCAATGGGTTTGATGTAAACCGAGTTCACCATGGGTTGGGTCTACTTGGGCAAGCCCATGGTGTCCAAAGGTTGAGTCATGCCAAGTTTGGTTGGGTGACCCATATGGGTCAAATTGGTTCAATTGAGTTAAGTTGAGCAATTTAACCAAATTGGGTCAAATTGATGATTTGGGTGAGTTCAATTAGCCACTTAGAGTGAATAACTGTAATTAGTTTGATTCAATTTGGGTTAGATTTGAATTTGGCTCATGTGGTTCAATTTGGGTCAAATAGGTCATGTTGACTACTTTGACCAAATTGGCCAAATTAGCTTGAGCATGGGTTATGTCTATGTTCAATTGATCATTGGTGATTGATTGGAATGAATTGATTTAAATTAACTTGGATTATGGAGTGAATTAGTTCAATTTAACTCACCCTTTGTTAGCTAAAGCAAAGCCCAACTACTTTGGATTAGGTTGGGTCAGTGGTCCTCTTATCCAAGAAGAGCCAAAGGTGGCTGCCATGGAGTAAGGAGGTGGAGAACCCATCCAAATGTGGATTTTGTCCCATTTGGATGGGTTGGTTCAATTGGTTTGATGTAAACCAAGTTCACCATGGGTTGGGTCCACTTGGGCAAGCCCATGATGGCCAAAGGATGAGTCATGCCAAGTTTGGTTGGGTTTAGCTAAATTTGACCCATATGGGTCAAATTGGTTCAATTGAGTTTAAGTTGAGCAATTTGGTTCAATTACCACTTGGAGTAAATGAGTGTAATTAGTTTGATTTAATTTGGGTTATATTTGAATTTGGCTCATGTGGTTCAATTTGGGTCAAATGGGTCATGTTGACTAATTTGACCAAATTGGCTAAATTAGCTTGATCATGCTTATGTCTATGTTCAATTTATCATTGGTGATTGATTGGATGAATTGATTTGAATTAACTTGGATTATGGACTGAATTAGATCAGTTTAATCCATTAGTTCAAATTAGGCTATGTTTGTTAATTAAGTTAGATTGCCCAAATTGTATGAAATTGAAAGTTGGATTATGTTTAATATTGAATTAGTAAGTGGTTGGAAGAATTGGTTTCAATCAAATTGGTTTATGGTTCTATTTAGTTTAATTTGACCCTTTAGGCCAAATTGGGTCAACTTGGGTCAAAGGGTCAAATTGGATTGATTAGCTCCAATTAATTATAGTGGAGTGTTCAATAATGATCTATAATCATAAATGAAGGGATTGGATGGATTGATTTGATCTAATGGGAGTTTAATTAGAGTTTGGTCTAATTACTCCTTTTTGGTCACTTTGGGTCAAGTGATTTGGTCAAGCTAGGTTGGACCAATTAAGGTTATAAATGGTTGGGGTGTGTTCAATGATAAATTTAAAGTTGATTGGTGGCTTTTAATTATAATTAATTTGGGCTCAATTAGGTTTTGGCTCATTTGAAACCTTTGGTTCAATTGGCTCGATAGAAAGTATTGGAATGGATTGAAATGATCTATTGAATAATTAGAGTGATTGTGAAAATTAAGTTTGATTTAGTTTACTTGAATGGGCTTGAGTTCAGTTACAGGATTATGGTGGGGATAACTTGGGTTAAGGCCTAAGTTAGTTTGGCTTGGAGCTTGGATTAGAAAACCAAATTTGAGTAAGATTAGTTGAATGGGTTGGAGTTGGTTTAGCTTATTCTACATGAGCTTGAGTTTGGATGAGTGAATATATATAAGTCTTGATTTAAGCCATGGGATGGATGAAATCTATTTATCCTAGATGGACTTTGAGCTTAGGGCCACACCTTCTAAGCTTCTAAGCTCAAGTTTTAGTCTCCCCTTAGTCATTAGAAGTGTCCTAGCACTAAGTAAATCCAAGTGTCTAGAAGGTTACAAAATCTCAAATAAAAAAGGTTAATCCTCACTCCAAAAGTGAGGTCAACATTCCTACAAAATTTAATCTTACAATCATAATAACTTCTTATTTTATATGTTTATAATCTTCTAAAATCATTACTTGTCCTCACATCCTTTAAGGAAATCACAATCCCCATCTTCTATCACACAGCCAAGCTAGCATTTCATGCACATAATCATAGTCCCTCCTCATATATGAACATCTAAATGTTTAAAGTTATATCATCTATTCTAGAATACACTATCATAGATTCCAACCAGTTCAACTGAATCTGAAGCCTTAAACCCTCTCCTCTAACTTGAAATTTTAAACCTAAAAGACAGTGCTTTTAATTATTTCTCATTTTCAAGGCTTAAGCAACCTCACCTTTAACTTCCACTACTCACACTTAACTACCAACATCAAAAGAGCACTACACCATATGGAGTAACATTTTAACAGCATTTGGAACCTTTGCTCATTATCATTTCAAGGCGATATCAAAATACATAAGTTATTAAAATTAGCATTAGTGTCATAACAAATAGTTCTAGATTCCCTAAATAAGTTACGGTAACTACATGAATGACACATTATCATGATTATATATGATCTTGTTTTTATTAATGTCAACTCTAGTTACATAGTCAGAATCCCTTGAAATTCATTCTTTTATGTAAAAAAAGCAAGGCATTGAGTTAATTTGGTGCCCAAATTGACTATTTTATATGTTAAATTTATAGAAAATTTTGTATGTTTTACTAATGCTTGAGCAACTATTAAAAGAATTAAATTAAATTCTTAAGGGGAGGCACTAGAATGGGGAATACTGAAAAATGTGATCAAATAATGGAGTTCAATTTTTTATGTTCTCTTCCTCTTCTTCAAAGATCATCTTCTTTTAGATACAAAGATTTGTTGATATCATGCTATAAACTTTATTGAATATCTTGATTTTTTATTAATGCATATAAATATATGACCAACATTAGCTTGTTAGAGATTACTTTAAAATTAAGTAGTAATCAAAATCATTGTGCTAAAAAATTTTGAAATTTCTATATAATAAAAATATTTATGGTATTGTATTACTGTATTATAACAATCATAGTTTTCGTATTGTAATGAATTTTTTTAGGTTGAATATATCACAAAGATGTTGGTGGGCTCTTTAAAATATGTATCATAACTTCCAAGAAATTTGATTAGATAATTTTTAAAATGAATTTCTAGCATTTGAATGTAATAAAGAAGGGTTAAACAACAAAAATTTATTAAGATTTATCATTGTGAAAGCAAAAACCTTATAGCTCTCTCTCTCTCTCTCTCTCTCTCTCTATGTGTGTGTGAGTGTGTGTGTGTGTCACACACATAAACAAACGTCTTGATTCTCCTTTGTCATTTACTCAATCAAATTATGTTCTTTTTATTCTTCATTTTATTTCCACCTCATAACTAGATTTAATAATATCATTTAAATAATTCTAGGGTTAACTCAACTTTGGTAGTTAGTAGCAATCAATCTTTATGAGAAGATAACTCTTTAATTATTTTATTACATAAGCGATCAAATGTGGCTTTATGTGCTAAATTTCTGTAAAAATTGTTACTTGATTTGTGCACATTTTTTGTGTTGGCCATATATTTTATGTATATATTTTATGGAGTGTTTACTACATTAACAATTTTCACACTAGATTAAAGATATGTGCATCTTTTTGTAGGAGGCCATATCTAAAGTGGATGGGGTTGTAATGATTAATTCTATAATAACACTTCACTAAATGTGCTTGCTAGCTCACCCCTTTCATCAAGCATAGTCTAATTTATGGTGCATACTATATTTAGAAAGTAAATCAAAAATATAAATTTTTAATTGCAAAAAATATTAAGAAGTTATTCTCTTTGTGAGGGAGCTTAATGGTCAGGCCTTTAGTTCTTCTTGGTGGAAGAATGAGTTATTCATTTTATTATCTGTATAAACTACTCATTATAATCTTAAATTCATAAAACTTCTTATTCTACATATTTATAATCTTGAAAACCATTCTAGTGCATATCCTTAAATAAATCATAATCCCCATCTATCACCCAAGAAAGATAAAATTTCTTCTAGTCATAGTTCCTACCCATATACAAACACCTAAATATTTAACGTTATGCCATCCATTATAGAACACACTACCATACATTCATACAAACTTCAAGTGACTTAAATGTCATTAACCCTCTTATTTATTTAACTCTAAATTGTATACCTAAAAGAGAATGCTTTTATGTATGACTCATTTTAATGGCTTAAGAGACATCACCTTTAACATCTACTACCCCACCCTTAACTACCAACTTCTTAAGAGCATTGCACCACATTAGAGGTAGATGTTTACAACATTTGGAACCTTTGCTCATTATAATTTACAAGATATGTAAAAATCTAAAAATTGTTAAAATTAGCTTTAGTTTGATAACAATAAGTTCTAGACTTCCTACCAAAGTTAAGATAACTAAACTAGCTACACACCATCACAATTCAAAAGGATATTTTTTTATTATTTTAATGTCAAATTTAGCTTTGTAGTCCAAATCCCTTGAAATTCATTTTTTGTGCAAAAAAAAAAGCATGGAATCAAGGCAATTTGCTATCAAAATAGTGTATTTTATATTCTAAATATAAGGAACATTGTGTAATTTTAGCTTGAGTTTGAGAAGCTATTAAAGGGATTAAATTAAGTTCTTAAGGAGAAACACTATGGTAGAGAAGATTGAAAATGTTATCAAATAATGGAGTTCACCATTTTAATTTCTATTCCTCTTCTTCAATAATCTTCTTCTTTTAGATACATAATATTTTTATAATCGAGTGTTTATTTGGTATCAACTTATAAATTTTTTTCTCTTAGGGTACAATATATCTTTCTAGTTTGATCAAATCTTTTACTTCCTTCAACTTTGGTTAAATAGTATGATTTCTTATTTATGCATTTGAATACATGACCAACAATTGCATAAATTAGAGATTATTTAAAATCAATGAGTAATAAAGGAGTAATAATTAAAGTCATTGTGCTTGAAAAGTATTGAAACTTCTATATAATAAAAATATTCTTATCATGGTATTATAGCAATAATAGTATTCACATTATAAGAAATTATGTTTTAGTTGAATATATCACATAGATATTAATAGAGTGCCCTTTGAAATGTATTTCTTAACATTTCAAAAATCTAGTTAAATATTTATTTAAAACAAATTCGTAGCCTTTAATTGAAATAAAGAAGAGTTAAACAAGGAAATTTAATTTTTTTCATACTAAAATAAAAACACAAACAAACATATTGATTCTCCTTTATCATTTACCCAGTTAAATTAGGTGCTTTATTATTCTTCATTTTATCACTTCATAACTAAATATAAAAATATTATTTAAATAATTCTAAGGTTAACTCAACTTTGGTAGTTAATTAGTAGAAGTCCTTATGAGATGATAACTCTTTAACTATTTTTTTGCTTGTGTCAAAATTTTATTTTATGTGCTAAATTTTAGTTAAAATTTATACTTTAGGTACTATTGAACTCTACATATATCCCATACGATGAATCAGGCAAATAAAGCAAATTTTTCTGACTACAAATGTGATGATGTCTAGATTAAAGTGATCATCATCAAAATTGATCAAAATCTTAGATTTCCAAACAAACATGTCTAAAATATAAAAATAGACTATGGGAGTCCTCTCACATTATCTAACGATCACTTAATTGAGGTGATGTGTCCTTAGTATGATTTCATGCATATTAAAGTCAAAAGGCCTTGATGACAACCAAGCAACCTCCATTTGCAAAATTAATTATGTTGATATCTCTGAAATGTCAAAATTTATCAAATAGGGCCCTCTGCAATCTATTCAACTAGGTCAGTGCGAGTTCCAAGCGAAGGAGATAAAATAACCTTGATTAATGCTAAAGCAACCCAAAAACCTTTGAGTATAAAATAGACTACAAAGAACTCTCAGTGAAATTCTTTAGGCAGTTCCTACCATTCATTGTATTCTCATTCATCTTCTCCTCCTTTTCATGCTCATGAGATTGTTGAGGCTTGACCAGTTTCAAAAGAACTCCAATAGAGGAAGGGGGGCAACTGCCTCATCTCAAAGCTAATCCATCAAGGTTTTGACTTTTAGTCTAACTACTACCATCTAATCCTCGATAGAATGATCAGTGTAGAGATCTTGAAAGTTTTGTAGTCTTCAGCAGAGTCAAATCCTGCATCGAAGAACTTCAAGAAGTTCTCTAGGATTATGAGATCCGGCATGGGCCCTGAAGGGGTAATGCTAGTGGGGTGGCAGATAGCCAGCATTTAGGAAGAGTTTTCATCATTCAATGGTTCTGTTCCATCTTCATTTCAGGTTTCAATCTTTTTGGATTGTGACAGTCAATGCTAGTCAAGTATATAGATGCTTCAGTTCATCAAAGTTGACTGTCAGACCTGCAGGGTTCAGAACTATTCTGCTTTCAATTTGGAAAGGAGCAAGGTCTCCAGTGGATGATTTAGTCCACTGAGTGTGTGGGAAAAAATATTCCTGGTGGAGTGGGAAACAACCAATAAACCATAGACTAACACTCTCCCCAGTGGAGTTTCCATGCAGAAACTCTTTTTTCGGTCAGTTGAGACTCGACTAAAAGGATATATGATACAAAGAAGAGAAATATGAAAGAGAGATATCTTTCTCTATATACGATCTTTCTAGTATTAAAGAAAGATAGAAAAGAAAGAGATATTCCCTCCATACTGGTATGAAATCAGATACGATATTTCCTTAAAGAAAGATAGATATTTTCAAAAATCACTTAATATATTCATTCCAGCTGGTTGGAAATCCAATAAATCAAGAAAAATCTAAAATACAAGAATATTATGTATAATTCAAGAATTTGAATCAAAAAGGTTTTTTTTCAAAATTTCTATTCAATCAATATCTTGATTACAAAATACTGAAAGAAAGACATCAAACTAATCTTCATCTAAATCAAGAACAACAAGCATGAAATTCTAATGAACATGAAATCTTGTATTTCTTATTTCGGATATTATGTTCTTGATTTAGAAAGGAGAGGAGTCATTAAGCCACTCGATTGAAAGGAGAGGATGGTCTTTTTTTCAAGTAGTAGACCTACCCTAAAGGACTCTTTCTCTTTAGCTTTAGGAAGAGGGTTGTCATTGTCTCTGCATTCCAGTTGCATTCCTTCATTATAAGTTCAAATGTCATCCACTTCACAAGCTCATATCCTGATCTGATAGTCGATGGGTCAGCCTTCTCAATCAATCTCGTAGTCTAAGATATGGGTCAAAAGAATCAATTGAGCTGCTCCTTGCCTCTGGAGTATTCCTAACTTCTTAGACTAGACTGCTAAAGCAAAATGAAGATCAAATTACCATGGACTTAAGATTGCCCTTTCCTTAACTCTTTAGGTAGGAAATGACCCTAACTTGGCTTACTTGATTGCTTGTTTCGTTCCCTGCTTCACCTACAAACTGATAAATTGGGATGAGTACTACTAGTGGGTTGGATTCTTCTTCTCTAGCTATTTCTTTTTCATAGAATAGGGGTTCGGGTGAATAATGTGATAACTCATCCATGCGGGTAGTCCCTATCTATCGTCATGCCCCTCTAAAGGCAGTGTCAAATAAAAAAGAGTTCAATATTATAGAGAAAGAGAGAAAGCTACTTCTTCGGATTAGACTTGGGCCTCAGCTTAATGAAGGTAAAGAAAAAGACAAGGTCCTCTTTCTCTTCTCTCATAAATATGTCCTCAACTACGATAGCTACTAGAGTGAGGTTGCGTATATAATAGAATGGCAGTTGCCTATTGATAGAAGTCATCTCTACGCACACTCACCTGAAAAGGGAAGACTGAAAGCTAGAGTCTTAAAACTAAGCTAAAGAAGTGGACATTGTCCTCTTTCTCTTGTTGGACTCATCAATGAAATCTGAAGTCAAGAAGTAGTGTTAACTCTTGGCCTCAGAGCTTTTGTGTTGTTAACTACGAACTCAACTCACTCTTTTGTCATCAGCTCATCTTCTTCTATTTCAAAAAGTGGGCTCATACCTGACTCGCGCAAAGATAGACCTTCCTTTCTATTACCTCATCCATGATATGTCACTTTCATTGAACTAGTACTTGTTGCTTACTTTGAGGAGTCTGAAACACCTCCCTATCTTCCAAGAACATATATAGGAACTTCTTCTTTGTTCCTTTCTTCACTCTAATATGGAATCCTCTTTTCTTCCTCTAGGAAAGTGATTTGAGATTATGAATAGATGAGAAGCCCTCCAATAATTCTAATCTAAGTCATTTTTTGAGAAGTCCAATTTTGGTACAAGTCTCAGGGTCCAACTCCTCTAATACAAGGAAGGAATGTGTTTGGATCACTACTTGAATATAGCTTTGATGGTCAACTAGCTTATACTAATAGAATAAGCTATGTCGCTTGACTCTTTTCTTCTCTCCCTGGGGTTTCCTCTGTAATGAGTGTGAAAAAAATTTCTTATTGTAAGCAGTAACTATGCCTAAACACGCTAATGACTACCAATAAGAAAAAAATTCTAGTGCTTTATCATCCGTGAAAAATAAAGATCTATTCTTTACTGGCCAATAAAAGTAAATAAGATTAGAAAATTATGAACATGGAACAACCATTCTTTTCTATGCACCTTCCCTTATTACTCATATAATTCAAATAAGTATTCTTGTCTAACTATCTTTCATTTATCCCCAAACCAACACCCACCACCCCCACCCCTTTCACACGGAAAAGACTAGTCTTTAAAAGAAAAATCATGACTTCAAGCATTTTGCTCAGTTTCATAGAGTTTGCCCTTCCTACACTTTTCTTTTCGCTTCTTTTATCTAATTAGCTTTCCTATAGAGTATCCCAGTGAATATGAATATTGGTCTTCTTTTTAAGAAAAACTAGTAAATTAACATAACATATAATTGCTAGTACATCATTTTTCATGTTTTTCCCTCTTGTACCTTGCCAAGAAAGAAGTCGAGAACTATCTAGAAAGACATCCAACCATCTATACTCTATAGATAGGTCTAGGGTTAGTTATTAGTTCTTTCTAAAATTTGCTTTCCTTTTCCACCTTGCTTGCACCCCTAGGGCCACAAAACTAGCACTGGGCTTACTCTATTTTGTACCTTCAACCTTTCAACTCAAGCACTGGCATGCATGATAACTCCCACCAAGAAGAGAAGGGGAGGGGTCTTTGTTGGCTTTCAACTTACACGAGAAAGGGAGTTTTATGAGTCCTAGTACAAAATTGACCTCTCGAAGACATAGACCAAAAAATCTTATTTTCTCTCAAAATATATAGATTCTAAATAACAATAAGGAAGGAACTCAACCTTGGCCAAGAATGAGGACCAAGTTTTTGGATTTCCTATTCCTTCCATATGAACATGAACGTAAAGGGGAGAACAAATGGCTCAGGAATTGATTGGTTTTGAGCAAATTGTTAGAGTTATTGCTTGGATTATCATATAAAAAGAGGAGCCATTAGGCCACTCGAGCTTGTCTCCTCTCCATAGGGGGTCAATCTAAGGCCCTAATGCAAGATACTTTTTCTTGAACTTGGAAAAGAGAAAAAAGAACATCGACCAGGTTGCAAGCTTACTTGATCTTTCCCAATAAGCGATCCGTGGGCTAGACCAAGGAACCTAACCATATAGTGAAATATGCATCCAACCCTAGAATGAGAGATAATGAAAAGTCAAGCTAGCTTCCTAGTGAAAGAATCCTTTCCCCTCCTCAACTCTTTTTCTCTTCTGATTGTTGTTGTCTGTCATGGTGCTGCTTTAGGAGGAGTTTGAATGCAGAGGATTGATTTCTTGATAGGTGAGGTCTCGAGAACCAACTCCTTAACAGTCGCACCTTGCCTTCTTTCCTTGCTTTAGTGCAAGCATATAGAAAGTAGTAGACCCAGCTCCTTTTTGTTAGCTTTCTATGATATGGCTCATGGTATAGTCTAACTCTTAGTAGCCTTTCTCTCCTTCCCTTCTTCCTTTCCCTCTTCCATTGATCAAGGGAAAAGCATTGATGTTAAAGACACTCTTTCAGTATTGGCCTTGGGGCAACTATGCTCTGATTGAACGTCTATGGATTCAGGGAATCATAGGACTAACGGAGTAGAAGCATTCGGATCCTAACCGTAGGCTCATAGGTTGGATCCTATTGAATGCACCTATGATGGCCCACTGCTAAATGACTTGAGCGGGATTGACGGGTTCCTAACAGCATCGAAGGAAGATTTTTTTTGGGTAGTAACTGTAAATATGGTTTCAGTCGAAGAAGATGGGCAAGAAATCATGACTTGGGAAGACAAACCCTCTGAATAACCTCGAGAGACCTGAAACCAGTACCACCCATAAATGATGAAGTTCAATAGGTTTACTTGGGAATGGAAGGAGACCCTCACCCAATCTTCAGCCTATCATCAGAGGAAGCTAAACAAAATAATAAGTCTAGCTCCTTAAGGATTACTTGGACATATTTTCCTAAAGTTATGCTAAGATGCCTGGGCTAGACCCTTAAATCGCACGGGCTTAATATTCAGATGTTAAGCCCATCAAGAAAGCGTAATGACACTTTCATCCACTCCTCATGAAGAACATTAATAAATAAGTATAGAAATGGAATTGATGTGGGTTTCTTAAGAGAAGAGAAACATCTCGATTGGTTGGCAAACATTATTTTAGTGACCAAGAAGAATAGGTAGATTCGGGTTTGCATTGACTTTAGAGACTGATGTTGACCTCACTTTTGGAGTGAGTTCTCAATCTCCTCATCTTAGACTAAGGAGCCTTCTAAACACTAAGACTTTCTTAGTGATAAGACACTTTAGTGATTAGGTGAATATTTAACCTAAGCCTAGAGACTTAGAAAGGGTTAATCATAAGATTAGGCCATGTCTTAGGGACTTAGGAAAATAACCTACCCTATAGCCTAAACCCAATCCATGTACACCTTCTTAAATTCAATTCAAATCCAAATTTCAAACCAAACCTCAAATTTAATTCAAACTCAAATCCAAATCCAAATTCCAAATTAAATGATTAAAGCCCTTGATCAAATCTTCCTTAATCCTTATGATTGGATCACATAGATTTAGCCAAATTTCCATCCAATTCAATCCAAACTTGATTGATTTCTTCATGGATCAATCATATCTTCAATCATCTTTACAAATATAATTTAAATCTATACTAAAATCATCAAAACTAGATCAAATCAAATCAAAATAAAACCCCTTCTAAGCTCTTTGGACCTACCTCCATGGACTTCTTTATCAAATTTGCCCTCAAGCACCTTCAAACTCAATTGATTTTCTTATAAATCAATTGTAAATTCAATTATCTTTATAAATATAAATCAAATCCACAATCAAATAGCCAAAACTAAATCCAAATCAAATCGAAACACAAATTTGAACCCTTTAAGCTGATTTACTAGACTCAACCAAATGACATCCAAATCAAGTCAAAACTAATGGATTTTCTCTTGAATAAATCATTTCTTCAATTACCTATCCAAATATAAATGAAATCTACAATCATCAAGTCAAACTAAAATCAACCTAAGTCAAATCCATTTTAGCCCATTTGACTTGAAATATTCAATTGAACTAAAACTCTTTTAAACTCAAACCAATTGGAATTGGATTTATATATTAATCCCAAATACATATATAAACTCAACTAAATCAAACTCAACCCAAAATCAAGCCAACTAAATCCAATTGGTTCACTTGACCCAAGGTGGCCAATTTGACCTACATGAACCAAAATCCAATTCAATCAAAATCAAAGTAAATTAAGTCAATCCAAACTTCATGGCATGATTATTGATCACCCTAGGATGATCAATTGATATAAATTGGGTCAAACCAAGTCAACCTAGTATGTTGACCAAGTCAACCCTTTAACCCATATGAACCCAAACTAGCCAAATTACAACCAAAGCCAAATCCATTGAAACCAATGATTCAAATCAATCCAAAATTAACATTTAAACATGACTTAACCTTCAATTGAGCCAAACCTAGCCCAATTGACCCTCTTGACCCAAGTTGACCCAAATTGACCTAAATGGCCAAAATGGATCAAATCAAAATCCAATCTAAATTGATTATAGCCAATGGCTCAAGTTCTCTCCAAATTGATTGTTGAACTTGACCAAAGCCTCAATTAGCCCAATTGACCCACTATACCCAAATAACCTATTGAACCCAACTTTACCTAAAGGGTCAAACTAACCTGAAACTCAATCAAATCCAAATTGAACTCAACCGAAACTCACAACACATTTCCAAATGATCAACCAAACCCATGCCAAGCCATGACCTAAGCCAATTTGATTAATTTTGTCAAATTGGTCAACCTAACCCATTTTGACATAATTTGACCCAAATGGGTCAAATTAAGCCAAACCTAACCTAATGAACTTCAAATGACATGAAATATGTCCCAACTCACTTTTGTCTTATTTCAAATATGTCCAAATCAAATCCAATGCTAAATGACCACTCTACCATTAGGTCAAGGGTGTCACATAAGATAAATCACCTATATGTAAGTGGTCATTTCCATTCCTTGGCCACTTAGCACCCTCCCATTGGTCCACCTAGGCTCTGGACACTACCCAACTTGACCCAAGAGGTGGTTGGGTTGGCCATGACTCATGGGGAGTTGAATTTACCTCACCTCCACCATTGGAGCATTTGAAACCCAAAGGACACCTACTAATCCCTCTTAGCAGTCACCTCTCAAGCCTTGGCCAACCAAACCAAGCCACCTAAGATGAATTCCCAACCACCCCAAGCCATAGGACATCCACTAGGAGCCAAAAATCACCATTAGTGGTGATTTTCAGCCAAAACCAAGCACAAAGTGAAAGAAGCAAAAGAAGATCTCATTATGCTATCAGACACACTCTAAGAGCTCCCCCAAGTAATAATGAAACCATTCCCTTCTTCCTTTGGGATAGAAGAACACCAAACTAAGTGAATTTTGGTAAGGTGGAGGTGATCATTGGTGGATACAATATTCCAAGTGAAAGCAAGGGTTTAGATTCATCCCAAGGCTTCATCTCACATTCAGGAGTGTGATCGGATCAATACAGCTGTCAGAAACCATCCCAGTGAGGTAATTTTCAAATCTCTTAACCAACCGTAGGATCTATTATTTGTGAAGATTCTTGCACAATTTTAGGAATTTCCCTTAGATTACCCTTAAATTCTTCATTTATACAGTCTAATGCAAAAATAGAAGTTTTCTGGTGAGAATCAAAACAAAATTGATCCTGATTAAACCCCATTTCATCAGTTTCATGATTTTTGTTGGTTCGACACTTTTCATCGTGTCGCTGTCATCCATTGGGAAGCTGATGAAGCAGTAGCCTTCCAATCTCCCATTCAGGGAAACAAGCGGAGAATAGAGCCAGATTACATGATTTCAGCCCATTCAAATCACAGGTTCAATCTGGACCATCCGATCTGTGATCAGACGATCGGATCTAACCCCGCGTCATTCTATGCAATTTCCCCCTCAAAGTCCATGCGACACGCCATGTGGCACCGTGTGCCATGAGGAATCACCGGCCTAATTGCACGGTGCCATGTGGCACCACGTTGCTCCGTCAATGTTATGTGGTGCTGACTAGGTTAAGTAAGAAATTAGGATATTTTCATCTTTTAAAATTTAACTAAATTACCTGAAACTTCAAAAATTCATAGAAAATAAAGTGCTTAACTAAAAATTGTAAATAAGGCTCGTTGGGTTTGTCTTTTAGATAGGAATCCAACATATCCAAAATCCCTAATTTTTACTCAGTATTCTGAACTTAACTTAGGTTTTAATGAAAATCAAACTTCATTAATTAAACCAAAAAATACACATCAGATTGATTGAAAATTTTAAGGATTGAAACTGAACTTAAAATACACCTACCATAAAAATTTCAAATCAAAAGGATTTCTATATTGGGAGATATTGCATTCTGAAGCACAAATAATCTATTTTAATAAAAATAAATTAATAGAATATAAAAATCATGAAAAATCATTTAAATTAGCTGAAACTTTGAAAACTTATAACAAATCATAAAAATACAAATAAATATTCATTTTGAAGGTATTTCAAAGGATAATTTATTAAAAATATTCTTAATAAATTTTAAAAGTAATTAAGGCTTAATTAAGGCTTAATTATCAAATTAGTTAACTTAATTACTCTTTGATTACTTAAGTAATTAACCCCAAACTTTATGTGTTAATTCAATGGGATGATCTCTACCTCTCATAATTTTATTGGAATTTATTGCTTAATTAATTCAAGAAATTAGCTCTAATTACTCAATTAAGTAATAATTAATCTCATGAATAGTAATAAATTAATTAATTAAGTGGTTAATTGTTGCTTAATAGTGAATGAACCCATGAGATAAGAATAGGGCCTCTTTCTAATCTATTTCCTAAATTGTTTATTTCATCAATTAAATTAATCAAGGCTTAATCAATTAATCAAATTGCTTAATTAATCAAATTGAAGTTACAATCACATGGAATCTCAATTAATGAATTCTTGGGTAGACCCTTAGTTGTTCAATAACCTAAAGAAATCCTAAGGAAATTATAATTAGTCCACATGTGTGGGAGAATTATAAGAGTACTTAATTAAGTTCTTTAACTTAATTAACTATTAATCATGAGCCATTACATTAGGCCCCTTTTATTTCTTAGGATCATTGCAAATTTATTTTTCATTCATATTCATATCATGTTGGCTCATAATTATTTTTGTTAATTAAATTAAGGCAACATATGTAAGGATTAATTAATAGATTTAATGCATGTTACAACCTAATTAATCCATAAGTCAACTTAATTACATTTTATTAAACCAAATTAATTTACAAATATGGGAATGGGTTAGGATCAGCAAACTTCTATTCACATTTCTTAAAACAAATCAAACATGAATTCAAAATGATACATAAAAAAGCTTTGGTTTATTTTAAGTGGTGTTATTTGACATGATTATCCTTAGGAGTTAATTTGATTGAATGAATCACATGGTTGTGTTTAATTATTCCTCTTCAATCATGTTAATGTTTTATGTCACTTGAAATCATACATTCATCTTTCCAAAATTAGTTAAATCAAATTATTTTCTTTTATGTCAAGCTTGCTTGTGTTGATTTAATTTAATATATGTGTGACTATTATCACTATTAAATCCAAATGTATTTTCAAAAATCTTATAAAAGAATAATAACATATGATGTGATGTTAGTTATAAATACATTAGAGATGTATGTGATTATACCTTAAGTATATGGAATGAAGCTTTCTTTTCTTTAATTAATGTGTGGTTTTATATGTATTTGAATGTTAATAAGTATATAATCTAGACATCCTAGGAACACGAGGCTTTAGTTATCCCCAAGGAGGTCATTTGATTACCTCACTTCCCTAGTTAATAGCGACAAGTACTTATTTGATTTTATTTACTATGTATTTCTATATTAGAATTTGGATAGAACTTTAATCCATATGCATAAATGCTTCAATTGAATGAAAATGCAAACTTTACATGGTTTTTCTTCCTTCATTTATGTATACATCCATATGTATTTGAGAAAAGTAAGTGTTTAGTCTAGACATCCCGGGAATATGAGGCTTTAGTTAGCACCAAGGAGGTCATTTGATTACCTCACTTCCCTAGTTAACAATGGCATGTACTAGCTTATGTCTCTTATACATGTGTGTGTGTGTGTGTATTTAATTATGGAATTAGAACCCCTCCTTCATTTATCAATAATCCATGCTTTCATGAGTGACTAAGTTGTTCAATTAATTACTCAAATAATTTGGAGCTCTCTTTCCTATGTATATTTTGTATAAGAATTTTGATAGAGCTTTAAATAAATATGATTAAATAATTCAATCAAATGAAAGAATATAAACCTTAAATACACACATCTATATTCATCATTTAAGTGTGCTAAAACATGTTGCATGTATAGATATACTTAGGATTGAATCATATGTATGTTAGATGTGATGAAAGGGAATAGTTTGATATATGTCATATGATAGTAATTAAATTAAATTAACTTTAAGATGCATTTCATATTGAATGAAGTTATTTAAGGTGAACCTAAACCAAGGATCAATTTAAAATGTGTAATAAGCCATTCACCAAAGAGAACTAAATCAAATTAATATGCTTTAAAAAATGGTTTAGAAGGGATGAAAGAGAGAAATTCTCTTTCCTATCTTTATAACACTTAGTTGCTAAGTGTAGGTCACATGAAGCCAAACAAATAATAAATTAAAATTCTCAAATCAATTAAACAACTTGAGGTGAAATCATCCATTATGGTTAAAATAAATTCCTTTCACACTTAGAAAAATATAACATTAATGTCTAGTAAGATACACCACACAAGCCTTAACACACACATTAGAATTAAATCACCACTTTTAACTCTATGTTAAGATGGTGTATGATATGATGTATATTTTTTTTTATGATATAATATTTTAGACTGAAAGTTAGGTGTATGTTTATGGACTAGATGGTAGGTCGTGATTAGCCTAATCATATTTTCTACAGTAGATTATGCTTAAAGGGCCACTTAAAAATAAATATAAATCCTCTCTTTACAAGTTGCTTAAGTCCTTGAGCATAATCCAAGTTAGGATAGGTGGACTTGGTTACCCATGTGAAGGGTGCGAAGTCCAAATTATGATATAACTGCTTGAGATTGTATGCATGTTTAGCTAACACTTATTTTGTATGTGTAGTTAAATTTACTTTTCCTATTTTTAATGTAATTTTTCATTAGGAATTAGGATTAGTGTTATGGGGGATAAGAATGAGCATTTTTAGAAGACTTAGTCCTGGGGTGTCATGTGATGCCTTGAAGCTTACCAAATAAAATGGAGAAATGAAGACATGAAGACATGAAGAATGAAGAAAAGAAGACCCCCATAGCATTTATTCATTTCTAAATTATAATTATTCTTTCATATTTTAGGTTGTATAAGGGTAGAGCTCGGTTACCCATTTTCTCTTTTTTGGTCGTACAGTGGTGCCCGACTCATGGGTCTATTATTCTTTTGTGGTAGCTATAAAATATTTGATGTTATGTTTAACTTATGCATTAGAAATTGCATGTCTCTTCATAGTTTCTTTATGATTGTGTTTGTTGTATGGCTTGGATGTGATTAGGCTCTTAGAGAAAAATAAATATTTTATTCAACTACAACTCAAAACTAAAGTTTTAAATAACTCATAACCTCACAATAAAAGCCTAGGATGAAAATCAAGATAATTAAAAGATTTACCCTTAGCTATATGGTTAAATGTCTAATAACATGCATACATATTCTTTCACTCTTGTAAAATGAGGACCTCCATCCTTACATGCATGGGAATCGCTTGAATTATGAGAGCAACTCCAACTGACACCTGTAAGAGCAACTCCAACTGACAGAGCTTCACCCCATTCTCCTCTGATTTGGTCAATAATCCATTTTATCATGCATTTAGATGTTTAAAAATCCCAAAGCCTTTGTTAAAATGAACTTTCAAAATTGAAATAAAATTTGAAAAAAGTTTGTATTAGATTAAGTCATTGCTCATACCACTCATGCTCTAGTCTCTTAGGGAGTGGGTTTAAGGGCTTTAGTCTCTTTCTAAATTAATAACAACCTAACTAACTTGCAATTTTCTATGAATGGATGATATGAATTTAAAGCATTGGAGGAGTTAGTTGGTGACCACTTCAGGCAGTTGTAAGCCCAATAGTTAGGTGGTTTACTCTCTCTTGTGGAGGTAAACCTTATACTCATCTTCGCTTAGATTTAGGTCATGCTTTAGCTCGCTAAAGTTCTTAGATTTAGGATCCGTAGCTATTTCCTTCGAGCTACAAGCATAAATCCTCACCTCTTAGGTATTTTTATAATCTTGTGTTGTTGGATTATAAGCCCTAGTAATCTAATAAAATTTCAACTTAAAATATATAAATCTCTTCAACTTAAAATATATAAAGTCCAATTATATGATAGATTGGAATACTCACTAGGTCTCCTAGTATCATGATCATTTTTTACTTCCTCCCTTTGGATTCTAAAAATAAGTCTTCTCCATGAACTTTCCCAATTGATATTCCAATATAACCAATTTATTGATAATCTTAACCTTAAAATCTTTGGAGATAATAATTGTCTACTTTAATCGCGAGTATTCCTAAGGAATTCACCTTCCTTAAGATGTAATTAACAATGGAGACTTGCCTCCATAGGGAACATTAGAACCTAGTTTAATATAAACCCTACTTTATTCATCCATGTAAAGCAAGAAAAAAATCTCAGGTACATTCAAAGACCCATCATGCCTTAGGAGTCCTCATTAGGTGATTAGGTCCATTATAGGGTGATGATTTCTTTCTTTGATATATTTCATCATTCCTTAATATTATACTCGATCACTTCAATAAGTACCCCCTAAGATCTACATGGTGTCCCACACATCCAAAAATAAACACCACACCTGAATAATGCATTCCTTAAGATGAATTTCCTTTGCCAATCATGGAAATCATGATAGACAATACCTGCATATATGGATAGATGTCTTTCATGGATGGTTTGTCTAGGTATAACCAAAGAAAAATGGATCCAGATGAAAAAAGGCACATGTCCTTTAGAACTCCATTCGATACGTACTACTATACAGTGATGCCATTTGGTCAACCAGATGTCACCTTAAAGAGTGGTGGCAAAAAACTAAAATTGATCAACATGAGTGAACTGTGCTTAGACGCATTCATCAAACCACACCGCATCTATGGGGGGAGCTAATGGATGATTGTAGCACCTTTCAATTCACAGAATATGATCTGGGACATGATGGGAGTTACCGTGCCTCGGTAGGAAAAAGATCACCAGAGTATAGCACAAGATCGCCCTTTCTTACTAGCATGGGGTCATTCTGTGAACAAGGTAAACCTAATGGGATGGGAACCAAAAAATGAGAGGTGCCGCATTGGGCAGAAGATGATCCAAAAAGTGAAGGCTAACCTTCATGTGTTGGGTGGGTGATATAAGAGGTAGAATGGTTCCAAGCCGGCCGCAAGGAATCAAGAGATCTTTGATGATGATGACATGGACTCAGGTGATGGATGAAGTCAACCAGAAGCAATGAGCAGCTGCGGTCGAAGCTTGGCTCTAGCCAATAGGCTAATAGTAAGCTTGGTTACAGAAGCGCTTACCGAGTGTGATTCATCACTTGAGATGTATGTGGGGGAACTCGCATGTGCGGTTCTGAGAGGGAGGGGGAGAGAAAGTTGGTTGAGCCATTCCATCCCAATACCATATATTTGGAGCTCAATATAAAATTCATCTTTCTTGCAAGACCCATTCGGATAAGGGCAAACTTAGAGATTATTTCGAAGTTAGATCTTTGCCTTTTCCCTTTCCTCAACTAGAAAAACATTCTAAATTGACTCTCTTTTAATCAAAAAAATTTGATGATGCACAGTGTCTGATTGTTCCCTACTGTTGTGACTTTTTGTACTACACCAACCTCTTGATATACCCGAGAAAATGTTAGAAATCAACTATTTCCTCGGGTGTCTGAGAACCTTATCTAGGGCACCTCCGCATTACCATGCTACTGGGATGTCAAAGTGTATTTGTTACTAATTTTGATTGTCTTCTAGAATGAGTTATTTTTGTCTTTATTTCTCAAACACCTAACTTCTAGAATGAAGTTCTTAGGGAATAAGTCAAAGTAATTCATTACGGACATCCCCCTCCTGAACCTTGTTAGTGAGTTGGGTGATTGAGAAGGACCAAGCAGGAAATGCATCTATTCCATCCATGTACATATCAAAAACTGATGGAGGTCATCAGGCAGCTTATCCGAATGGCACAAAGAGTTGAGTTGGTTGCCAAAAAGCCCCATTCTATTCGACTTCAGATAAATATGAAAGACTTCATGGGCTTTAGCACTCGATCGAAAGGAAAGAAACTAGTAGGTGCACCTCGACAAAATAAAAATTCTATGAAGAAGGCATCAGGTCATAGCTTACTGACTAATGAAAGTGTGCACCTTAAGCCTGAATACTCAGGGCAAGTTAAGCCTTGACTTGCTAGTGTGGAGGATTCTTTTCATGATCGGATTACCTATATTTCTGCTTCAAATATGTATTCAGATCTTTTTTTCCAACTATTGGGACTACTTATTTCCAGGATAAAGCCCTCAATTGGTCTCTTCGACTTTCTACCAGAATCCAAGCATTGAAGCAACCTTTTTGTCGCACCATAACTGATTTTCTCCTTTCAACTCTTACCAATCCACCCATCATTGTTAATAACTATGCTCCTTACTCTTTGACTGTATTGTGTGGCCACTTTTGCTTGATGTCTGGCTCACTAGATCTGGTACATGAAAAATTCATTTTCACTCTCCTTCTACCACCTAGTATACTTATTCACCGGAAAAGTCAAGCGAGAGCTATTAGTTTAAAAGTAGAAGGAAGAGTAAGACCCAAGGCCTGAACTATCTCAAACTGAGTGAGGAAAGAAGATGTAGTATAGCTCTCGATGTATGCGAGATAGGTGTGAAATGCACCTAGCACTTGGCATGGATATGCCGATAGCTGGAAGGCTTCGTACTGAACTTCACGCCATTCTTATCTAAGTTGATAGTTTTATGAAGCCGTCGTGAGACAAGGCGCTAGTTGACTTTAGAGGCGGTCATTAGGTAAACAACATAGAGTTAGTAAGGAAGAACAGGCCCCCATTGAATATATCTTCCTAGTCCTACTACACTACCATTCTCTTATCGTAGAAAGAACATGAGAATGGAGAGAGGGAACAAGTCTTTGGGACGGGGAAAGCAGATGTCTCTGAAGGGGTCAAGGGGGAGTAAAGCTACTTCATTCCTCTCACTTTACTTGAGCCTCTCTCCTCTATCTTTGCTCAAGCCTGTAAACACCTCTCCTTTTAGTCGAGTGTCCTAACAACTCCTCCGCCAAGTCTAGATAGATCGGGTGTGGTATTCGAAGGTGGGTAACAAACAGTAAGGGTATCCGCTGACTATTTTTCCAAGGCCAATGCTTTCTTCCTATTTGGGTTCAATTTATACATTCTTAGTGGTCCCCAGCCTGGTCAAGTCACAAAATGATTCTTTCTATTCATTATATTAAGAAGTAACAAGTATCCATTGGGAATAAGCCCCTGAAGTTGTTCATTTTGTCATATTACTTTTATGTTAGTAAAGAAAATAAGAGAGGATGGTCAAAGGATTACATTCTTTTGATACGAGGATCTACTAAAGCAGAGTGTGAAATGGAGCCCACCCAACTTTTTGATCCTATGAGAGGTCGGTGGACAATTTCCCTGAAACCTATAAAAGGAACCAGTTCGAGCTAAGGCTACCAATCTTTCCCTAAAGGCGCTAGTGAAGACGAGTAAATTTGACACAAATATAAAATTTTCTATTCAATAGATTGTGAACTGCATGCCGCTTCGACTTCCTTGATGGGAGGGAGTCTTGTCTTGCTTATCGCTAGAAATGGAATAGGGTGGGCATTGGAACATCGCTTTCTTTCTATAGGCAATATACAATGGTACTTACTTAGATATTGCTTCTCCTTTTTCTCTCCTTCATACCGGGGCGTGGTCTATCTTATCTAAAGTCAATCAAATTTGTTCATCCAACTAAATTAATAACTAAAAAAATTTTATTTGATTCTTCAATAAGGTCGACATGAAGCACTACTACTGCTTGCTTGGATTTCCATCCATTAAACTTCCATTGAATGTAATCTGGTCATATTATACTTTCACTTTACTTTAGTTCAAAATCAAGATAGCTTACATAAGCCACTATTTATACAATAGAAGTCTCAGTATAGAAGTAGAAGCTTTTGATGAGAGAGAAAGATCAGGTGATGAAGGCATTCTCTTGTTATAGTTGGAGTTCTGGTTGGTTCAGTGATCAAAGGCATCGGAATAAGTAGTGCTAGTGACTTGAGGAGGAGGAACTGCTATGAAAAATGTTCGCGTAGAAGCTTCTATTTCTTTCTATATCTTCCTCTTTTATTTATTGGGGTTTCATTTGAGCCTCAAAAAAGTTTCTTTTCGACTGACTAGCTGAGTCTAGTGCATTTACCAAGTCCGATTTGGAAAGAACTTGATCCAAATTCTTCTTTTTTCTGTCTTCAGCTCTAACATTGAATTCCACTTCTAGCCCCTATTCTCTGGAAATATTCATTCATAGGTAAATGTAAGTAAAAAGAAAAAGGTTTTTCCTCCAAGGGCGGTTATGGCTAAAACACCGCTCAATGATGAAATAGCAATTGTAACTATTTATGTGTGTGGCTATCTATCTTCTACTATTGATGAACTTATTCTATAGATACAAGATGCCTAAGCAAGCCTATTCTTGTATCCCAAGGGTTGCCGAGAAAGGTAAGAAGGACGAGAAAGAAAGGTTCTTGGTTACATAGATGATAGTCAAACTTGAAAAGACATAAATTGATTAACCCACTACTACTAACAGGACAGTCGAGAGACCAAAGAGATATTGGTTGAATCACAGACCAGACATACAAGCATTGGTCAAAGCCTAGAAAGTCACCAACCATCGAAATGTTACCCGTGAAGCCTGATGCGGAAGTAGCACTAATTGTGTTACATTCATCTCTAAGGATGCTTCAAATGAGAATTTTGCACCCTAACTTCCTATTCAAGGAAGTCAACAGTCCTCGAACCTCTTCTTTGAAAACCCACTTTGCTTTACTACCTCCTAATCCCAAGGAATATCAAGGCGAATTGTGTTGGTTTTGATGCTACTTGAATGTTGGAGAATCTACTTCCGCACAGTTGTGAAACAACCCAAAGCCAAAGAATGCAGGAACAATCTAATATTATCGTAATTCATATCATGACACGATTCCTTATCCACTAGGTACCAAATCTCACCTTTTTCTATGTTGGATGGGCCCTACACTTATCTAATTTTATTATCGCTTGCCGGGACATGGAGATAAAATGGGTATTGCTACGCAATTTTCCTTTCCCTCGATGATCCTGCCTATGATCAGGTCGAGCCCCATCTAAATGGGGTATGAGCATTTCTGACGTACATTCTTTATCTTAGGATAAAGACTACTTTTCTTGGAGAATAGCCTTATCTTTGGATTGAAAATGAAAGCAAGGAATGAAGTAGCTCGATATGTATTCGAGAGGAACAGTGTCATGCTGAATCAAGTGTCACAGTATGAACTCTACACCTAGAGAGAACTGGTTCATATGGGAAGTCTCAAGAATTTTCTCATCAATATGACTTCTGACTTCAGCTCGTCAACTTCCTGGCAAATTCATTGCGCAACTCAACATGGCGACTACAAAACCAAGCCTCAAATTCCTTGAGCCGCAATCTCTAGGCTTCCTCCTTCATCTTCTCAACCTTAGCGCCAACTTGGAGGGAACCACCTTCAACGATTCAAAGTCCAAGAGCGCTTCTCTAACCTCCTCGTCAAAATCATCATGTACAATTTCTCATCAGGTGACCTTGCCTCAGAATCTTTCCTCTTGGCATGAGCTTGAGCCTCCTTCTCATTTGTGACTTTCAAAGTTGAGTCTCGCTCACTACCTCCTTCAGAAGTTTCTTTAGCATCGGCTTCTCCTGAGCAGACTTCATTTTGCGAATTCTCCTAGCAGCGTTCTCTTGACTTTTTGTCGACTTCAACTCGCCCACACCATCTGATGACTTCGAGAGGCTTGAGGTCCACTCAGAGACTGGAACCCTACTTTCTGGAGTCTCGATCTCTATCTCGTCCTAGAGCTTATTCAACTCAGCTACCATAGAATACCTAGGAGAATGGAGTCTGCTGCTCGTCGCCTTTTCTGGAGAAGTCATAGCTCTAGTCTCCGTCATCTGCACTGTACCCAAGATTTCACTCACAATAATCTTTGGAGCGCTCTTTTCTCCATTAACTGCTTCACCATGTCTAGAAGCTCCTCTAGTAGCTTGGTGCAAGACTCTGCTCTTTATTACCTTTTGTACCCTCAGCTGGTTGAGTTTTCACTTTCTTCAGTTGAGGCAATTCTAAATATGAAGATTTTCATGCAACCTTTCATGCCAACAATTCTATAAATTTCTTCAACAACCTTGTAACAACCTCATCACTAATCAGGCTTATGATCTCCTCCATCCTACCAAAGAAAGAAAAAGCAATTAACTAATAAGAGAAATGATGATAAAGAAGTCAAATGGAAACCTTTGAAGAAAGCCCTGAGCCTCATACTTATAGGCATCGATCAATGACGTGTCTGCCTCTTGTCAATGATCCAAGCATCTTACAAATTCAACGTTCCAGATTACCTAGGTGGGTTATAGAATTCATTCTTCTGTTCTTCTCAACTTCTCAGAAGAGACACGAGAATCGGGGAACTAATACACTGGGTCAGATTGATCAAATCATCATGTAAGCCTGAACCCGGTTCAATAAATCGCAAGCTATGAATCAACTCGGTACTTGCCAAACTCGAAGTCGCCCAATGCTTCAAGCCGTGAGTCACATCTCAACAAGAGAACTAGCCAAGGGCACTCGCCTTACCAAACTCGTGCATTCTTGCTCATTGGGACAACTGACCCTGCCCACTACACGCCTTGCTACACCAAACCTAATTATGCACATTTCTTGTATTCAACCATGTAGCCCTTCCTGTACTGCAGACCTTGGCTCACACCTAGAAATAGTGGTTCACTGGTCATGCGCGGGGATCTAGAACCTGAAATCTCGAGTCCAAGACACCACTTTGTACTTTTTGACCAAAACTTTGTCCAATCGAAATCCCATATTCTCTCTCTCTCTCTCTCTCTCTCTCTCTCTCTCTCTCTCTCTGTCCTCTCTTGGCTCGATTTAACTCTCTCTTTTTGTGCTCTAAGGTGCCAACCTATGGGTCCCCATGAGAGGGCCCATGTGGGCGAGATCTGGTATGGAGACAATATATATAATTTATAATTACATATATTATTTCTTTGTAAAACACTAAATTGTTCATACAACTTAAATCACTAACTACATATATTATAACTACATATACTATTTCTTTTAAAACACTAAATTATTCATATAATTTATTCTTTCTTACTTATTTAAATCATAAGTTATTGCATTTATAATTTTAATATTAATATTATTCTGCATTATCTGATGTATAAATGTTTAATATAAATTAGTTGACTTGTGTCTCTAAATAAATATTAGAAAATTTATTTTTTAATTATGTTTCATTTTATTCAACATATAATAGTTTTTAGTCTTTTTTGCACAAATAGTTGCAGCACATCAAATTTTCAATTGAGTTTTTCAAACAAAATCACAACCACCAGCTTCTTCTGCAACGGCTTCACAACTACTTCTCAAATAATGTCCAAAATGAGTTCTTAAATAATACCGCCATGATGAAAAGAAAATAAGGTTAAGAGCTCCAAAATTTATTTCATATCAAGAGTATTTAAAAAATCATATGAAATAAATATTTAATAAAAATACAAGTTATTTATGTAACAAATATAGAATAGTAATTTTCTACTGTAAAATAAAATTTTAAATTCTCTTAAAGATAAACTTACATTATCTTATATTTTTGCACTGCCATAAACTTATTTATAGTTATGGTCAACATGTACACTTACCAAAAATTTCTTATTACACAATTAAAATAACAAAATGAAAAAAATAAACGAATTTTAAAAATTAAGAGCCGATGGAAATACTTAACACATACGCATTATCTATCTACTGGCAATTTTTGGTCAGTAATGCTAACTTCTAAGTTTCTCCATCTACCAGCTTTACGGTTGGAAGGAAATTGAGAAAAATAAATTTATTGGGAATAACAAATTCCTAACAGTTGTTTGATTCTAATGTAAGGTTTAGATAATTAAGATTGCCTGAAACACGAGGGCAAATACCTTATTTTTTAATTAACTTTAATTTCAATCTTAATAAAAAAATGAGAGGAAAATTTAATCAAATCGTCATTCAGATTATCAATCTCAAAAGAAACAAAATCTCAATGTCACATATATTAAATAAGAAAAATAATATGCCACTCATTTTTTTCATAAATCAAACAATAGTGAAAATCAGATTCAATTCAATTCTTTTATTACATTATTTTGAAACTGTCAAAATATAAATTTGTAGTATTTGAACTTTAATAACGCACACTTCTTTAATTATTTTTATTTTCAAGTTTTTTTAATTAAAAAAATTAATACTATGCTCTTGTGACCTTTTTAATTTGTACTATTTGTTAATAAAAAATAATTTAGTTCAAATATAGCAAAAAAATTCAAAATGATTTGGCATTCAATGAACAATAAAAGAGTTCACCTATTGAGCTGTTACCCTAATAGATTAAGTTAGTATCAAAATAATTAAAAAACAAAAATCACTAAAATAATATGAATAAAAATAATTAAAACTAAATTTTGAAGATTAATCAATTACTTTAATACATAAAGCATTATTCAATAATGAAAATTTAAATATTTTTAAAATATATTATAAATGATTAAGTTAATGCAAATAATGATTCATGATTATATGCAGATAGTTAGTAAATAATATTAAACATATCTAAATTCTAATAATAATAATAATTTATAGTTCTATGCGCACAGGTTGATTATCACAAGCATCATTATACTCCTGAATTCCCATTCTGCCCCTACATCCTCCGCCTGAGCCCTCTGCCGCACCACAGACGAACGATGCTGCCGTTAATCGCCTTCATATCCTGATAGCAGTACCACCCCAAATCACTTCTCCTCCGCACCCACATGCCCATCCATTCCGACCGCTCTAGAGGAAATACAAACTCTTCCTCAGCCTCTCCATCGCCGGCGAGCTTCTCTTCCTCTTCCCGTATCTCGTCGCACTCAAAACCGCCGCATTCACAACTTTCTTCCCCCGAATCGAGTGAGTAGACCATCGTGAACCGTTCTTTGGTCCTCCGGCTATCCTCCACCAGCTGAGCAATCGGTGCCCCAGACGGCAGGGGCGAAGGTGGCGGCGGCGGCAGCAGAGGGATTGGGGAAGGAGAAGCATCAAATTTGGTTCCGACGGAGCGGATACGCCAAAGGCCGACTGCAGCGGTGAGAACGGCCACCCAAGTCCACATCGACACGGCGGCGGATGAAACGAGGAAATCTTCAGCTGGCGTGCGGAACAGTTCCATTTGGCGAAGGGGGGAGGATGTAGTTTTCGCCTTTTTTTGGAAGAAAGGGAAAGGCTGATATATAGAGGAAGGGCGGAGAAATTTGAGGCGTTGGATATAAGGGAATAGTTGAGAAGATGCTCGGTATCGAGAAAGGGAGATGCCGTGGGAGATCCTATTCCACCTTCCGTGCCGGGCCCAATACAACTTAAATAGAAACCTTGAATGGAACACAAACGTGCCGTTGCCCGAAGCTGTTGTGGCACGTGTGAACTTTTAGTATTCGGAATGGAGCTTAAAGATGATATCATCTTCGGCCGGGCGGTTGTGATACGTTCGATCTAAAAACTGTGTTTTTCACGTAACAAGATGAGGCATGCATTCATAACTTAGCTCATCTCCTCCAGGATACAGAGTTCTATAACTTTTCAGCATGATTTCAATTATATTTTTGTCATATTGCTTAATTTCTTTAAATTATATTAAAAATAATATAAAAAATTATTTAACATCACATATCTCATTTTCATTAGAGTCTTAATATATCAAAACTTCGTATGTAATATTTTTTCCATCTCCTCTCTCTCTCTCTCTCTCTCTCTCTAATCTCTTTATTCTTTCACAACAACGTCATATTTTTGGGTTGGATTATCACACTTATAGGACTTGTCTGGAACTTAGGCTGATGTATATCAGTAGAATAGAAATGATAAAATCAAGTTTCAACAGTATTCTAAATTGATAATTATTCATTTTCAGATTTAAATAAGTATGAATGGTTTTTAAATTTGTTTATTAAGTAGAATTTGAATATGAACTTGTTTAGTTATAATGAACTCAGCATAAATAAAAACTTATTTTGATTTTGCCTATAGTTGTAGACCTATTCAATTGATTTTCAAAGTGCAAATCAATTACTCTAAGTCTTCACTTATGTAATTGAGTATTCTTTCTAATTTGAACCTTTCTTTAATTAGCATTTTTTAATGTGCTATTGAAAAGTTTCAATCCAAATATTTCGACATCCTTCTTAGCTTAAAAAAAAGAAATAAAAAAGAAAAACTTTGCTTGCTTGTATGTCTTGTAAAAATATTATATAATTTATCTTAGAAATTAATCACTCCACATTTCTTTGAAAAATATGTTTAGAAGGGTTAGTGCTCTAGTTATACATTTTCTTTATGTTGAGTGATCAATTGCGAAAACCAATTTGGGAGATCTTGGAGTAAGACTTTGAATAAAAGCGAATAAAATGCAAGATCATAGAAGACTAGTATTTAATGTGAAAAACTCAAGAATTGGAAAAATCATGAAGCCACATCACATCATAAAATTCACTCTGAAGAAAAACTAAGAAGAATTATACAAATCATACTTCACTCAAACCTTTTCACACTTTACTCACTTTAGAGCACTCACTTATATAAAAGAATAGTAAAAATATATGAAAAATTGCAAAAAAAATATTTTAAGATGACTCCTAATTTCATAAGGCCGCTACCTTTATGACACTTTTGAATGGGTATAAGTGCATTGATATTGTTATTGTAGCTTCAATGCACTAGTCTCTTTGTCTAGTGAAATAAGTGACTAGGTCCTAGTGTTGTCTGCTATAATACGGATGTACTGGCTTCTCCGTCTTTATAGTATAAACACATAATCCTAGTACTTTGATGATGTCCTCCTAGCCCCTAAACATGTCTTCTTTGACTTTGAAAGCTAAGATCTCCATATCACAATGTTGAGATGCTATACATACACCAAAAAAAAACATAAAAAAATAAAAATTCAACTGAGGGCACACTGCTCTCCTACAACCCTCCAAGAGCTCATGAAGCTTCCCTAACAAAATTGAGAGCTAAGTTAGCAGTACATTCTCAATTGATCGACATAATCAAGCTCTACAACATAACATCCTGAACTCTTCCCTCTCCTTACATCAAGATTAGTCATTCATTGGTGGCTTGAGACATTAGCTGAAAACGCATTAGCTCTCTCTTCTATTATAGAGATCTTTCAAATAATTTTCATGAGAATGTAAACGCTTAAGCTATATTGAGTTTTCTCTATGAAAAGTTTATGTTCCTTTTTTTAATGACAATGATCTCTCTCCCTTTGAAGAATTCTATTCCTAGTTGGATGATCTTTAATAACAAACTCTTAAAATTTATTAATTACTCTATCTTAGTATTTTCAACAATGAAACTTTGTGGGCTATACAACAAAAGGCAGAAAGTTTTGCATCTTTTTTTAAACTATGAATTCACAAGGAGGGTTTGGAGAAAGAAGTTTTCAAATATTTAATATTTTGGCTCGATTAGAAATTTGACAGAACTTCTCGAAACAAATAAAATAGTAAGAAGGCAAACACTCACAGCATATTAATAATTTTACATATATTCATCACATAAATTGTCACTTTGATTTTCATTATGATGACAATTACAAAATTTTATATTCCTAAAATCTAAGATATCATCTAAAGGTTCCCCCTTTATAAAGAAAAAATTGGATCAGCCAATGAAAAAGAGTAAATGAGTAAATCTCCCTTCCAAGTTCCAATCTCTCATGATAATCATATCATATAGTATGTATAATGTCATAAGTTAGAGTAAAGTGCATGAATTTTTCTTTGTTATCCTTTAATTTATTCAAGCCTAACTTAACCTCTTTAACGTCAAGACGTTAATGATCCTAATTAAACTAAAAAATGTTATTAGTGAGGTTTGGTTAGAATATTGATCAACCTCTAAAGTAATTACTAATTAGGCTAACCCAATTGAAGTCAGATGGATTTAAACTCCTAATTGAAATCAATTTTGGTTCAATCATATGAGGGCTTTTTTATCTACTTGGAGATTGTCCTTTATCGAACCTCTTCTTAATAACCTCTGACGCTTGTTTTTCTTTTTCATTATTTGTGTTATTTGAAATAAAAGAGAAGTGCTTTTATTAAACTATTCGTCAGGACAAAGCATTACGATCTAATTAATGCTCTTTCTATAATTTTCTTAGGGAAACGGCCAAAGAACATCAGGTTAGCCATGGAGTGAAGTTGACATGGAAGATAGCCTGAGAAGCTTATTTGCTCGTACTTAAAAATTATTCAGCATGTTCTTGATCTCTGTATATCTTTCTTCTTCTTCTTTTTTTCCTTTTAACCAAGGTCAGATGATCCAGATGCTTTTATGTCTTTATGTCTGTGATTGATTTGAAGGAATTAAAGTAGATGAAAAAAAACGAAGATGTTAAAAGGATTGTATTGAAATTATCTCTCATCATTTTTTTTAGTTGAGGAGAAATTTATGAAAAATATTTTTTTTCTGTTTAACATAAAAATGCTTATTTTTTGGCCTGAGGAGAGAACAGGTGAGTAACAATAAAAATACCACAATTTTTTAATTTTGATAATTATAAAAAAACTGGTATGTTTTCATACTTTCTAGATAAATACCGTAACCAATTATTTAGTTTGGAAATAAACATGCATTAGAATTTCTTCCGATTCCTTCCAACCAAACAGAGCATTCCTAATATCTGTGGGCTTGCCTGAGACTAATTTTTAAATTATTTTAAATTTTTTTATTATATTATAAAATATGTTTATGAGTGTTTTTAAGTGTTTTTTTTTAGTTTTTGAAAATAAATCATCTTTTTTTTCAAAAACTATTCAAAACAATCTTCAGATATTTTAAGTATTTTTAAAAGTAAAGATCCTCAAATATATTTTATTGGCTAAATTTTTAAAATAAGCACGTTTAAAAGCATAATTAGTGGATTAGACACTAAAAAAATTTTAAAGTACGTCAGCTGTTTAAACGGACGACTTATCTCTATCTGTAGCCTGCGTTCAACGACGGCCTGAGACAATTTTTTAAAAAAAATTGTGAACCAACCGTGGTATTTTGGCCGTACCGGACTCATCAGTTGTCGGAATTTAGTGAGCTTGATATCATTGGAATCAGTACAAAATTCCCCACGACTTTTATGTTGACCGAAAAAGGCGACTGTGGCTCCTTGCATAGCATATTTCGCTAATACACAAAAAATTAGCGGCACAGCCGTACCGGAGTAGTCCGTTGTCGGAATTTAGCGAACTTGGTATCTTTAGAATTGGCACAAAATTCACCACAACTTTATGTTGACCGAAAAAGGCGATTGTGGCTCTTTGCATATCAGATTTCACCAATGCGTGAAAAATCAGCAGCGCATAGTTTTGAATAGTGCGACCAGCCATGGTATTTTGGCCGTACCGGAGTCGTCCGTTGTCAGAATTTAGCAAGCTTGGTATCGTTAGAATTGGAACAAAATTCCCCATGACTTCTATGTTGACCAAAAAAGGCGATTGTGGCTCCTTGCATAGCAGATTTTGCCAATACACGAAAAATCAGAGGCACCGTTTTGAATTGTGAGACCAGCCGCGGTATTTTGGCCGTACCGGAGTCCACTGTTGTCGGAATTTAGGGAACTTAGTATCGTTAGAATCGGAACAAAATTTCCCATGACTTTTATGTTGATTGAAAAAGGCTATTGTGGCTCCTTGCATAGCATATTTCGCCAATGCTTAAAAAATCGTGGCCTTGATTTTGAATATTGCGACCACCGTATTATTTTGGCCGTCAGTCGTCCGTTGTCGGAATTTAGCGAGCTTGGTATCATTGGAATCATCACAAAATTAAGTTTATGACTTTCATGTTGATGCAGAGATGCGATTTTGGACCGTTGCGCAGCAATTTTTGTGGATATGTATGGATTCAAAATAGCAATAGTGGATGGATCATTACAAAGTTTGCAAAAAAATAATATATGTGACAATCTCATTACAAAGTTTGCAAGATGAAATAGCTACTCAGCGGGACAAATTCATAGCTTTTATCTCCTCCAAAATTTCTAAATCTGATAGTTCAATACCAACAAGATATCTCTGATATTCCGCAGAAAAAAAATGCAAATTACTTAAAATGGAAATATATAACTTAGATAAACGATGTCTTGATATGTAGTGTACATAGGAAATATAAAATATTGACAAAACAATGTACATCAAGCTATCAGATGATCTACAACTATAGACAAAACGGATATCTAATGGCGTCGATCTACGATGGAAGTGCATCACTCTGGTATACTAGCGGTGGTGCGTCGAGGTTGGTCGCAAATGGTCTGCGATGTTGTGCTTCATCTCCCGGCTGGTCATGTGCGCTCTCGGATCATCGAGTGTAACATCGGGTATCTCATGTGATGGTCTGGGAAGGAGTGGGGTACACTCCGTGCATATCACGGCATGTAGGCGGTGGGTGAAGATACATAGGAGGATTATTTGCACGCCATGGAAATGGAATGAACATGGCATCGATGGTCTGAGCTAGTGTGCCAAATGGGTAGCGTATGGGTGACATCTGGTATAGATGATGGACATGCGTCAAATCCTATAGTATGTGGCTGAGAAGACAAAGGTGATGTAGAAGAACTATTGGTTTCATCTGTATCCCTATACACATTGCTCGATATGTACATATTCTTGCATAGTTCCTGCATAACTCCTCATAAGTGTTGATTGAATGCTAAAATCTGTCCTCTCTCCTCCCAAAATAAAGGAAAAATATCTTGTGAGTCCAAGATATGTTCTTCGCCTGAGTATATATTAATTCACATAACGTATAAATGTTTGAATAGCATACATTTTTTCAGTGCTTACCATTAGTCTCTCTCTAGGAGCTCGAGGATAGTAGGTGGTGGGAAGAATGGTCGGAGCTCTGAGCATGTACAAGGAAGCCCAGGACCGATACCACCTCATGTACCGATTGACAGTCGGGTCAACAGGTGGTGTAACATCATCCACGATAATAATTGAATCATGTCTGGCCTCCCACTGTGATATATAAACCTGGTCATAATCAACCCAGTCAACATTAGCCTTCTCGCGACCATCGACTCACTGAAATGAAGGATTTATAGGTGCCACGTCCACTCTAGCTGACAAACCAAACTGTCTGAGCACACGATCTGGGAGGTACCACTCAATTCTTTTCCAGCTGATCAACGGTACCCTAGCGAGCCAAATAGCCTGCCCAGCCAAGCAGACAAGCTGTCACTCTAGTGCGTACTTGCTGTCTGTACGGCTCCCATATCACCTACAACATGATAGAAAAATTAAATGTCATATATAGGATTGTAGAGGTAAAAATATGAACCAAATGTGCTCTTACTCATACTTGACTCTGTAGCAGCCTATTAAGCTCATCTCTGTACACTCTAACATGGGCAGGTATCATCTCTCGCAAGTAACCCTCATTCCACCTACAACGAATGCTCAACCCATCCAACTCTACCCGGAAAGGTACAGATGTTGACCAACATGTACATTACTCCACGACCAAAAAATAGGTGCAGACATCCTGCAATGTTGGTCCGCTTTGGTCTTGTTGCCTCATTCAACTCCCTGTATAAGTGTGCTAACATAGCTACTCCAATGGAGTACCTGCTGAATAAGCTCAAATCACCTAGTAGCAAGAAGTACTGTAAATGTACCTCAGACTCGGATGTATCTGGCAAAAGGAAGCAGCCAATAGTGAACAATATGTAAGCTCTAAGGTGCATCAGAAAGTCAACATTTGGTAGATCCAAGTATGAATCTTTATAAAATATCCACCGCAGCCAACGTAAAGGTAAGCAGGTCCTTGCATGCGCCTGCCCCATGCGAAATGTGGATGTAGCATGTGGCTATACTGGATCAAGGTATACCACATCGGGCTCTAGATGTCTCCCGATCAGCTCATCACAACAATCAATCCA
This sequence comes from Cymbidium sinense, assembly GCA_021442155.1. NCBI lineage: Eukaryota > Viridiplantae > Streptophyta > Magnoliopsida > Asparagales > Orchidaceae > Cymbidium > Cymbidium sinense. Next base: position 102,734,044 of record CM038218.1, read on the forward strand.
AGATAGCCATCATCTCCCCTCCCCAATCACTATAGGTCCTATAATAGGAGGTCCATTATTGACCTCCATATATGTGTCATAAGTCGAGTCAAGCCCATAAGCCAAATTCGACGGACTTAGGAAGTGACAGTGTGCAAATCGGGGTTCAAAATGTACTGGACGTCACTGAAAATGATCGAAATGACCTCCGATCGGTGAACGGACTTCACCGTTATGTTCAGAATGTCAAAATTGATCAGAATATAAATACTGCAAAATTTAATGATTAATCGATTAAGTGCTCGAGCTATCGATGTGTTGACACACATATTGGAGTCGAGAATATGTGATGATATCCGAACATCCTCAGTTCATGAAATTGATCATGTCGTTAGCTTCAAAACATTAAAATCTATCAAATGAGACTATCCGCGCTCAATTCGGATGAGTCTGTGCAAATGTCGAGTGATTTGAAGTGACAGCATGCAAATCAAGGCTGAAATGCACAAGATATCGTCAAAATCAACTCAAATGACCTTCGATCGATGAACGGACTTCGTCATCATGTTCAGAACATCAAAATTGGTCAGGATATAAATATTATATGATTTGATGATCAACCTATCAAGCGTTCGAGTCATCAATGCATCTGCACGCATATCAAGGTCAAGAGGCACCGACGAGAATCAATCGATCTCCGTTCACGAAATTGATCATGTCATTGGTTTTGAAACACAAAAATCTATTAAGTGAGACCGGTCACAATCAATTCGGATGTGTCTGAATGAAAATCGAGCGAGCGAAAGCGGCGATGCTCATTTCAAGCTGAAATTGACTCAATTTGGCACCGACTCGAACCAAATGGCCTCCGATTGCAAAACGGACAACGGCATTGCATTCAAAATAATGGAATTATTCTAACTCAATATATATAGGCTATGTGTATTTATGAGCGTGAAATCCAAATTAAAATATATTTAAATTAATTTAAAATTCTCAAATTACCCCCATGCTCAACCATTCCCCTATTTTCAATTTTCTGAAAAAGAAAAAATTGAAAAGAAAATCACTCCCCCCACTCCCTCCTCATTCTCTCCCACTACTCTCTCTCTCTCCTACTCTCTGTCTCCCGTCGTAAGAATAAGAAAAAAAATCGAAGGTAAAATTCTCTCTCTCTTCTCTTATCTCTTCCGCCATTGATCCGTGCGATCGTCTCCAGCAACGCCCGGCCATTTTGGACACGTCCCATGAACCGCTTGCCATTACTAATCCGCCTCCGCATCTCGCGACCCCATCCGCGACCCACCGCTGCTGCCGAGCCGTGCGCTGACCCGCTCCGTGGCACTCCGACGCCGCACGCGTGCTAACCCGCTAATCAAGCCCACCCACTCAGCGGCCGTGGCGATCCGACCGACCAGTTCCTCTTTCCCGCGCGACCTGCTTCCGCATTCGTGACTCCTGCGACCTTCCAGCTTCTCGCCGACCGTCGACCGCTGATTCCGAGCCTGGTTCATCTGCGACTCCAGCCGGCCTGCGTTGCTTCAGACCGGCCCTTTGCCTTCCTCCAGCTGTTCGGCCAGCCATCTTCTTCCACCCATCAGCTTAGTCTTCTTCCCTCCATACGTCCAACAAACCTTCCTTCCGCTGTTCCGCAATCCGCAAACTGGCCCATTCTGATCCTTTCCATGAGCTAACACATACAAATTTTGCGTTTTCTGTATCTTAATCGAGGAAGAACATCGTCAAGAGGTGAATTCTTCTTTCAATTTTTGGCGTTGCTTCTTTATCCAGTTTACACCCTTCGAGGGAAGAACATCATCAAGAGATGAATTCTTCTTTCAATTTTTGACGTCACACACCCCGTAGCCCTTTCAGTTTTTGCTACATCGTGAATCGAGGGAAGAACATCATCAAGAGGTGAATTCTTCTTTAGATTTTTGGCGTCGCACGCCCCGTAGCCCTTCCAATTTTACCTACGCTGTGAATCGAGGGAAGAACATCGTCAAGAGGTGAATTCTTCTTTTGATTTTTAGTGTCACACACCCCGTAGCCCTTCCAGTTTTCACTACGCCACGAATCGGGGAAAGAACATCGTCAAGAGGCAAATTCTTCTTTCAATTTTTGGTGTTGCACTCCCCGTAGCCTTCCTACCTTCACTTTACTACAAAATCGGGGGAAGAACATCGTCAAGAGGCGAATTCTTCTTTTGATTTTTGGCATCGCACTCCTTACCTTACATTGCCAACCACCTTTGTCGATCATTGCGGTGTCCAAAATAAGTCGAACATGTGGGATCTGAATATGAATATATATATATATATATATATATATATATATATCTTTTGTTTCTTCTGGTTTGAAAATCTCGTTTATGCTTTCAAGGCGAGATGAAAAATATGGTGTTGCAAGACACCACTTGCTATGCTCAAGAGGGCGTACTGAGTAAGCCAAATACTTGTTTGATGTCGCTCCCCCTAGACGAACTGCTGCCGAAATTGTCTAATTTCCAGACTTAAAAAAAAGAGGGATGAATATATATTGCATTTGTCTATTTACAGGTTTGAAGACCTCGTTGTGCTCAAGAGGGCGCGATGAGATAAAAAATTTGGATGAGGTGTCGCAAGACATCGCTCGCTACACTTAAGAAGGCGTACCGAGTAAACCAAAATACCCTCAATGCAACCCCCTACACGGGGATAACACCGGGAGGCTGTTAAAATTTTGTCTAAATTCTATACTTAGAAAAAGAGGGGGGAATGAATATATATTGCATTTGTCTTCTTGCAAGTTTGAAGACCTCGTTATGCTCAAGACGGCGCAACGAGATGAAAAAATTACAATGTCATAACATGTTCAGCTCAAGGCGTCTTAAGCCAAAATACCCACGATGTAGCCCCCTACATGGGAATGATGTCAGGAGGCTGCCAAAATTTTGTCTAAATTCTAGACTTAGAAAAAGAGAGGGGAAAAGTAGAATGACATACGATAGGTATAAAGCAAAATAAAATAAAAGAAAGATGAAAACCACTTACAAAATTTATTGAAGCGGAATTGAAAGCTCACTAAAGTTCCTAACTGCTCCCTTTCAAATATCCTAGCTCTGACCTTTCAAGTAAATGGAATAGAATAGCCTTATTTATAGAAATTGGAAGAAGTATAAAGAGGGGGGAAATCAAATTTAAATACAAGAGGGGAAAAAATAAAATTTGAATACAAGAGGGGAAAAATCAAATTTGAATACAAAAGAGGTAAAATCAAACTTAAATAAAAGAGGGAAAATCAAATTTGAATAAAAGAGGGAGAAAATCAAATTTGAATAAAAGAGGAAGAAAATCAAATTTGAATTAAAGAGGGAGAAAATCAAATTTGAATAAAAGAGGAAGAAAATCAAATTTGAATAAAAGAAGGAGAAAATCAAATTTGAATAAAAGACAGAGAAAATCAAATTTGAATAAAATAGGAGAAAATCAAATTTGAATAAAAGAGGGGGAAAAATGAGAATTACTTTGAGTAAATCTTCTTCTTAAAATGACAAATTAAATTATCCTTTGAACCTATAGCTTCAAAATGTCTTCTTCGCCACCAGATCTACAACTCTTCGTACAAGCAAACAGAAGGCGATACTAAACCAAAATTTATAAAAATCATAAGGCTTTCTTTAATCAAAAATTAGAGAATTTCATTCTAATTATGATCATCAAAATCAAAAATCACTAATTAGGTGAAATTAGCTAAGCTATAAATACCTGCATGTGCTCGGACATGGAGATTTCAAATGCAAATTTTAATGTCTAAAAAGGCTACGCAAGCTAAAATGGAATAAAAAAATGAAAATACAAAATCAATCTCATAATTCAAATATGAAATTACCTCAAACATTACATATGCCCCGATGCTAAATGGAATTCAAGTGTCGAGGATGTTAGTGGGTTGCTTCACAGTTTAGTCTTAGGATTGGGTTCTGGTTAACAAAACCTAAAAACCTAGAATAAGAATTTTAAATTAGATAGGACAAACAACCCTTTATCAGCTAATGTAGACTTAAGATTATCTTCTTAGATAAACACCACCCCAGGTCTACAAGGATTTCTTGAATGACATAACTCATGTGTTGTTGATGAGGATTCTTACGTCAAGTTGGTTACCTCCTAAACTAATGAAATGGATGTAAACCATGGGATCTAGATTGGGCACATCATCATTCCCCAACCATCCAGGTTTAAGTGAAATGATGAATTTCATATCTTAAATTCTAAAACTCTACATCGCTACTATATGTTCATTTTGTGATCTAACTAGCCTTGTCGAAAGTTCTCTCTCACTTACTAGGAGGGGTAATTAACTATAGGGGCTTGCGCCTATAGAAAACCTAAACTAAATCTAAAGTTCTCATCAAATGAGAATGAAATCTCTGGGTAGTGTCTTATCTACTATTTCATCTGCCTTCTAAAAATTACACAGACACATTTAAAAACACTCTTTTTATTGAGAGGTCGGTGGCAAATTTTTGGAGCCCACACCCATCAATCCATACTCCTAGAATCATAGTCACGTCCTGTAGCGGAACTGTCATCTCACCAACTGCGAAATGAAATGTGTTTGTCTGCGGTAACCAGCGCTCAACTTTAAGTCTGCTAGAATGAAATTCTCTTCTAGAAAAATAAAATCTGCTGAGAGGTCATCGAAGTTTTATTGTTCATCCCATTCTTGTGCTTTGTCGCAAGCTTGAATGTAATCATTGCTACTAAACATGTGTTCTTCAACAGTGATTATTTTGTTAAAGTAATCTCTTAGCAAATAATCGTTCCCAGAGTTTGGACATTGTTCTTCTCCAATGTCACCTTCGCTATCATATGTGTCAAAACTCGTTGCGCTAGGCATTGTTTCGTAGCCCTCATCTTCAATTAGTAAAGGTGCTACATGATCACCATGATATTCACCCATACTAGCAGAAGTCATGGCAATATGATGAACATGAATAGGAGATGCAGATACATCTCTATCATCAGTGCTGCACATTTTAATGCAGTGTATAAGATTAAAATGAAAAAGATTAATTAGATAATGACTTGAAATACTAAAACCTTCACAAGTCTCGATATGGTTCCTGTGATAGTATAGTGTTGTGGACAGCTTAAGTTGAATGACATTCAGCTCCAGTTAAATTATGAACTTCGCTATCATCTATTTATTTCAACTCAATTTTGGTGTATACAATTACAGGTTGTATACTTGCTTTCTAATCACTCATGCCGTTATCATTTAATGAACTAGATAACAAAATCTACTATGAGATTAATCCCGAGAATGAATCAACTTTTATGATTGATTATGTATGCTTATAAAATCACCCGTGAAACTTGTATAGGACGATTTTTTTCACCAATGTATGTAGGGAAGAAATTGTCACTAACACTGAGTTGGCCGCCGTAATATAATACTAAACATACTATGTCTAAACTCATATTTGAATCTAAGAATATATAATGGAGACAAGAATGATGAATAACACACCTGTTTAAATCAATCAGATTCATAAAAATTGTATGGATCGCACTGAGATTCAATTTCTGTTAAAATAAAGACAGACAAAATGAATACCACCTAGAATTTCAAACCCCAAATCTTATTTTCCATTTTTGACATCTAATCAATTAATTCACAACATAAAACACATTCCTAAAGTATATTATAAAATTCACATAATACATGTGTGCATCAATCTCCACTTAATACACATCCCATTTTTTACAAAACAAAGCTCACATGAGGCATCCTAAATGAAAATAAATAAGTAATCGACAGTGCTTGCCTTTGTAAAATAAATTGCATAGAACACAATTACCATTGCATTTTAAAATCTCTGACAGACTTTCGCGTATCAGTAATAAAGGTAAGACAATAACCACATATCAAGAGATCCCACAATCAAATCATACTAAAGCGGTATCATCTATGTTCCTCATATTTTTTTGCAAAAATTATAGTTTCCCTAAAATATCAAATCCACCAACAAATGTGTAAATCCTAAAACTAGCTAATCACATGATAAACTAAATAATCAAATGTTAGAACATGAAATCAATATTACATTTGCCTAAAATCAACATCACATAAAATCAAAATTAAATAAAAGGACTTCCAAAAATACCTAAAAAAATTCTTTCAAAAAAACTTAAATCCAATCCAAACTTAACCTAAATCATAATATTAACTAATCACATAATACACTAACTAATAATATGATAACACACAAAAAATCAACATCACATTCGCATATTTTTTATTTTACAAAAAAAAACAATACAAAAATACTTAAAAAATACTTAAAACACTTCACCGAATGGCGTCGGTTTCAGAGGCTGGCGATCGACGAGCTTGGTGGCGGTTTGAGCAAATGGGCGACCATAAGGAGAGGTCTCTGGAAGCAAGATCAGGAAGAAAATGAGATCGGGAGGCTCTGTCCCAATCTCGGTTCAGCTTTATATATATATATATATATATATATATTAGGCCGTCACATTTAGCGTACTAGTTTTAAATTATTATTTTAGTTCCTAATCACTAATTATGTTTTAAACGTGCTTATTTTAAAATTAGCCTATTTTATTTTGAATTAAAGTTTAAAACACAAATAAAATTAAATTAAAAAATAGATAACAAAAAAATAAAAATGTGCAACCACAGATCACGAACATTGGATATACTAAAATAGTACAAATATAGAAAATCAATTATGAAATTTTATGTGAAAAATTTCTTATAAAGGCTTAAAATGATGAGCAGGGGAGAATAATGCACAATGAAATAAATATTACAAAAAAGAGAAATGAAAGCTCAAAAATGAACCCAAAAATACTCTCTTTAAAACTAAATATAAATTTCACTCTTTCACAACAAAATTTCACAAATTTCATAAATAAGGATTAAGTTCATTGTACCTGTGGGCTCCAAAAATTCATCACCGGCCTCTCGATGAAGAGAGTTTGATTAAATATCGATCAAATTTTCAGAAGGTAGATGGAATAGTAGATAAGACACTGCCCAGAGATTTCGCCCTCATTTTGCGAGGACTTTAGATCTGGTTCTAGGTTTCCTATAGGCGCAAGCACCTATAGTTAATTACTCTTCTGAATGCTGAGAGAAAACTTTCGATTAAGGCTAATCATTAGATTGTTGAATGCATAGCATATAGTAGCAATATGTGGAGTTTTAGAATTTAGATTTATGAAATTCATCATTATTTAATTTAAAGTAGATGATTAGGGGAATGATGACGTGCTCGATCATGATCCCATGAGTCCATCATCTCATCATGGTCCCTAGTCTACTTAGTCAGAGGAGGTAGTCGACCCAACCTGATGAAGGATTCTTGTTAGCAGCCATGGGTTGCGTCATCCAAGGGAACCTTGTAAACTTGGGATGGAGTTTGTCTAAGATGACATGCTTAAGTCCACCTTAGCTAACATAGGGCTTTTTATCCAATCAAAATACATTCTATAGTTCAGACTCAAAGAGCAAAGCCATTGGCATCATGACCATAATTTAGTGGTGTCATTTTATGATAAGTCACCCGGTAAGAGGGCTCTGGTCGTAACCGTCATTTATGTGGTGTCATTTTGCGGCAAAATCACACGGACAGAGGACACAGGCCACGTCTTTAAGGGCTTAAGATTATTTCAATATTAAAATAGTTATGTATTTGATTTGACATTGGCTCTTTGTAGGAAAAAATTTTCTTAATTTATCACCCTCGACAAACGATTATAGATGGGTAAATGGATTTTACTTTAAATTTAAATAATTAATTTCATTTAATTTATATTTTTTAATTTGAATATTTGATCACTTTATAATTGATTTGAATTTAATATATAAAGATTTATCATTTTAACCTTATAAGTTATAGCCTTTTAATCACATGACTATTGTTGTCTAATAAACCATCTCAACTCTACCTCTTTTTTATAGAGGATCGAGTCTAAATTATCAAAAATTATAATCCTCTAATGCTTGTCAACTCGAGCTTGAGCGTAGAGGATCTGGTTTGGGGCTTTTCACTTTGGAACTTGAACTTAAGAATACGTGTCAATAAGTTTAGGTTTATCTTTTATAATTATATGACTGAATTAACTTCTCATATTTTACTAAGTTGAAATTTTTTTATAATATTATCATTGGATTTTTAGGTTTTGTTAACTCATGCTCGGTCCTAGGAATAAAGCGGGAATCAACTCATGCAACATCCTCAAACACTAAGTTTAAGCATTCAGTGTCGGGGCCCATGTTGGTGTATTTAAGAATGCTTGATCATTTAGTTTATTATTACAAATCTTGCCAACTCTATTAATTTAATAATAGAGGATGAGATCTAGATTTATATTTTGAAGATTTTGAATTTGATAATATTGAATATAAATATCTTAGATATTTTGATAATAATGCCCCCACTAGTTGATATCTTCAATTAACTCAACTATCATTGAGGATATAGGTGTGCATGATCATTTAGTTTATTCTTTCAAATTTTATCGACTATATTAATTTAATAATAGAGAATCATATCCATGTTTTTGATTTTGAGAATTTTGAATTTGAGGTTATTGAATATGAATATATTGGACATTTTGATAATGATGACCCCTCTGGTTGACATCTTCAATCAACTCAACCATCATTGGGGATATAGATCCGCATGATTATTTAGTTTATTTTTTTAGATTCTAACAACTCTATTAATTTAATAATAGAGAATCAGATCCTATTTTTATTTTGAGAATTTAGAATTTGAGGTTATTGAATATGAATAGATTGGACATTTAGATAATGATGACCCCTCCGGTTGATATCTTCAATCAATTCAGCCATCACTAAGGAGTTAGGAGATAGTTGTTATACTATCATATGACAAAATTAGCTTCTTAAATATATTCTCAAGTGGAGAAAGCTATAACAACATTATTAGGTTTTGTTAACCTGGACCCAATCTGCAGACCCAACAAGGAATCAACCAGCGTAGCATCCTCAGACACTAAGTTTAAGCATTCAACATAGTATCGGGGCCCATGCAAGTGATTAAAGATTTAAATAAATGTATTTTTAAATTATGAGATTAAGTTTGTATTTTTATTTAATCCGAACTTAGTCTGGGCAACCTTTTTCAAATATTAAAATTTATGCTCTAAATCTCTATATCCGCCCATATGCAGGCATTTTTAGTTTATATAAATTTCATCCAATTAATGAAATTATTGATTTTGAAAGTTATCATTAGAATGAAAATTTTCTAATTTTTTTATTGAAGGAAGCTATATAATTCATGCATAAATTAATTTAGTCTCGCATTCTGTTCACTTGTACAATGTGTTACGAATCTGGTGGCATTGTATTTTAGCTCTTATTTAATTCAAAGTAGCATACCATCATTTGTATTTATTTCTTTGTTTATTGAATTTGAAAAAGTAAACAAGTCTCATATATGCTTATTGATAGCTTATAGCTCATTATAAGTCTGCTTTAGACCTTTTTTGTTATCTTTAATTCATCAAATACAATGTTATCTAAGAATTCGTTAAATAGTTATATTCTTGCTCATCAGTGAGTTATTTTAGCTCATTTTGCTTCTAAGCTAGCTACTCAGTATTTGTCTTGCTTATGAAGTAATCACCATGTTTATTTGCATGTTTCATGCAAATCCTTTTAGCTCATTTGGAGCTCAACTTATGGATTAGATTGTCCAATAATAGATGATATTCATGTACATAAATAATCAAGTTCTCTATAAGTTCTTATAAGTTTAATTTATGTTCTTATTCTGTCTATCAATGAGCTTCCAAATTCATAGCAATTCTTATTCATATTTCATTTTGAATCACTTCAATGTGTTGAATGTGATGAGTCATATAATTTAATTGCTTGATAGATTATGTTGTCCAGACACTTCATCTAGCCTTCAATTTTATTATGAATCTCATTCAAGTTTTTTTTTGTTGGTCTTCAAATTGCTTAATTCATGATATAGAGTGACTCAATCATTTATTCAGAAGAATTGATCATGCTCATATGCAAACTACATAGCTCTTACAAGCTCCTTGCGAATTTTGCCTGAGTTCTCTTCTAACTTGAAGGTGGGCATTCAAATATACAATAGATTTCGTACATTTTGATGTATAAGATATAACAATTCAATAATTTTTCTGAAAAGTTACATTTATCCACATAAATGAGCATTGAATTATAAGTTTCAATTGAATTAATTTTTTTTACAAGTTCATTCTTTTATCTCAAAAGTTGGCATTTAATTTAATTGTTAATTTATACTTCAAATATTCTATTAATTGTTTGGTTTGAAAAAATTTTAATCCATAATCTGAAAAATTTCAACTTTTGTCATCCACATAGTGCATCGAGGGGCTGCTTTAGCCTCTTTTCTTCTAAGCACAGTGATCGGTGTATTGTGACAAAATGGTTGTAGTTTCAAACCCGCCATGCTCTTCTGAGCACAAAGGGGTCTTGAAATTCTATATAAAAAGAGCATATATATGTAAGTTTATTCTTTAATTTATCATTCTCAAATAAGTTCAATTTAAGCTCATCAACACTTTTATTTGATCTTGTTTAATCCTCCCGTTAGTCCAATTTTTGGCAACCTCCTGTCTTCTTTATATATGGGCTGCATCGAGAGTATTTTGGCCTACCCGCCACACTCTTCTAAGTGTAGCGGTCAGTTGCAGGCTCCGAAAATTTGCCCCTCTCTCGATAATTTAATGAGAAGTGTGATCATAAATGTCGGTGTTATTTTCACAAGGAAAATGGAATAGTAGATAAGTCACTACCTAGAGATTTCACCCTCATTTGGCGAGGACTTTAGATCTAGTTCCGTGTTCCTATAGGCGTAAGCCCCTATAGTCAATTACCCCTCCCAATAAATGAGAGATAACTTTTGATTAAGGCTAGTCATTAGTTCACTTAATATTTAGCATATAGTAGCAACATGTGGAGTTTTAGAACTTAAAATTTATGAAATTCATCATTTTAACTTAAAACGGATGGTTAGGGGAATGATGACGTGCCCGATCTAGATCCCATTATTCCATTATCTCGGACTATCGCGGCCCCTAGTCTACTTAGTCAGAGGAGGTAGTCAACTATACCTGACCGAAGGATCCTTATTAACAACACATGAGTTACGTCATCCAAGAAATTCTTGTAGATCTGGGGTGGTATTTATCTAAGGAGACAAGCTTAAGTCTACCTTAACTGACATGGGGCATTTTGACCTGTCAGGTGTACCCTATGAATCACAACTCAAAGGGCAGAGCCATTGGGAAGCATACGGGCTATAGTCGTGATCATAATATAATGATTACATTTGGCGACAACCTCTCGTCGAGGACTCGGTCATAAGCGCATCATATGTGGAACTCTTGGCCCCACCACAGGAGGACATGGGTCACGTCCTTACTAGTGTGAAATTGATTGAGAGTGAACATAGCAGGATACTTGATTTGATATTGGCTCTTTTGTGAGCTAGAGTTTTCTTAACTTGACACCTTTAACAAACTATTGCGGAAGGTGGATATATTGAGTTTTACTTTAAACTTTTAATGATTGAATTTCATTAAGTAGTTTTTAAATTGATACTTAATTTAAGTTAATTTGATTTGAAATTAAAAATCATATTTTGATGAAAGTATCCCCTCTGATTGAAATCACCATTAAATACAGCCATCATCGGGATAGTTAATTGATTGAATCGAATATATTTGAGAACTTTAGATTCTGTCAACTCTGTTTAGCTCCTAACAGAGAAATAGATCTACTGTCACATGATAGAATTAGCTTCTCAAATATTTTAATAAGTTGAAATTCTTATAACAATTAGACTTTTAGGTTTTGTTAACCCGGACCTGGTTCTAAGACTAAACTGGGAAACAACCCATGCAGCATCCTTAGACATTAAATTTAAGCATTCAGTATAGTGTCAGGGTCCATGCGAGTGTATTTAAGAATGTCTTAATTAACATCTTATGTTTGCTTATACAAAGTGTTGCAAATTGATGGCGTAGAAGGTGTTGTAAATTGGTTTAATATCTTATTAGATTTTTCAGATTAATATTTAATTGAGTCCAAGTTGATTAGTTTTTGAATATTGAATAGACTCTTGTTTATGACAATTCTCAAATTCATCACCAACTATACTCATTTTCTCCTTGATCTAATTTGAGAATTTAATAAAGCGATGAATATACATCAAACATTTTCAAAGGATTCATTGCTTATGCTTATTAGCAATCATTCGATCTTATGGAAAATCTCTGATGAATTCTTTTATTTCCTTCAATTTATTTTGGTATATTTGAAGAGTGTATCTTCATTCAAAGAGGCTCTCTTATGTTTTGATTTGATGTACAAATCAAGATTCCTACTTATTTCGATATCATCTAATTTTCAATTGTTCAATTAGTTTTCTTATAAGTTTGAAATTACCCACTCCAAGTTTCAACTAAAGCTTGTTTAGTTTTATGAGGTTTAAAGAAAAGAGAACCCATTTTATAGCTCCAATTTAAACCATGAGGATTACAATTAAAGTTTATGAGTTTAGTATCATCTCTTAAACCCCGTCATCACACTTGATTATTAAATTTAGATAAGGATAGGTTCCATGTTGTTTCCTCCAATTTCTATAAATAAGGCTAGGAGAGGTGACTTCTATTTCATTACACTTGTTTGAGGAGTTGTCGTGCTTTAGAGTCTGAGAAGGAAGAGAATCTAATTCCATTTTGAGTAAGTGTTTTATTTCTTTCAAAGTATTCCCTGTCTATTTCTTTTTTTTATTTAAGTATCATTGTATTTATTATGCATTTCTTATTTTAATTTGCTGATTTTCAAAATTTTTGGTAGCATTTCGACTAGGATAGCGACATCTAACAATTTTGGGGGTCTTCCCATCATGCCCTGATGAGTGTAATGATTGGTGTTTTACAACACCTCGGAAGATTTTCATCTCGTCATACGATGAGTATGAGACCTTCAAACGCATAATATATATATATATTTACTTTCACATTCACATCACACATGTTCAGACTTACTTTTCTGCATGCTTGCAATGATCGACAATGAGACAGAGAGGGAGATGCTAAAAACCAAGAGAAGAACCTGCCTGATGACGATGTTCCTTTTGGTTGTGGCAAGAGGAAAGGTCAGAAGGAGATGAAAATGCTAGAAGCCTTGAGAAAAATCCATAATGACGGTGTTCCTCTCTAGCTGCGATAAAAAGAGAGGTTGAAAAAGTAATTCGATGACTGTGTGCTTAATTAGAGGAGGAAGCAAGGAGGTATACCGAGAAGAACCCGCCTGATGACAGTGTTACCTCTCGGCTACACTTGCTTGTAAAAAGAAAGGATGTCGGTTAAGGGTGGATTCGTCAAAGGGAAATGAGAGAATTTTGGCCAAGTGAATTTGAGGGAAAATGGAGAAGGATTTTGGATTGAAGAAAAGAAAAAAATGAAAAAAAAAATGGATGAAGAGAAAAAAGGGATTTTCGATTTTGTGAGGGTGAGGGAAAGAGAGAAATTTTGGATTGTAAGGGTGAGGGAAATGGATTGGAAGGGTGAGGAAAATGGAGAAATTTCATATTGGAATGGTGAGGAAAATGGAGAAACTGAGAAGATGAAGAAGAGGAGAAAAACCACTTGTGATTTGAACAAGAAAGGAGATGGGAGGTAAACGGACAGAGAAAAACATGGGAGAAGAAGGAGAAAACTGAGAGCCCCTTGCCTTTTATCTTACGATTTTCTTGAGGAGGAGGAAGGAGGGAACAGTTGAAGGGGGAGATGAGGGATCGGCTGAGGAAGGAGATCGAGCGGGATGTGCAAAGGGTGTGATTTGAACAGAAGAGAGGGAGTGGGGGAGCTCCATTCCTTCAGATCGAGCAAAAGTGGGGCATGGAGTGCGTGTGAAGGAGAGAGATCCAAGCGTGGCTCAGGTCATGTGAAAGGGGAGGCCGAGCGAGCATGAATCGGGTTATGGAAGAGGTCGGTTAGGCTTAATTAGGAAAATAGATTTTTTTAAGTGTTTAATTAACTTTAATGTGAACTTTATGATGACATGATTAGATAATTAATATATATATATATATACATATCAATTCAAGGTTATTCTGATGTCCGAATTGAGTGTGAATAGTCTTACTTGATAGATTTTAATATTTTAAAACTAACGAAATAATCAATTTCACGAACGGAGGTTGTTTGATTTAAGTCAGTGCCTCTTAATCTCAATATGCGTGTAGGCACATTGATGACTTGATCGCTTGATCGGTTGATCATCAAGTTATGCAATATTTATATTTAGACTAGTTTTGATATTCTGAACGCAATGGCGATGTATGTTCATCGATCAGAGGTCATTTCAATTGATGTTTATGACGTCTAGTATATTCCAATATCGATTTATGCGTTGTCACTTCTGATCATTTGATGTTTGCATATTCATACAAATTGAGTGTGGATAGTCTCATTTGAGAGTTTTAATATTTTGAAGCTAACAGTGTAATCAATTTTATGAATGGAGGTTGTTTGGACATTATCGTACCTTCCCGACACTGATATGTGTGTTGGCACTTTGACAGCTCGATCATCTGATCGGTTAATTTTTAGATTATGTAATATTTATATTTTGACCGATTTCAATATTTTGAATGTGATGGCAAAGTCCATTTGTCGAACAGTCATTTGGACTGATTTTGGTGGCGTCCAATGCATATCCTCGATTTACGTACTATTGCATCCATCCATCAAATTTGACTTGAGGGCTTGACTCGACTTATGGCACATATATGAAGGTTAACATCGGTGTCTTGTAACACCATGATTATTTCTTGAATCCCACCACGCTCCAAATACAAGAACTTTATAAAAGAATGTCAACCTTTTGTGTTGAAGCTCAGTAGCCGACTCTTTGCTAGCTTTTTTGGGATTGAAAAATGTGTTATATTGAAGAGGAAGCCCTTGCTTGAGGCATCCAGCAAATCTGGAGTGCAGAACTTGACTCAAGATCATTGGATATCAAATGGATTGAAACTCTTGCAGTGTCATGCCCAAATTCCTTACTCCCCACTTCTTCAAACAGACACCTAAGACTTCGGCATCAATAATAGGCATGTTCATGCTTCTGAAGCAGTGAGGTGTTGTAGGGTGAGCTGCATCACCTACCTAAAGAAAATAGTGAGCAGAAATATACTGAAAAGTAGAGAAAACTCTTCTGAATGTAGAAATATGTTATTGTTCTCAGAGTATTACATCTTCAATGTATTCATCTGCCTAGTCTGATTAATACGTTTATATAGAAGAGTAAGTGGAAGCTTATTCTGGATGCGGTGGTGATTGTTGCACTTAGTAATTTGAATGGTGATGATAGAAGGCGTGTTGATTGATAAGTTATTGTGCTTATTGTAACTAACTGATATACTTGTATCTTTATCATTGTCCCTCATATTGATCAACAGAGGAAATGATGGTCAATTGTTGCGAAGGTGTTGGAATCTAGTTGCCAAAAGAGCCTTTGTGAGGATGTCAGCGATCTGGTCGGTTGAGTGAACATGAAGCACTAAGATTTCCTTGGACTGAATCTTCTCCCTTATGTAGTGGTAGTCGATTTGATGTGCTTAGTTCATGCATGGAAGACGAGATTGTTTTGAGCCATACTGAAATGTTTGAGTAAAGAGAGGTGGGTTGTTGTAAGGGAGTGTTAAAGTCGAGAGAAGTCAACGGCTAGATTCATTGATCATATTAATGCTCTATTCTCGCCTCTGAAGATTTTGCAATGGTGGGTTACTTCTTAGTGGACCATTAAATAAGATGATGAGAGGAAAGTGTCAGAATGGATTTTGATTGCCGGAATTAGAATAGGAGGATAAAGTAAGTGGAGCTACGATTATGGGTAGGTCATAGGCAAGAGTTCCCTGAAGATAATGAAGAAGACGTTTGAGCAGTTGAAAATGATGTGTGGTTGATTGAACAAAGAACATTGTAGCGATATCAGCCAAGTTATTGTAAGGTGTAATGAACAAACTAAGTGGCGATATAGACTTTGGTGCGAGTGGTGGTTGGGGATGTGGATGAAAAGAATTTGTAGGCATGGGAGTGAGAACATGTTTGCAGTTTTCCATGTCAGATTTGTGGAGAATGTTCTTAGCATAAGATTGCTGATTGAGAAAGAAATATGTTGGAGTTTTGGTGACTTGAATACCAAGAAATAGAGAAATTGGATGTGGGTTTTGCATGTTGAAATGGTGTTGTAGATTACTGATGATGTGATTGACATGGGAGCCTGGTGTAAAATTCATCATATGACATGGAGTAGGTAGGTTTGGATTGTAAGGTATGATGAATTAGGAGGAGGAGGGATCAATTGTGAAGATGAATCCTTGTTGTTTGAGATGGGAAGTGAATGTGAGAAACCATTGGCGGGGAGCTTGACGGAGTCCGTATATAGCTTTATGGAGCTGACAAACATGATTTGGATATTAAGGATCAATATATCTAGGGGGTTGTTTCATGTAGACTATTTACAGTTGCCCGAATTTTGTGATGATGATGACTATGATGAGGAAGGCGTGAATAGTGGTCATTTTAGGGGTTGAAAGTGTCGAGAAGTTTATGCCAAACTCTTGATTGTAGCCTTGAGCTACTAATGCTTTAATTGTTGGAGTTTGGTTTGAGATGATACATCTATTTGTAAATGGGATTGTTGATTGGAGGAGGAACAAGACCATGTTCCTTGTGTTGAAGGGATAAATTTGTGAGACATGGCTCTCCATTGAGAATGTTTCTTTGATCGAGAATTGTGTGAAGATCAGATAAAGGATGTGGTGGTGACAGATTAAGATTGGTTTAGGTTTAGATCTAGTTTTAGATCATATATGTGATGATGGGGATAGCAATGATGCATTGTAAGGTGATGGAGAGATGATATTAGTTGGGATTGAGAGAGATTATTGTTGGTTTGAAAAATTGAGGAGCTTAGTTGAGATGAGTTGATAATTTGGAGGTTGGAAGAAGAGGATATTTGTAAGAGAAAAGAGGATGTGGTTGAAATAGAGTTGGTATATGGAAAGATGGTTTCTAGTGAACATAGAAGGAAAACTTTGAGTTGTGGATGGCAGTAGTATATTTTGAGAGAGATGAATACCTGATTGAATGGGGAGAGAGTTTGTGTTGGGAGTTTAGCCAAGGATAAGAGGCAAAAGACTTTGTGGCGATTTAGGATGTGAGGTAACATGGAGGATCTCAAAAGGAGATATACTAGAGGTAGTGGGGGAGGGAAGCCGGTTGATTAGGTAATAGGAGGTAATTGGCCTATTGAAGAAGGGTGCAAGTCATTTCAATGAGGTGACAGTGTTTGTGTTCGGAAACACTGTTTTGTTCAGGTGTATATGGAGTACTGTATTGGTGATGGATGCCACGATTAGCTAGAAATTATTGGAGGTGGTGATTGCTGTATTCAGTTCCAGCATCTGTTCTTAGTATTTTGAATTTTGTTGAAAATTTATTTTCTATTATGAGAGTAAAATTGATGAATTTTTGAGTTATCTCATATTTATAGATCATAGGATATATCCAGACATGCTTGGATAAGTCATCAATAAACGAGACATAGTATTTATATTCATTAATAGAGGAAACTAGTGTCAGACCATAAACATTAGAATGAATGAGCTCAAAGAGCTTGTAATTTGTAGTTGAATGTTTTGGGAAAGGATGTTTGTGGCTTTTAGCCATGTTACATGGCTTGCAAAATTAAGAAGTAGAAGAAATAGATAAGGAGCGGTCTTGCTTGGCGATGGTGGAGAGAATTGCTTGATGAGGATGACCCAACCTTTGGCACCATAAAGAAGCGTCGGTGGAGCTTGTAAGGAGTGTTGTAGGTGGAGCTTGAGGTGTTGGAACCGAAAGTGGATAGAGGACATTATGATTGATGCCGTGGTGGATGGTTTTGTTGGTTTAGAGGTCATGTATAGTGAAACTAGTGACATCAAAGGATATTTTATAGTTATTATCATAAACTAGTTTGTGAACGGAGAGAAGATTATGAGAGATATTGGGTACATGTAGGAGATTGTTGAGAATAAGCATAGGAGTGGGAAGAAGTCCTTTGCCGATGCTTGCAATGGAAAGAGAGGTGCCATCACCTATGAGAACTTCTTCAGGTCCTTGATTGATTGAGATCTTGTCATATGTGATGTTGCTCTACTATCCAAGTATCAATCTGTTGAAGTGGGTTGATGTGTGTTGCCTAAGAGGGCTGTTTGGGAAAATTTCTGAGGTGAATAGCTGTTGTTGTATCGATACCAGTAGTTAAAGGCTGAGTGACCAAGTTTGGAGTAGATTTGATAGATAAGATGTGAGTTGGTTTTGGTATTTTGGCTGGGTGAGTTTCTTCTTGGGTTGAATCTTCCTCACCACGATTCTTTGCTTGCAGGCCTTCCTTTAGATAATAATGCTACTGTTGAGGTGTCTTTATGTAGTTCTTTGGCTTGATCGGTGGTGATATTGATTTCTTCACTAAGAAGAAGGGAGTAGAGATCATCCAAGCTGATAGGTGAGAGGTTAGTTCTAATTGAAATTTTGGATGCTTGGTATGGTGGAGGTAGGTTGTTTAGAATGTAGAGCATAATGTTTTCAATATCCAAATGTGAGCTAGCTGTTATAATGTTGTCTACCAGGGATTTAATGGTGGAGAGGTATTGTGTCATGGTTTTGCCCTTTCATGGATATATTGTGGAGTTCATTTTCGAGTTATATAATTCTAGATCTGTTGGTGGGTTGTAAATGTTTCTCATGAGTCCTCCAAATATCAAGACAGGTGGTGAGATTTAGGACATATGGTAGAATGGATGAGTTGATAGTGGAGTATATGGCAGCAGCTAGGTTTTAATCTATGAGTTGCCATGTGTTATAATCATTGTTAATGGTGAGATCTTCTGTAGAGGAGGCTGATTGTCAGGGAGGACAAATGATTGTTCCATCTAAAAAGCCTTCAAATCCATTTGCGGTAAATAAGTGTAAGATTTGAAGTCTCCGTATGGGATAATTATCATTAGTGAGTTGTATATTTACTATATTTTTGATAGGCAATTTTTTTAAACTAAGTATCATTAGAATGTTAATTAGGTAATTATGTTAAAAAAATTAAGAATAGTACATTAGTGGTGGCCACGCCATGCGCGTCGGTTCGGCGTGGTGTGCTGTGCGTAATTGAGGACTTAGTGGGTGGCTTCAGATGCAGTCTAGCCCACTTGATTGGCGTGATTCCTATTAGGGGCGATCGGCCTTACTCTGATTTCACTTGATTCCACCCATTCGTGCCCGAGACTCCGCCTTTTTCTCCGTTCGAGCACAGTTCTCTCCATCTCGAAACTTCTTGGCGACCATCGGCGTTGCTCCAACCGCCTACATTGTGCTATCTTCTCCAAGTATGCAAAATAAACTCCCTTTCTTCCTGACAGCCGTGTTCACATCGTCTAACAACTTCCTTCTCCCATCTAGAAGCCATTGGAAGCCAACATTAGCTCCATGTTGGGAAGTTTCTTGTGTGATTCTACCATTTTTTTGCGCATCCTCATTGTTCTTTAAAGATATGATAAATCTCTATTTCTATCAATTTATAAATTAATAGAGTATGTGTGCTAAGAATTAGAGTTGTATGGTTAAACTTTTATTTGGGATTTGATTTGTAGGTTTTAGTTGGCATTGTGCTTCAGGTGTTAAGTAGCCAAGTGTAGTATTATTTAGGGTGTTGATTGATATGAATTTTTGATTATTCATATAGTTTGTTTTGCAAGAATGAACAGAGAATTTATTTCACTCATCCTTTTTTATGGAGGCAAACTAAGTATTCGATGAGCTTGGTCAAGTTATGTGGGAGGTCGAAATCGTCTAGTTAAGGTTTTGTGTCAGAGCACCTTATTGGAATTGAAGCAACGGATTATGAGAACCTTGCACATTGATCCAGAGCATCACACAATCACTCTTATAAGTCATTATCTGGTGTGTGGTGGATTTATAGCGTATGCAATATCTGACGATGACATTTATGAAGTTACACTGGATGAAGCTTCCCGTCAGATGTTGGTGTTGTATGTCGAAGTGGAGGGTGTTAATGTTGCATCCACATCAAGCGATAATAAGGTCAAGATATACCGATGCATACACATGATTTCATCACACATGCACCTCTGGGGACACAACATAGCTTTGATAAGTTGATTCCTAGGTAATATATGGTCAACTTTTCTCTGTTTGCTCTTGTACTAATTAATATGATAGGTTGTCATCCAACTTATGAGTTTTATGGCAGCGATGATGTTATCTATCATTCAGAAGAACCGTATATGCCTCAGAGTACTGCAGGTGAAAATGAGTATCAGACTATGAGCAGTGGTTCAAGTAGTGAGTAGCGGGATATTAATGATGTTCACTTGGGATAGAAGCCCTTTGTGAATCTGACAATCATAATCTTCTAAAAAATTACTCACTCTGAAATATTGATAATGAGAGTCATTTGTTGTCCACAAACGAGTATGTCCGGATGTGTCAAACTACGAGAGAGTGGGACAACGATGTTTACTTTGACGGCCCATCGGCCACTATCGATAGATGATATTGAAATCTCAGGTGACCTTGCCGAAGGTATATGTTTCGCAAGTAAACAGTCTGCAATTTGCTGTTGTTAGGTGGTGCATAGTAAATAATGTTCAATTCAACAGTTACCTCTAACCAAAAGAACTACACGGTTGCATGCGTACAATATGATAGTCCTACAAGACCATGTAAGTGGCATTTGCATTGTAGCAGACGCTTAGGGGGTGCTTGGAGAATATCAAGAGTTGGTGAAAACCATAGATGTATCAATGCAGTAAGTGCAGCCGGTCATTGGCAGTGTAGTTCAAAATTCAAGCTTACTTCATTATACATATGATCAGCCACAAGATAGATCTAAAACCTAGGGAAATTATAGGTAGAATGGAGTCAAAATTCAATGTTAAAGTTTCGTACATGAAGCTTGGGATGCAAGGCGTATGGAAATAAAAGCTATATTTGGCAGGAAGAGTCTTACAAAACTCTAAGTCTTTATATAGAATCAATTTGTAATATTTTACCTGGTATAGTGTACAAAATTCAGTATAGTAGTACATCGCTTCGAGACTTTTTTGGGCATTTGGTCCTTCAATCATGGGATGGAGATGGTCTTTGTAGACCAACAGCTTCCACCTTGATGTCGGTGAGATGACTATGATGCTCTAGGATGTGGCGATGATCACGACTATGAGTTGATGTAGGCCCATGGGGAAGAGATGGGACACTTGGCCTCGATTCATGTGATGATTTGTTGGGGACACCCATGATGTGATGTATCACCCCATTAGTCCCACGCTCAATCGACATTCAAGATGTGCACACACGCAGACATGCATCTGCCCGAGGTGGATTTAGGTGGACTTTATAGTGAGACACCGAGCATAGAACACCGGCTTTGTGTGCATTCTATTTCTTATCTTAGGCTATTTCTTACCCTCAACAACACATTCGTTGGAGGTCCACCGTGTGCTCTACCACTATTAGAGGATCGATATGATGTGATGGCTATGGGTGCATGAGTTCCAGCCCACCGCTGTAGGGAGTTTATGCAGATGAAACTCTTAGGGCCAACATAGGCTGCCTTCACCTTCTTGAATATGGTCTTGGAGCATATTCATGTGGGGAGGATCTACATGTGTCATATCTCTTGAGCTTAGCGAACTTCAATTGGGTTGGTATATTTTGTTAAATATACTTCAAAATTTTAGCTTATATATGTGTTTAAAGCGTGTTTTGTATGCGGATGGAGGAAGTATGTTCACCGTGATTAATGGTGAACATTGCAATATAGAAATGAGTTTGGATGGCTTGCGACCACTGGACTTGGATAACACTTGATTCAAGTATCTATAATTCATATTCTAATTTAACATAATTTTTATGTATGGGGTGATGAGCGTGGTGAAGAGGTCAAGCACATCTATCATACATGCATGGCTCACAGGATATGATAGTTATCATGAGTCCAGAGGTTGAGTGACATTTACCGATAGAGTGTTACGCCGCCTCATTCCGAGAGTAGATGTCGCTTGATCCTGGGCTTCAAAAGTGGTCGATGGTCGGTAAAGCGATGTCGACCGGGTTGATTACCACACATTGCCGCTTGGGAGAGGCAGGGATTGCCTGCCGAGGCTTAGATGAGGAAGTTGATAGATGATGCCTATCGATAAGACATGGGTATTTCGATCATGGCTTTAATCGTCAGCCTCGACAGATCCTCCGACCACTTACTATGTCGAGCACCAAAGGATATTTATGTAAGTGCTATAAGTATTCATTTGAATTCAATATTTATATAAGTGCTAATTTTTCATATTATTTTTATGTAGGAGCACATCTCTACGACTGGACATCTTTTAGCCATACTTCGTCCATGTGGATGACAATGAGCTACAAGGATTTCTTGATAGGTACGAGCTGCTATGCAGAGACCTAGATCAGAGTGTACATATTGGGGACACATATTATGGATCGGTGTCTACAAAGGGTGTCGCACATCATGATTAGAGCATTGGGCCATGTACTTATGCAGATCCAAGTCCATCTATGTATGCTGATCTAGGTTCTTTCACATATGAGTCACAATCACCTATCTTCCAGTCATAGGATGATCTGACGCAGACTGCCGAAGATCTTGCACTGGAGGGTCACCATCAACTACGTGACCGTCCATCCCGTGCACCTGACCATTACACACCTGGGAGTGGTGCGATTCCACGCAAACGCCGGAGGCATTAGATATTTAGAGTAGTCTATTTGTGTGTCTGTACTACGTTTCTTTTTTATCTATTTCATTCATCAATCTTTTTATCTATTTCTACTCAACTCTTTCGCCTACTGTTTTGTGTTGTATGACATTCGAAGGTTTTAACTTACAAACTTGTAATAAAATAATTTTTTTTTTAAAGTTCGTCACTATACAAATGAATTAAAGTGAAAATTAAGTAAGAAAGGTAATAAGTGAATCTATTACAAAAAAAGCATAATATTAAAGATTAACTCAACTTCACAAGCTAAATCAATCAATATACTAAACTCTGAAGTCACTAAAACATAAATCTAAATATAGAAGATACAAGTGTGCTTACTAATATTTATGTTTAAATCATAAAATAAATATTAGAAGGAATGCAAATCAAAATTATAAAGATACTTTGCACAATAAGAATTATTTTTGACTTAATACCATACTTATATCCCAAGCTTTGTAAATCAAAGATACTTTGCAAATAAAAAAAAAACTCGAAAATCGCCTAATTTAAGCGACCGCTCAATTCATCACGAGACGCCCACGCCACGTCGACCGACGTACATGCACTAATTGGGTGAATGTACCTATTCTTAAATTTTTTTTAACAATACTTAATTTCCTAATTAACCTTCTAATGATACTTAGTTTAAAAAATTGCCATTTTTGATATTGGTAATAAGAAATTTCAGGGATGGAGGTATGATGAGATCTGTTGTTTTGATGAAAGGGGAGGAACGTGTGGTTTCAATAGATGTTTGTGAGTCTGACATTGGGATTAAACATAGAGGAATGAAACTGTTAGTTGTGCTGTAGAGCTTAAAGCTCTAATACCATGAAGAAAATAGTGAGAAGAAACATATCAAAAAGGAGCTGAAGAGTTTTCTTTTCTGAATGCAGAAATATGTTATTGTTATCAGAGTATTACATATTATATGTATTCATCTGTCTGGCCTAGTACAGTTGTCTATTTATATAGAAGAGTAAGTGGAAGTTTATTACAGATGCATGGTGATGATTGCTGCACTTGGTGAGGCTGAATGGTGAGGATGAATAAAAGACTGTGATGATTGATAAGTTGTTGTGCTTATCGTAACTGACTGATATACTTGTAGCTTTATCACTACCAACACCACATTGTCATAGAATAATTGAGGCAAAGGATCACTGTCATATATTACATTGATGAAAGGTTCTTTTGTTTCTCTCATAAGCAGTGCCAATTCAGAGCCCCATATTCTGCTGGCATCTGTGTGCATTTTCTCAATCATCTCATGATTCACTTTCATGGTCACAGATCTTCCCTTGATGTCTGGATCTGGTGTGTTTAAGTACCATATCCAGTTGATTTGCTTGCCTTTGAGCTCAAAAAGAACACAATGGTTTCCATAAGCTAGATCAAAGTACAAGCATTTTCCATGTTCAGTATAAGCCCTTAGCTTATGGTCAAGAAGGAAATGGTGTCGAATCATGGACATACTCCCATCAGCAGCGATTAATAAATATGCAGAAAATTCCTTCGTCTCATCAACATGTAGAATCTTGACTTTGATTTGAACGGAAGTTCTATTTTTGGATATGCTTAGAGAAAGGGAGTGATGATCCCACAGTACTAAATCGGGCTGGAAAGCTTTGTATAAAAGTGAGTGTAAATTGGCCCAGTGGAAGCATCTGTACCCGAAATTATCATCTATGGCAAGAGGTTGCCTCAGCTTCTTCTCATCATCTAGAAACTGGAGCAGTTCTATGTCAAGAGGCAAGGAGGCATCATGGAGGATTTGGAATGAGAAGGTTCTTCGAAATGGGAGACAGACATTGGAAATGGTTGAGAAGCTCGGCTCTCAAAGAGAGCAACGGTCGCAGGAGGAACAAAGAGCTCTACACATGTGAATGGGAGATAGGGGTTCGTTTCTTCTGCGTGTGTTGGACAGGATGGATGAAACTGACGGGATGGGGAGCTAGTTCAAATTGCATGTCGGCCCGCCTGTGAGATGGACGGGATGGAAACTTGTTCGAACGGGAGAAAGACGGAGGCTCGAATAGCTATTGTGCTTAGGTAGAGCTGAGAAATTTGATTGAAGATCATTAATTGCTAAAATTAAAGCTCAAATCGAAGTTAATCGAAGCTAAACGATCCATGAGCTGAATTGTTGGCTTGATTTTAAATTCGAGCTGATTTTGATCCGTAGTTAAATTGGCTTGTTCAATTTCAACGGCCGCTCTGGAACGTAATCACGAATAATGATTCTCCTTCTCTCTCAGTCCACCATGAGATCAAAGGTGAACACTTGATATACAATTTCAATTTTACCCTTTCAAATTCCAGCCTTCAACGCTTCGTAACTCCGACTCCGTGAGGACCGTGACTTCTTTGAGTTCTTTCTCTCATTCTCGATTTCTTATCTTTGCGGTTTGAGAAAGGGCTAAGAATGATTCTATTCTTTCTCTTGACCTCACCGATCTCCTCAAGTTTTCTCATAATCTCGCCGTGATTACGTGAATGCTTTATTTCTTAGTCTTTAAGTATGAGACTTGCATTGTGCACTCTGCGCTGAGTGTCTCCATTTTTTCTCTATGATAGAGTCATTGTTATTTCTTAACTTTGCAACTTGGGTTACTTGGCTCAACTGCTCGGTTTATTTCTTTCAATTCTCATTTCTGCATTACGGTAATCGGTTAATTTTAATTGTTATGGCATTTAGAATATGTCCGAGTTATTTATTTTTATATATTATAGTTTCATAATTCATTTGATTATTTCTTAATTACTCTTGAGTCTTGACGGCACTCTCAAAGCTCAAAGCCGATCAACACAATCAATGTATTATCCTCTATTGTAAGTGAAGTATGTTTATTCTTTGACTCAACTTTCTGGAAAATGAGCAATATCATAATTCATGTCCATTCTCACATTTATGGATGAACATCAATAATAAGGCAAAAATATGTTATGAAGAGATGATTCTTGATTTCTTGTGTATCACCGATTCACCGCTCCACTGATAAGAGATAAATACACCTCTTGAGTCTTGACATGTTATTCAATATGGTATGCTGAAAAATTTGTATAATATAAAGTATTGAAGCTGCAAATTTTTTGCACGTGTATAGTTGTATATGGTTGTCGATATACTTAAGCTACAAGGTTTAAAACTTTGTAGAATTTATCCCTCAACATTTATTTCTTTCTCATTTATTCAAAGAAAACTTTATTGCCTTCATAAAATTTCCAATCCTATTGATCTGTATAACTTGTAAAATGATGTTGATGGCTTTTTGTTTTTGTAAAGAAGAATGGCTTATTTTCTAGCATAAACTTGTATGGTTGTATGAGAGTCTGAGACTTGGAATGGTGTTAATGAAGAGCTTTTTTGTTTCTTTACCTAAAAAAATGGGATTATTGTGGATTTTTACAATGGAAGTGCTCTTCAAGAAGTTAAAAGTTAGCTTGAAACAGGACTAGTTCTAGAATATAAGATGCTGCATGAACTATTTTTTTCGTTTTTCTCCAAAATCAAGATTTTTTTTGACAAATTACATGCATTTTGGCTTCTTCGGGAATATATGTGGTTCATGTATCTTGCTATATTGGATAAATACTTGCTTGTCTCTTTGTGGTACTATTTCTCATGTACATCTTGTGAAAGAAAGATTATATTTATTTCATCTTAGAATTAATCGTGTAGATTGTCCTTTTAGCCAACAATTCAGTTAGATATTTATTGTTGTGGTCTTATTTAGGATGGTGAAGAAAATCATTGTGTTGGTGACTCGGTGAGGCTAAAATTGAATTTAAAATTTTTATTTAATTGATCACCTTTTTATTGAACCTTATTTTCAACATGGTATTTATTGATGAAGATGAAAGTAGTGTACCTCTAAGTTACAATTATAAGATATCTGAAGTATGAACCAACTGATTTATTTAAATAGCATCTTAAATTACATGTGGTTGATGTTATATTAAGCTTTCTTGTAAACTCTTAAAATCAATTATTCACATACAAATTACAATTATTTGCTGAATTACATGCGAGTTTATAATTGAATCATATTATATTTGTATAGATATAATGGAATGTCACTCTCAAAGCAAATCAAATAGTTCCTCAACTCAACTCATGCTGAAACTGCCAAAAAATGATATTGATTGTGTTGATGAAATTACTTGTATAGATGATAGAAAGGGTAAAAGGCAATGTTCTGAAGTTTGGCAACATTTTACTGAAATATCAGCCTCAGAAAAAGGAAAAATTATACAAAAGTACGAATATAACTATTGTGTTAAGTCTTATGTTAAACAAAAAACTGATACTACATCACAATTGAGCAGACATTACAAAATGAATCACTACAGCAAAAATAGTGTTAGAGAAAAGAGACAAAAGTTTTTTGATCCTATAACTGAGGACCTTGAAGAAATTGATTCAATTTCTAGTTTGTGTATTTCAAATGCTTATGATCATAATAGAATTAAAAATATTGTTGCTAAGATGATCATTGTTCATGAATATCCCTTTATGATAGTTGAACATTTATGGTTTAATATTTTGATGAAATCTATGAATCCAAACTACCATAAAATTTATAGATTTGGTGTCAAAGAAGAGTGCATGAAAGTGTATGAAGTGGAAAAAGAAAAACTTAAAAAGTTAAATTAACTGGAGACGCTTTACTTAAAATTTATGACATCAAGCTAAACAATTAATATATATGTTACACAAAATCAAAGATAATATAACTTTGGATAATGCATCATCAAATGATGTGGCAGCTAGGAACCTGAAAGCATTATTTACTAGAAGGTCTGGATTTATGGTCATGGGAGATTTCTTTCATGTTCATTGTGCTGCTCATATTTTAAATCTAATGGTGCAAGATGGCTTAAAAGAAATTGGTAATATAATTGAAAAGGTGAGAGAATCAATCTTATTTGTAAAGCGATCTCCTAGTCGATTGCACAAATTTGGTGAGATTGTTAGACAAATTGGCTTATCAACAAAGTTAATATGCATTGATGTTCTACATTGGAACTCAACATACAAAATGTTGAGTGCATTTTACTACAAGACTATTTTCCTAAAATATGCTTTGCGAGATCTTAATTACATATGGTTACCTTCTGAGGAAGATTGGAATCAGTTTGATAAGATTAGAAAGTTACTTCACATTTATCATCGAATAACTGAAACTTTTTCTAGATCTAACTATTCTACTGCAAATAGGCTTCTTCCAAATCTAATATTAATTAAGAAGACCTTAGATAGAATATTTATTTCTAATATGGCAAGAAGGCAAAATTTGATAAGTAATGGGCGTAGATTGTTATTCTCAATTGCATGCATTCTAGATCCTAGAATAAAATTATTTACCATTAATTATTACTACCCACAGATTTATGGTAATGATATTGTTGATGAGAAAAAGGACACAGTGAAACAAAAATTATTTGAGCTCTACTCTTTCTATGTTGTTGATAAACAATATACAACTAAAGAAAAATACATGAGCACCTACTATACAAGCTGAATCAACATCTATAATAGAAGGAAGTCACATTTTGTCTAATGATTTGGCTGGGTTGTATGATTTTATAGACTCTACTAGCCTTTTAGTTCCACAGAAATCTGACTTAGAGATATACTTAGATGAAGCTTGTGTTAAATGTCCTGATTCAGAATTTGATATTTTAGATTGGTGGAAAATGTCCGCCATGAAGTACAAGACACTATCAAAGATGACAAAAGATATTTTTACAATTCCAATAACTACTTTCGAGCGACCTTTAGTGTGGTGGTGTCTTAGTGATTATAGAAGTTATATTTCACCTAAAACATTGGATGCCTTAATATGCAGTGGAAATTGGATTTGTGCAGTGTACAAAAATTCGAAAGAGCCTATGGTAATGTTTTCATCATTCTATTTTTTTATATAGTGAAATTACATTCTATTTAATTTTTTCAATAAAAATAATGCCTTCTTTGCATTTCCAGTTTGACATCTTAGCTGAAGAAAACTTAACTATATTTGTGCCTGAAAGCTTGAGTGTGGATTCACAAATTTGAATTTCATGAGGGTAAGATTGTTTTATGGTCTTTCACAATATGCGTTTGTAAGTTGTAAGTTGTAATTATTATTTTATGTATTGTAGACTTTAATAATTAATGGTAGTTTTAAATTTTGGATGCCCAATGATAAAATTATACTGAGATGACTTTTGAGGAAATTATTGATTTTTAGGCTTACAATATGGTCAATTTTGATTTTTTAATATATTGGTTTGGTCAATGAAAAAATTTGAGACCACTTAGGGTGACAAAATACTTTTATAGTTTTTGCTTTGAAATTGTGGCTTACGACAAATTACAATGTTTAAAGTTTGGCCTTTTAAAAATTGTGGCTTACTTTATCAATTTTTGTACTTGTCACAATGTTATTTCTACATTTCAGTTGTAGTTTTTTCAATCATGAAAATAGAAGGTTGGAAGACTTGTTTCAATTACGTAGTACTATTTGCACATTTTAATAGTTGAAGAACTTTCTTGAGCTTTTGAAATCATTTTGCATTTTCATATAATTGAAGTTGATGCTTTTCAATGTCTTATGTCACCCTAAAAATACCAATCATCTCAATATTTTGAGGGCAAAAAAATAAAATAAAAAATACAACATGGGATCAATATTTTATGTAGATATAGGGGCTGAACTATTCTTTCATTTGCAATTTTGTATAATTCCTCTTACTTAATGTTTTACTGGAAGAGCTGAATACAAGATTATATGAGCTTCCTAGAATTATTACATCTGAGATGGCTGCTTAGTTTGATGTATGGTTGTATGGTTAGCTTTGGCTTTGTGGTGTTCGAACTGCCTTAGTTTGATGTATGGTCGTATGGGAGGGGCTGCTTGAAGGCTCCAAGGAGTTGGACAATAATGATCTTCTTATTCTATTTTTGTGGATAATCTCGTTGGCACTTGGTAGACAACAAGTTGTTTATAAATAAGATATATTCTATTGTCTCACATTGCAGGTTTTGGAAATATCTTCTGTATAAGTCCTCTCTTGTTGTTTATAAATATCTTCTATATAAGTGCTCTCTTGCTATTTTTCTTGTGGGCGCTGCACCTTGGGTTTTTTCTATCATTGTCGTTGGCCAGATATATTTTGTTGTTTTGGTTTTTTCCACCATGCTATTTCTAGATATTATGTGCTACAGGCTAGCTTTTGTGGTTGCTCTTGTGGATGGTTCCTTGTTCTCTTAATTGCTGATTGGATAATCATCAGATATGTGTCTTTGGATCTATTAAACTTATGCAATTACTGTTGTGATCATGTTATTATCAAGGGGACTATTAAAATCTATATTGCTGATCCTAAATGGCTTCTATTTTGGATTCAAGCCTAGTCTTTTACTCTGATGATTGTAGTGTATTTCACCCCTTTAGTTGTGGCCTTGATTTTTCAGCTTTTTACCGGTAAATTTTTTGCTTGACTCTCTTTGATATGTATATTTATTGTTGTGGTCTTATTATCAATATGGTGGATGTGCCCAATTTTTGGGATGTTGTTGGTTGTGCATTCTCATGACTTGTGGCCATTATTTGGTGATACATATCTTATATGGGGTGGGAGGCATCCCTTTATAATTCCGATCTATGATGCCTTCCTTTCTATTGTGTATGCAGGTATTAAAGACCATATCAACTCCAAATGGAAGTTGTTCCACCTCTATGTATGTAGGGAAGGGATGATTTCACTCATCTTTTTGGTAATAGCACTCGTGATGTAACCCTTCATTGGAAGTTTGGATGCTTATGTACCCCATTTGTGTGCCCCAGCCCCGCTCTCATTAGATCTTCTATAATTCACTCATTTTATTCTGTTTTCACCTTTAATTTGATCTGTATTGCTTTGTTCGTTAACTCTTTTACCTAGATGATTTGGTGCTACTTCTAATGTTTCTTCCAACAAAAAATTTTGATCCATCATTGGTGGCTCTCATTGGATGGTCAGGCAACCTCGCCAATCTATTTTGGAGCTTTCTTTATTTTAATGGCGCTATTGAATGGCCTCCGCAACCTGAAGTCTACAAGTGGAACATAGAAATTTGTATAGATTGCAAATACTTGAAGATGATTATAACTCTCTCTAAGTCTCGACAATCAATTTAAATATGTGCTCTTGATATTATCTTTTATTTCTATTTTTGTAAACTTTATTTTTTTGTATTGGCTAAACACAATTAAATATGTACAATGTAATTCTTATATTGATTTAAATTTCAATTTTATACGATAAATTCAAGCAAATTTCAATTTATGTGAATTTTTTTTTCTTTGTGCTGCTATGAATTAAGTTTGAGCTACTTAAATCAAAACGAGCCAGCTCGTTTTTAATTTCGAGCCAAAAAAAGTCCAAAATCGAGCTAAACCATCAAAATGAGCTCAATTATGCTCGCGGATCAAGCTCGATTCACATTCGATCCGAAGTTGTCGAATTGCTTGGATCGAGCTCGATTCACATTCGAGCTCAAGCAATCTATGAGCTACGATCAATGATCCATCATAAAATACATTTGAGCTGATTTCGAGCCAGTCCTGGATCGGCTCAAAATCGGATCATTCTCAGCCCTATGCTTAGGAACGAGAGAGGGAGGATTTAGATTTTCTACTCGTTTGGCTTGCAGCACGGACCAGATAAGGCTAGGTTCGTATGGGAGGGATAACATGGCAGCTCATTATTGATTGAATGAATGGGAGGTGGAGTTATGAGCATGGGCGACTGTAAGTTTCAAGATATTTATATAATTATGGGATAATTAAATAGATTTATTTCAAAATATATGCTAATTTTGATGAAATTTTAAGCACAATAACTTTAGTAAAATTGGATATCTATTCTAGGTAATTTTGACATTCTGAATGCAACGACGAATTGCTTTGTGATCGGAGATCGCCGGTTCAATTTGGCGAATTTGGTCACTTTGGTTCAAAATGCGTTATCGCCAATCGATGCTCACGCGTAATTCACCCAAATCGAGCATAGTCCTCGCTTTGATAGGTTTCGATGTTTCAAAACTAACAGTCTAATCAATTTTATGAAAGGAGGTCGTTTGGGCATCATCACAGCCTCCTGACTCCAATATGCCCGTTGTCGCATGACGGCTCGATCTCTTGATCGATTAACCATCAAATTATGCAAGATGTATATTCTGATCAATTTCGATATTCTGAACACAATGGTGGAGCTCGTTCGTCGATCGGAGGTTGTTTCGACTAGTTTAGACGATGTTCTGTATTTTGATTTGCCGTTATTTCATCGAAGTCCGTCAATTTGTCAGGCTGACTGACTTAGCATACATACGGAGGTCAGACAAGTGATGGATATTTATAGAATTCTATAATACTCCTCACAAGAAAATAGTTAAAAAGAACAAAAAAAAAAGTAAGAGCACATGGATTTCAATCTAAAGGCCATAATGAAAAAAATCTAATGGTGTAAGTTCTCGATATGTGTTTATATTTTTCAACTAAAACATGAGCACACAAATTAATATCTGAAGGCTATAAGCAAATCAATCCAACAGTATAGGCCTTTAATCTGTGTATATATACCTTCCTTTTAAGGTGAGTGAAACCCATAAAACTTTGAGTCATAAATTTAATAATCTCCATATTGGCATGAACTTCTAGTCATAAAGATATAACAATCTCCCCTATTCAATCATGTTGTAAACAACTTTCTAAGGATCTTTGGTTGGAAGGAAATTGAGAAAAATAAATTTATTGTGAATCACAATTTCCTAATAGTTGTTTGATTCTAATGTAAGGTTTAGATAATTAAAATTGCTTTAAAAATGAGGGCAAATGCTTTTTTCAATTAACTTTAATTTCAATCTTAATAAAAATTATAAGAAAATTTTATCAAATCGTCATTCAGACTTTATCAAAGTCTCAAAAGAAACAAAATCTCAATTTCTCCTGGATTAAATAAGGAAAAAAATATGCCAATCATTTTTTCATAAATCAAATTCAATTCAATTCTTTTATTACATTATTTTGAAACTGTCAAAATATAAATTTGTTGTATATGAACTTTGATAACACACACTTCTTTAATTATTTTTTTAGTATTAATTTTTTTAATTAAAAAATTAATACTATGTTTCTTACCTTTTTAATTTGTACTATTTACTAATAAAAAATATCTTAGTTCAAATATTACAAAAAAATTCAAGATGATTTGACATTCAACAAACTATAAAAAAAGTTCACCTATTGAGCTATTACGCTAATAGATTAAATTAGTATTAAATAATTAAAAAAACAAATATCTCTAAAATATATAAATAAAAATAATTTAAAATAAATTATGAAGATTAATTTAATACATAAAGTATTATTCAATAATGAAAATTAATCATTTATTAAATATATTATAAATGATTAAGGAGTTATTTGTGATCAATTTTATTTTGTTTTTTATTTTATTTATATGTTATTTTTAAAAATATATTGGTTTAATATTTTTATTTTTTATTAAAAAATATTATTATTATTTTAAAAAATACTTAAAACATCTTTTTAATGTTTATAATGTTTTTAAAAATAATAATAATAATTAAATATATTTTATTTTAAAATAAAATAAAAATAAAATAGAAATGATTCTAAACAGCCCCTAAACTAATGCAAACGATGATTGATGATCATAGGCAGATAGGTTAAAAAAAAGTAAACATATCTAAATTCTACTAATAATAATATAATTTTATAGTTCTAGGCGCACAGATCAAGTACCACAAGCATCCTTACTAAATTCCCATTCTGCACCAACATTCTCCGCCTGAGCCCTCCGCCGCACCACAGACAAACGATGCTGCCGTTAATCGCCTTGCAATCCTGATAACAGTACCACCCTAATCACTTCTCCGCACCCACATGTATTTGGCGAAGGGGAAGAGGATGTAATTTTCGCCTTTTTTTTGGAAGAAACGGAAAGGTTGATACATAGAGGAAGGGCGCCGAAATATGAGGCGTTGGATGTAGGGAATAGTTGAGAAGATGCTCGGTATCGAGAAAGGGAGATGTCGTGGGAGATCCTGTTCTACCTTCCGTGCCGGGCCGAATACAATTTGAATAGAAACTCTTGAATGGAACACAAGTGTGTCATGCAAGATAACTTAGTTTACTGATTGAAAATTTTGATTTTCAATTAATAAGACTTTCGCTCCCTTGTTGCTATGGATGACTCTGCTCTCCCACAAACTCATGCTTCTTCTTCTTTTGTTTTGGGAAGACCCCTCCCTCCTTCCCCCTAAGTCAACGCTTAACTGAAAAACTCTTCTCTCTTGGCATATCCCAAACTCTAACCCCTTCAATCTAAGCTTCATACAGTCTTCTGAAAAGATTGTGTCGTTCTCTGAAGAAGAAGTTGCTAACGGTTCGAGACAATGGAATAATGCTCTGGTTAGATATGCCCTCGGTAGGAGATCCTTCTATGATAATCTCTTGCAGGCAATCAAGAAAATCTGGACTCTTCGCGATAATGTTGATATTGTCTCATTAACTGATAGTTTTTTCCTTTTCAAATTTAACTGTGTGGAAGAACTCTATATGATTTTTAAAGGGGGAACCATGATATATTTTGGGAAAGCTTTTTATCTTTAAGAAGTGGACTCCTGATTTCACTCATGTCTGTGAAGATTTTAAAGAAGTTCCAATTTGGGTCACTTTCCCAAACATGCTGCTGTGTTACTGGTCAGAAAAGATGATTTCTAAAATTACTAGTATGATTGGTACCGCTTTAACAGTCGACCCTCTCACTGCTAATGGCTCTTGGCTTACTTTTGCTAGAATCAGTATTCAAATTTTTTACCTCTTCTCCTCTACCAAATTCTATTACTCTCTCCCTCAATGACAAAGAAATGGATCAGCTGGTTATCTATGAATGGAAGCCTATTTCATGTGGTGTTTGCAACACGTTTTCCCATAATCCCTCCAACTGTCTGAAATCTCCTAATTCCAAGCATCCAATGGTTGCTCACTTATTCCGTGCAAAAAGCAGAAATTAGATCAGATCTGCTCCTCTTCTTCCCAGGGAACCCAATATTATTAGAGCAATTATATTCATACTTTAGCATCTACTATAAATGAACCATGGATTATTATGAGAGACTTCAATTGTATTCCGAAAGCTTAGGAAAAATCAAGGGGCCTTGTCCCTCTTCCCTGCAAACTCTATGATTTTAATGATTGTATACTCAAATCTGGATTGTTAGAGTTACAAAATATAGGTCTCTCAATTAGGGCCCATTTGGGGCACCGTTTCGTCTATGGTGTGATACCAACTGCGCCGCTCGTCCGTTTATTTTGCTATATTTGGGAAAGCTGCCGAAACTCCAACACGGATCGAAGGGAGTGGCATGTTTCGGTGAAACAAGTTTATCTAAACTATCCCTCCGCCCATGACAAGAAATGTTCTCCCGTGCCTTTGGGTTTTTCTAGTTGACACATTACATCTCTACAGATCTCGGCTTGTTCATTTGATCTCCTCCTTTTCTTTACCAGGGCATCGACGGATCTGAGAGTATTGCTAGCTTCCGTCACCACTCTTTTGCCATCTTCATTCGTCTATGAAGACAAGCATCGTCTTACATAAGGTTTTTAGTAGATTCTACTGGCAACTACGAACTGTAATTTTTACCTACATGGTTTTTAGTAGATCTATATTATGTGGATCTAAGATTTTTTTTTTCAAAAAGTTTTCAGTTTGGTTCTTTTAATATGATTAATGGTAGTAATATTTTCTAGTTTGATTCTTCATTCTCATTTAAAGTTGTTTTGTTGAATCTTTGTTGAATATTGTTAGCAGTAATTCCTCTTTGTAAAAAGAAACTAGGACTGGTGTAATTTTTTTTTTTTACTTTCATTTCTTCATATTCTTCTCCCTTTGGTTTTGGAAGAGAAAATTGGTCTCCGAACTTCATTTTTGAAAGACCGGAGCTTTTAATTAAAGGCTTAGGTGACAAAGATCGAACTTTGTGTGCAAGTGGAGTTTCTTGTTCAGCTTATGATCGAGTTATGGTAGAAGTTTTTAGGTATTTCTTGGTTTGGGATTAGGTTTTCTAAGACATTTGGGACTAGGTTTTCAAAACCAGATTCACTATAATAGATATTCTGGTTGCATTCGCTTGATTCGCATAATTCCTAAAAGATTAAAAAGCCAGAAAGATGAATGTGGAGCAATATATTAAGGTCTAAGGGCTCGTTTGTTTGGCTTCTTCAATGTGGAAGAAGTGGAACTTCTCACTTTTACAACAGATTTGAAACGAATAAGAGAGAATTCATAAGTTCAGAAATCTCACTTCATATCACTTCCACAATTTTTGTAATAATTTTCTCCGTCGGTCATCGCTTCCCTTTTATTCTTATATCAACTTGAAAAAAATATTATGAACAATAACTAAGATACTTTGTTATGACACACATTACAATTTGATAAAAATTTCATTCACTTAGTACATATGCAATATGATGTTGATAAGGTTTTAAAGAACTCATAGTTTATTCGCTATAAGTTATGTTATATGTTTAGCATTGCCTAACCAAATTAAATAATTTACAATCCTCTGTAGTTTGATTCATCTGGGTTTCATCTTGTGATAATGATAGAGCTTAAAATGGGAAACCCAAGGGAAGGTGGAGCCAGTGCTACTTGGGAGAGAGATGTGAAAATAATATTTTGTGATCTTTGTCTGAAGGAGATAGACTTGGGTAATAGACTGATGACCTATTTTAATAAAGTGGGTTGGAATAATTTAATCAAAAAATTTAAGGAGAGAACTGAAAGGGAGTACAATAAGACTCAACTTAAAAATAAATGGGATCAGTTGAAGAAATATTAGAAATTATGGAAAGAGTTGAAATAAGGATCAACTGGTTTGGGATGGGATCCGACAAAGAAGATGATTAACGCATCAGATAATTGGTGGTGAGAAAAGATGCTGGTAAATTTTGTATACATACTTGTCTATTCTAATAACTCCACAAAGAGTTCATCTGAACATAACATCTGAACATAATTGCATGTGTACTTGTAGATATTACCAAATATGAAGAAATTTAGATATTGCGGCTTAGACCCTGAAATTGAAGTGAAATTAGATCTCATGTTCAGTGGTGTGGTTGCCACAAGTGCCCATTCTTGGACACCAAATCAAGAAGCTGACAACATTGTGCAAGAACAAAATTATTCTAACCAAAGGTCTAGTTCAAATTATTCAGACAATGAATTATTACATGTCACAGATTCTCACACCGAATCTAGTCATGCTAGGCATTCACCAGCTCTAGCTCCGAGAGGTCAAAAAAAAAGTGGAGGTGTTGGATTCCTCCGACATCTGATATCAGAGTTAGTCAGTGCATGCACTTCCAGAGATTTTCGAAGATATTTCACTTTATCTGCATTCAATGAGATTGCTTGAAGATGCAAACAAGAGAGAGATCTTTGTGGTTATGGCACCTGAACGGAGAGCTCATTATCTACGCTATCATTTTAAAACACGTGATGTTTAGGTAGGTTGCCTTTAGTAAAAGATATTTTATAATTTGTCAAAATTTAAACTTCTCCGTGATTTGGTAGTGGAGAGTTTGTTCTTTTTACTTGATGTACTTATTTCTGTTATATGTTGAACTTCTTTAGAAATTATATGATAGCGATACCTGATATATCATATGTTACTACAAAAATTTTGTTTAGTACCTTAATCTGTAATGGCTAATATAGTGACGTATATTTTTTTCATTAGTGCTTATGGATAGTGATGATGACGATCAACCTATGACTGCGATTGTTACTGTAGTATGCTTAATACATGAGTACTATGAGACTTATGTTTGCAAGACTCCATGTATGACTTCTAGATTTATTGGTGAAAAATATATCATCGAAGTTACTTAGCGGCAAATAGGGAGATTTTATAACATGTTTCGTATGTCACAAGTTATTTTCAATGACCTGCTACAGGAATTAGAAAATTTACATGAACTTTCTGGATCTTCTAAAACTACAACTAGAGAAGTCTTGGCCATAACACTATATATTTTATCACATAATGAATCTATCAGGGTGGCTAGTGAGTGATTTCAGCACTCATCTAAAACCATAAGCAGATACTTCTCTATTGGCCTTGATGCTTTGGTATGTTTATCAACCAAAGTTAAAAATTCGATAGATTCAACTTTCCAGAATATACTTGATGAGATTACATGATTGTTGATACATGCCATATTTCAAGGTATACTTCATTTGTAAGTTTATTTTAAAATGATCATTTATGATTATCACCTAAGTTCACAGTAAATTTTATTGTAAGATTGTATTGGAGCAATTGACAAAACACATGTCGATGCCCGTGTGTCATCAACTGAAAAGGTCACTTACATTGGTCGATGTAGCGCACCTACACAGAATGTGATGACAGTATGTGATTTCAATATGTGCTTCACTTTTTTAATGGTTGGATGGGAAGGAAATACACATGAGAGTCGCATATTCAATAATTTTGTACGGCGTAGAGAAAATAACTTCTCATTGCCTCTCTAGGTATTACTGAAACAAATCATCCATTTAGTACAAAGAATATAATATTTTTACAGCTTCTAATTACAAATTTAAACAAGAAAATATTATGTTATTGATGTTGGTTATCTAATACAATGAGGGTTCTTGAAGCCTTTTCCAGAAACAGAATATCATATTCTTGATTTTGAAAGGAGCAGCCAAGTCACGAGGGGAAGGAAAGAATTATTTAATAAATGGCACTCATTATTGCATGGTGTAATTGAGCGAGCCTTCGTAGTGTGGAAGAAGAAATGGGTTATTCTACATGATATGCATGCATACTCCTTCAAGAAACAGGTCAAAATAGTTGCAGCTACAATGACTTTGCATAATTATATACGTCGTCACCCATCACACCATGACATTGAGTTCAACATTATCGCAACGACCAATCATTTGTTCCACCTGAAGCATTCGAACATCGGTTGGGCTACTCAATGGTAGAAACGAGTCAACATACCACAGAATTGGAGACACAAGATGGAAAAGGAGCTTAGAAGATGAAAGAGTTACGAGAGAAAATTACAGATGCCTTAGATAGTGTTATATTTCAACATTTGTAAAGTATTTGTTAGCTTTTACAGACCAGCTTTGGCCTGTTTCTTTTCTAGCTCAATGCTCGTTCCTTTTTAAGACATTATTGTGTTTAGTCTTGTTTGATTAACTAAAGAACATTTTATCAGAATTGATTCTCTCCATATTGGTATTTTGTGTAAATATAAAGGTATTGCTTATTTCGGAAAATAATTTAAAAAAAAGAGTGAGGATAAAAAAACACTCAAAAGAAGAACAAAGTTTCAAGACTATACAAAGAGACTCACCACAATTAATCTGTAATACTTGTGAAATACTCAAATAAAACATATACAATTAACATAGGCAAAATTGAAAAGAAAAAATATATATATTTCTCATTTTCTGCATTAGAGGTAGAAAAGTCTTTCATAATTTTTTT
The DNA here is from genome assembly GCA_021442155.1 of Cymbidium sinense. NCBI lineage: Eukaryota > Viridiplantae > Streptophyta > Magnoliopsida > Asparagales > Orchidaceae > Cymbidium > Cymbidium sinense. The sequence continues at coordinate 102,773,496 of CM038218.1, forward strand.
TGTTGTTAGTCTTTCAAAAATGGCATTAGAGGCAGAAAAGTCTTTCAAAAATGGGATTAGTGCATTAGAGATTCTTCAATTTTTTTTGTTGTTAGTCTATATACTATATCCTAGAACAATTAAAGAGCATGGAGAAAGTCTTTCATGATTTTTAGTGGGAGTTCTCTTATCTTTTTTTTTTTTTCTTTCAAGCAAATAGATCAAACAGTACCTTGAGAGTCATACATAGGAAACTAACACATTATTTGAAACATCATAGAACTGACATATATATATTACATTGTCGTTATTAACAATCTGCACGTTTGAGAAAACGCACAGCACTATAAAGACTCAACAGAGAAATGCAAAATAGAAATAGGAGACTAAGAAGCATCCATGGCCAGAGCTTTTAATTCAACAGGAGAACAAATAGTCCACAGCTCCATGCCTGCTTTTAAATGGGATTGCTCTGATAACAATCTGGTGGTAGATAGCAGCAAGAGCAGCTCCAATGAAGATCTTGGAAGAATAGTGTGAACGCATCATTTCTGAGCTTTCATAGCAAATAGCTCCTCCTCCTACATAATGAAAGCTTAGAATGGTGCTTCTTGATCTTTCAATGTTGAGAAGTCTTAGCAACATTGTCGACAACAACCAATCATTTGTTCCTTAATCTCATCAGTAAAAGCAAAAGTATTAGCTGCTTTCTTTAATTTTGATTTCATACCATCTGAGAGTGTATCAAAACCTTCACCTTGACCATCCATAAATCGTGAGTTATCATCATTACTGTCTCTAAAGCCATTGAAAGATCTTCCATGAGCCCTCTCAATTTTGTCTAGCTTATAGAAAAATGAACTAGTATTTGCATTGTTGCCCGTGTTACCAAATAAATGACGCTCAAAATCATCTCCACTCTCAAAAGAATTATCATTACTGTTGTTTTTTGCCACCAGCTTCTGTATGCAAGATCATAAATGAACACATTATAACTTCAAATATGCTAAAAGGAGTCATGAAACAAAACAATTGTATGTAAAATTATCAGTTCTGATTCTTGTTTGATTCCATCCACCAGTATAATGAACACAAAGGATCTATAGTAAAATTTGCGTTCTAATTGATATTTCAAAGATGGAAACAAAACTACCTGTTGAAGATATGGCCAATGCAAGTGAAATCATACAAGACCATGGCACAAAATAGAAATGCTTCTTTCTTTCAAAAGTCATTGAAATAGCATCTGATTCCATGTGCAAGGTTTTCAACATGAACTCCTAGAACTTCAAAATATTTCACTATTGACAGATATCTTGTATAAAAAGCTTACATTGTTCAGCTAAATAGCTGATTCAAGCAATGGTGACCTAGGTCACTAAATTCAATGCATAGAAGATATAGGCAAAGTACCCAATTTCACGATTGATTAACATTCTCGCAGCTAGTGGACTTAACAGAATGAAAGGCCATGATTGTTGAAACAAACTGCATCTTTTGCTTATGATAAGCCCAAGAGTGTTGTTGTCAAAACACATAACAAGTTGATTGATAAGAAAAATAATATTGCAAAAAAAGTGCCTTTGTTTCTCAGCAACTACACCACAATGATGAAGAAAAATAAATTATAATAAATAAAAGCAAACTTTAGTGTGATTTCAAACACACAAACACAAAATAAATAAATAAATAGTGATACCAGTGCTATAAAATAGTTAGCTTCTTTCTATAAACAATTTAAATACCATCCTTGTGTTGTTCAATAGGTAACACTATTCTCTGTTGGTTAAAAAAAATCTGCACAGGATTTAAGAAAAAAAGTTGAAATTCATATAGCTGACTCTCCAAAGTAATAATCCTCTTGTATCCATCATTTGTTAAACATAATAAAATGCAAGCAGTTAATTCTTCTTCCACTTCCATTAGGTACTAGTCTCCTGACTAAATCACAATCTCATTAACCTAAGTGACAGTAGCTCTTTGGATGAGAAGATAATAGTTTACCCAGGAGATAAATAGTCTTTCATCTGGATTGAGATTCTAAATTAGAGAGGCATTAAGCTCCATTCTACAATCTCTGCTACATGTATATTAAATTCTGTTAATGTAGTCAAAAATGTTACTCTTTGTTTATCTTTTAAGATTTCGTAATCTGGCAGGTTCCCCTTTATGTTAGAAGAACCAAAAACTACTTTTGCTTTTGACAAGAGAATGGGCGTAGGATAAAAATAAAAAAAATGAGACATATTCAAATAAGAAAATTACAAGCTTTTAAAACAATGGCAGTTTGCTTTAAGAAAATAGGCCGAGAAGAAACTTATCTTAACAAACTTATCTGAAGTGTAAAATGCATAATAAAGCACTCTACTTTGATATTTATAAAAACAAGTTAAATCCTCATCAGAAAACCCTCGCTAAGTTTACTTGTTTCTCAGAATAATACTTGGCTTAGTTCTAATCGACCCTTGACTGAGTTAATCATCTCTTATTAAAAAGTGAAAAATAAAATCCTTATTGACTCATAATCAATAAGACTTAGAGAATTCCTTAACAACTTTTGGGCATTAAGGAATTGAGTTACAAAGTACTTCTTAAACTCAACAAAGAATACTTTTGAGAGGGAGCTTAGAAAGCCACCTTAATGGTGATTTTTGAAACCAATGAAGAAAGCATTGCACTTGAGTGCATCATTTATATTCAGAAGAAAAAGCTGTCAACTCGATATAATCAACATAAATGGTAGAATTTATCCTGTTTTTCGCACAAATCCAAATGAAGGATTTTTAACTTCTTTGAAGTTTATGCCTATGTCATCTGTATAGAGAATGTAAGCTTAGAATGGTGCTTCTATATCTTTCAATGTTGAGAAGTCTTAGCAATACTCTTAAGGAGTTTTGTCTCTTCAATTATTAGAGTAGAGGTGTGAGTTCTAAAAGTTGACTAGCACCTGCAAATGATGTAATTATAAGATATATCTTTGTGAATCTCAATTTGAGTTATTTTTTACTCCAATTCTAAAAAGTTATAAATCATTATTGAGTCAATTAGGATATGTTAGGATCACCTGTTCACCCTATATTTACAATTTTTGGTTAAGGTCCAATTTTATAGAAAATATTATAATTGACTAATACAAGTAAAATTACATATTAAGTCTTAACTATACTTGTTATGAAAATGAATAACTATAGTTAACTTGTAACTATATAATTATATGAATAACTTTCTGATCGGATAAGTTGATCTCTGAGGAAAAGACTTCTTGAATTCATTATATACTTAGCAAGTACTTTATTAGTTTGCAAGTAATTTTAGATGTTTTGAAAACTTCGATTGGTTGAGTTCATAAGAGTACAAGTAATCTTAGGGATTATATCTTTTAGCCTTGCCATTTTCTTTAGAACTAAGTAAATGTTTAGTTGAGTTCAATTGTTGAGCATAGAGCTTGAATATCGAATAAATGTGTTGGGTAGCCTTCCGAATGAGTTCTAATTTGATTTTTTCTCTCTCTCTCTCTCTCTCTATATATATATATATATATATATATATATATATATATATATATATATATATATATCTCTCTCACTCTCTTTATATATATATATATATATATATATATATATATAATCAAATGCAGCCCTAAGAAAGACCAGCATTTTGAACCTTTTTTCAGGTAAAATAAAATTATACATTTGCATTTATGTATATCTTTATTAGCTATGTTTAGCTATTGTACCTACTTTAATTTAATCACAATGCAGTACATGTGTTGAGGAAAAAAATATGATATGTAATGTCTATATTTATGTCTTTTAATATGCTACATCATTCAATTGAACTTTCAATTCAACTCTGATATAATTTTTGAACCTTGAATCTCTCAGCTTCATGTCAGACATGTAAGAAATAGAATCAAATATTTTGCAATGTCACCCATCTTCATATTAATATTTTTATTGCTAATACAAATTTTTTATCATAAACTATGACTTCAAGGATCTCTACTGATTCCAGAGCTATGTATTGCAATTGTGGTTTGCAATGTTATATATTCACTTCACATAGGGAAGGAAATTATGGAAGAAAATTTTTCAAGTGTCCAAGAAATAGAACTTGAGATGATTGCAACTATTTTAGATGAATTGATGAATACGAGAGTGACACATCAAACAGTGATCATTCTAACATGGTAGCAATGAAAAAAAAATTTAAAAAGATTTGATCAATAGAATATTAGGCTTAATATTCTGATCGCACTAGTTATTGTACTTATAATTTTAATATTAGTGTTATTAATTAGGTAGTACTATTTATTAAGTGATGTGCAATCTATCAATGTAATTTATTAGTTGACTTATGACTACATATGAGTATTAGATATCCTATTTTTATTCATTATGTTTAAATTTATTCAGCTCATATAGCCACAGGAACATTTTAGTCATTTATGCACAAACAGCTATAGCATAACAAATTCTAAATAGAGTTTTCCAAAGAATTACGACTTTTCGCCACCGCTTCAGTTCATATGCTTCCTCAAAAAGATATAGCCTCAAAATGCACTTCTAGTTCAACTAATAACTTAATAATCTTATCAGATGCTTATTGGATCATGTTCTCTGTAATAATCAATGGATTACCATATTTCCTCTTTCCCGTTAGAAAGTTATGACACCTCTTACTTCAGACTATTCCCCTGTTATGTTTTCTATTAGCACTATGCCAAACCAAAGGCATAAATTTATTTATAAAAATATTGGAGCCTATGCCCTAATTTTAGGAAATTATTTAGAACTCTTCAAGGATAAATGTGGCTGAGGATTCTATTTTTGCTCTTTACAACCGCCTCAAAAATATTAAGGAAGCTTTAAAAGCTATAAACTGGAATTCTTTCAATTACATATCTAATAGAATTTCATAATTGAAAAAGTTATCTGAGATATACAAATGCATTGAAATCAATCCCTCTTGTAAAGATCTTCTCTTTGAAGCCCTTGCCACTCAAACTAGCTAAGTGAGGTTAAATGGGTGATTCAACGGGCCAAATGTGCTTAGCTTTTTAAAGGGGAGGATGACATCAAATTCCTATTTCAAAAGTCAACATTAGGAAAAATAAGAATTATATCAGCACTTTGAAATCTAATGGGATTGATCTTATCACTCAAGAGGACATGGCTAGAGAGACTATCTCTTACGATTCGACTTTGCTAAACAGCTCCACTTCCTCTTCAAACTCTAATTGGTTGGATATCCCCATTGGCTCTCATATATCCCAATAGGACAGTGATACTCTCATCTCTACATTTACACTTGAAGAAATTAAAAAGGCTATTTTCTCTATAAGATCAGACAAGGCGCATGGGCAATTTACTTCAAATTTTTTTATGGATACTTAGAATACCATTGGATCTTCTCTTGTTGAAGATGTTCAGTAATTTTTCACTTCTTCTAAGCTTCCTCTCAGAGTTAAGCATTCTGATATTACTCTTATCCCCAAGAGCTCTCATGCTGAAACCATTAGTGACTATAGACCTCTATCCCTTTACAACATTTTATACAAGATTATCTCTAAATTAATGGCTGATAGGATGAAGTCTTTTCTTCCAACTCCCATCCATTCAGCCCAAGTTGCCTTCTTACAAGGGCATGATATTGTGGATAACATAATCCTAGCTGAGATTCTATATGGCTTCAATAAAAAAATAGCCCTAAAAACTTTTATGCAAAAATTGATTTTAAAAGGCTTTTGACAATGTCAGTTGGCACTTTCTCATACATTGATTGCATCTTTTGAAGTTCCCTACTATCTTCATCAATTGTATAGAAGCTTGTATATACCATATTCCCTTATCAATTATCTTAAATGGTGAAATTAGAAGATATTTCTCCTCCACCTCGGGTCTGATACAAGGATGCCATTTGTTACCTTATCTCTTTTCAATTATCATGGATGCTTTTCTAGACTTATTGATAAATTCCACAGTTATGCTTCTTACAAGCCGATTAAAAAATATGATTGCTCTATGTTTCATCTTATATATGTAAGTGAACTTCTGATTTTTGGCAAGGCTTACCTCTCAAATATAAGTTATCTTTCTTCATTGCTTCATATGTATTACAAAGAGGCTAACCTTCTACTAATGCTGCTAAATCGATTATCTATTTTTCTAAATCTGTGGATGATTTAGCTACAAATAATCTAAGCAACTGTTCGGGGTTTCATCATAAATCCCTTCCTTGGGACTACCTTGGCTTAACCATTTCGCATTCTAGATGCAAGCCTTTTGATTGCTCTAAGATAATTGATAAGCTTCATCATTGGTTTAATGGTTGGAAATAAAATCTTCTTTCTTTTGCTTGTTAGATATAGATGTTGGAGTTATTTTCATTATTAGTTTGGCTCCATCACTTTTTCTAAAAGCATTAGAAAGAAAATCACTCACCTGGTAAATGCTTTCTACAAAAAAAATGGGAAGGAGAGTAAAATGATCACTATCTCTTGGTCCAAAATATCTAAGCCTTTTCTTTTTGGAGGCCTGGGCATCCCTAATTTAGATTCTCTTAATGTTATGTGCAAATCGAAGATGATTTGGAGGATTTACAACTCCAATTCTTATATTTCCTCTTGGTTTTGGAAATAATTTTTCTCTTTGGAACAATATCGCCATCTTATCATATCCCCTATGCAAAGAATTGAAACTTACAGCTTTGAGAATCAAAAGCTACTTTTCCTTTCAAGTGTTTAGTTTTAGTAAACTCATTTTTCTTTGATCCTTGGCTAGATGGTTCTTCACTTTTAAAAAAATATGACAATGCTATTTTCTCTTCGTTTGATTGCTCCTTGCACACCATGGTATGTGATGTTACTAGCAATAATACTTGGAGACTACCTTACAACTTTGCTACACCGGATAGTTGCATTACTTTGATTGGCAAAATTCTTATTAATGACAAACCTATTAATTATCTTTACTGGGAAAAGATAGTTACATCCACAAGGCAACTCATTTATTTCTTTTTAGAAAACTCTCTAAGCCGGAATTGGTGAAATTTGTTTAGTTTAAAGGATACTCTCTTAAATATGCTACCTTGGCTTGGAGGATCATTATGGGAGGTCTGAAAACAAAAGATACATTGATCCATAGAAGTATAACTATTAACTCGTTGTGTGTTCTATGTAAAAAATAAAATGAAAGGCATACTCATCTCTTTTTTGAATGCCCATATTCCATGGAAGTACTCAAAGACTGCATTCCTATGGAGAATTTCTTTCTTATGGGCTGCACCTTAGTGCAATTATTTTCACATTGATTTTATTAATTGCAAGGTCACAAAAAGATTTTTCCTTCTTGCTATTCCCATTATAGCTCATTACTTATGGTTGGAGAGGAATCAACGTATTTTTCATTCTAATGCTTCTCCAACTAACATTACTATCTCTAAAATCTACTTTGCTTTTAAGCAGAAAAGTTATAAATGGAAACCACAGAGATTGTCCCGGTTTTAATTCAAACCGTATACTTTACTTGATGCCTCTCCTTCATGCCTACTTCTGCTACTAACTAATGATTTTTTTCTTTCTAGCAGTTTAACCCCTACAATGGTTTTCACTATTTCTTTTGGAAGCAGTCAAGATTGGATATTCCCAATATATTTTTTGGAGCAATGATGTCATACCAACATTTTTTGGGACCTAACCAGAAGCCAAGATCCTAGAGCATTATCCTGATACTATTCAATCAAGCATCCACTATTATAATCTTTCTCGTGAGCATCTTTCATCTCAAGGTGGATTTATGCTTGACTGAGATCCATGGCTTCCCTGGATGGAGTCTATCCGAATTAACTAGTTTACTAGTCTTGCTGAGCTCGGTTCTGACTTTTGGAGCTTGTTTTTGTCTTTTATGAATCTCATTTCTCTTGCTTTTGTTAATCTGTGATAAACTTTTTGATGTTTGAGGTTCACTTATCTTTAGTTTTTACCTTTTTGACTTGGGCTATTTATGCCCCGCTTACAGTTGATGCAATAGTGTAACTCTTGTTTTCCTTTTTTGTAACTATTCTGATTAATGAAATGAATCCTCTGTGAGGCGCTAATTACTCCAATATATATATATATATAATTTTTATACATAGTTATGAAAAAGAAGATTTTTATACGTATCATATAATTTATATATATATATAAATTTAACATATAAAATTTAATATTTATATTTTTAATACTTTATCTATGATTTAATTTAAGAAGATAATAATAATAATATTTTTTTGTGATGTTAAAAATTTGAATGTTCTTGATATACATATTAAAATTTAGGTATTAGATATGTAAATACATAAAATTTATGTGATCAGCATATAAATGGCTCTAAAAAATTATTAAAGAGGATTGTCATATGTATCATATATTTTTAATTACTACTTGTTGCTTGTGACTTTGTGATGCTAACGCCATTATATAATCGGCGATTACGTTGAGTAATTCATATCATTATTAGTTCTAGTTAATTAATAATTAACATTATATCTTTGTTCAACAAATGCTTCGCCACTTTTTTTTTTTTTTTTGAAGGGTTCTACCCAACACCCACTCTTCATGCAGGATATCATCACACTAATCTCCTGGACCAAAGATCACACATTCATCACCCACGCAGAACGGCCTCTTTGATATTCCTGCGGATGCCCGCTCAGAAGGAATCGAATCGCGGAGTTCTCAGCACCCACCAATCGAGCTAAGAGAACCTGCTAATAGGGACAAAGGAGAGCAGGTACGATGCACCCATAATTTTCCTGCGAAGCATTAACTTAATGTGCAATTGTCTTTGTGTACTAAGCAGCACAATTGTTGTTTGTCTGGGCGACAAGTTTGTCTAGTTGCGTAAAAAATGTTGGAAATATTATTAATAAGTAATTAGGAGTTCAATTGTTTTTTTATTTTTTATTTTTATTAAGTTCAGTGGTTCGGTTGGCCAAGCAATGTTGCGAATTAAATTATACTAATCCGATAAAAATATTTATTTTGTTGCTTCCATGTCTCCTCCCATACTTCCTATGTAATCTTATCAATATGATAAGGGGTTGTTTGGAATTAATTTTGTTTTGCATTTCTTATTTTGTTTTTATGCTATTTTTAGAAATAATTTTATTTGATGTATCTTTTATTTTTTTTTCTAATAAAAAATATTATTTTTAAAAATATTCAAAATAGTTTTTAGATATTATTTGAGATCATTTTTATTATTATTATATATTTTATTTTAAAGTAAAATATATTTATCAGTTATTGTTATCTTAAAAATATTCAAAAATCTAAAAATAATAATTTAAGTATTTTTAACAAATAATATTATTTATTCTTAAAAATAAATAATTAAAACACATCAAATAAATATTTTTTTTAAATAGCATAAAATTAAAAATAAAAAACATAAAATAAAATTGACCCTAAACAATTCCTAAATTATTTATGTTATTATTAAGGAAGCTGAATTTATAAAAAAAAAAATGTTGAATCTCATTTATAAATTTATTTTAAATTTAATTATTTGTATTTCTATCCATCAATTCATTAGCAAGAGCCTCATAAAAACTCTAGTAATTCTTATACTATTTGTGGACAGTGGATCCGATATTTTCTTGGAGAGGATAAAGGGAATTTTTATGCTAAGGATATTTAGATGGTAGTGACCAGGACAACTTGAAACTACCATATTAATTAAGAATATTTTGATAATTATAACTGTATAAAAATAATAATAATAAAATTATTATAGAAAAAATTGTTATATTAGAAGCTGTAATTGATATAATTTTTCAGCCATCATAACAGATTATCTAATCAAGTTGAAAAATACAATCAAAAAAGTAATTCTCAAAATGATGATAGTAGCTACCACACAGCCCCCCAAAGGCAATCTATTTTTTTTGTTTTAAGAATGATAAATTTTATTGGATTAATCATTTCATTCGTTAGAATTAGATTTTAATATTGATTTAAAAAATCCTTAACATTTTTCAAAACTCACTTGCAAGGTTAATAAGTTTATTTTCAAATTTAAAATAAAATTATTTTCTTAAAATACGTATTTATTACGAACCAAACGAGCTCTGAGGAAAGAATTACAATCATGGTTCTTCTTGGTTCCGCGTAATGCAATCTCAAAATCGTAAGTTGGAGTGTGAATTTAATGAGATAATCCGATGGCAATATTGTTATTTGGTTCTTTGTGAATAAAACATCTTTAAGAAAACGATTTTAAAAATAAAATTATTAGTTTGAAATAGTTATAAAAATATGATGTTATTTATTATTAATATTACATTTTAATTGTACTCAACCTAATAATAATTTTACCAAAATTTTATTCTGAAAATGCAATTTTTTAAATTTTAAACAATTAAATAAGCCTCATCATGACTAATGTGTGTGTGTATATATATATATATATATATAAGAATTTGAACTTAAAATTTTTTAATTGAAATTCTAAGTTCTCAATAACACTCCAATATGTTTTGTAATCTTTGAATCATGATTTATGATGTGTTCATATTTTTGAGAAAGAAGTATGTAGTGTTCAACACATATCAGATATATGTATATGATACTTCAAATTAAAAATTTCGGCCACACCTATCTTGAATAATAAACTTTAAACTTTATAAATATTAACTAAATATATAATTAAATATTATATTTTGATCATTTATATTATATTAAATAATTTATATTTATTTGTGTATGTAATGTTCTAAAAATTATTGATGACAAAATATTTTTTAAGTTATTATTAGAATTTGATTATTTATTATTTAGAAACAAATTATTCTTTTTATCTACTTTCATGATTTAAAATAATATATAATATTTTATTTGTTTTTATGCATTATTAAATATTTATATATTTTATTTTTGAAATATTATTATTATTATTATTATTATTATTATTATAATATATATATATATATATATATATATATATATATATATATATATATATATATATATATATATATATATATATATATATATATATATATATATATATATATATATATATATATATATATATATATATATATATATATATATATATATATATATATATATATATATATATTATGAATGTAATCTTAGATCATTGTACAAGAAGAAAAGATGGTGGTATATGGATTAAATGGAATTTGGGGAAAACCAAACTCTCTACTTAGACTATTTCCAACCCCCTTAACTCCAAACAATTTAAAGTCTTCAGAAATGAAGATAGCTTTAACAAGTTCTCAGATGCCCTCAATGGTCTTATATTGATTAAATGGAATTTGGATGCAATTTCTTTCACTGCTTTAAAATCCCATACTCAATTTATTCATGGTCGTATAACGGTCAACTCCTCCACTCTCTTTTTGATTACTTTTGTCTATGCTGATAACATTAACTTGGGCAGGAAGGCTTTGTGGCAATCTATCATCTCTTTAGCTTTTTCTACAACTAACCCATAGATTATTATGGGTGATTTCAATTGTATTCACCATAAATGAAAAATTGGGAGTATACCTCCTCTTTCTAGCAAACTCGAGGACTTCAATAATTGTATTTTTAATTTTGGTCTCATTGAGTTAAAGAATCAGGGCTTATCTTATAGCTGGTTTAATCATCAAGCTGATAATCCCATTAGATGCTTCCTAGATCGGACTCTGTGTAATGTTCAATGGCTGAACTTTTTTCCTTATTCTCATTGGAAGGTCATGCCTCCTCTTACGTCGAATCACTCCCCTATCATCACCTCCTTGGGTTACAGGGATAATCATAGGCATAGATTCATATATATAAATATTATTGGAGTTTTTGTCATGATTTTTAGGATATTATTCTCACGGCTTGGAGGAAGCAAGTGATGGGATATCCTATTTTTGCTTTTTGCAATCGTCTTAATAATGTAAAAAAAGCTTTGCTTGCTCTTAATTGGAACTCTTCCAACTATATCAGCAATCGAATAGTGGATTTGAAGACCAAACTCAATGAGATATATATGAATTTGGAAGCTAATCTCTTATGCAGAGATCTTCTTCAAGAAGCTCTAGATACCCAAAAATGTCTCAGTTTCACTATGGAATGTGAGAACAAATGAATTATTCAAATAGCTAAATGCGGCTAGCTATCTAAAGGGGAGGATGACATCAAATTTCTATATAATAGAATTAAATTTAGAAGAAGCGACAATTATATTAGCAGCCTAATAACAAACGGTGATGAGCTCACTTCCCAAGAGGAGGTGGCTAATGAGGCCTTGTCCTACTTTACTAGCCTTCTTAATCAACCTAGCTTCACTCACATTTACAACAGTTCAGAAATCCCTACTAGACCTCAAGTCACTACTCAAGATAGCCTAATGCTCACTTCTCCTTTTACTCATGAAGATATTAAACTGGCTATATTTTCCATTGGATCAGATAAGACTCCTGGTCCTGATAGTTTTACTTCTAAATTTTTTAAAGATACATAGAATATTATTGGCCCTTCACTGATTGTTGTAATTCTTCATTTCTTCAAAAATGTTGTGTTACCCAATAGGGTTAAACATTCAACCATTACTCTTATCCCAAAAAGCACACATGCTGAATTTATTATGGATTACAAGCCTCTCTCATTATGCAATATTCTTTGCAAAGTTATTTCTAAGCTACTTGCTAAAAGGCTGAAAAATCTGCTTCCAAATCTAGTCCACCCTGCCCAGGCTGCTTTCATCAAAGGTCGTGACATTGCTGATAATATCATCTTGGCAAATGAAATTCTCAATGGTTTTAATCAGAAAACATACCCTCTGAGTTTTTGTGCTAAAATTGATCTTAAGAAAGCATTTGATCATGTTAACCAACAGTTTCTCATTCAAAGAATGCGTCTTCTTGAATTCCCCTTACAATTTATCAAGTGGATTGAAGCATGTATATATCAGGTTCCTTTTTTCTGTTATTGTTAATGGTGAATTGAAGAGGTATTTTAATTCCACATCTAGGCTTAGATAGGATTGTCCCCTATCCTCTTACTTTTTCACCATCACAATGGATGCTTTTTCTAGGAGAAGCTCACTGCCACAAAGCTTACTACAAGCTGATTATTACAAAAGATTATAAGATTTCTCATCTCATTTATGCAGATGACTTGTTGGTTTTTGGAAAAGCTGACTCCTATAATATTCAATGCCTTAACTCCTTGCTAAAATTATTTTATAGTGAATCTAGTCTCTGCTATAATGTTGATAAATCTGTTATATGTTTCTCCAAAGCTGTGGATGCTAACCGGATAGAGAATTTAAGGAATTCTTTGGGTTTCCAACTAAAGGATCTTCCTTGGGATTATCTTGGTCTTACTATATCTTCATCTAAGCTTAAACCATCCGATTGCTCTAAGATTATGGAAATGATTCATAACAGGTTTAATGGCTAGAAAAGGAATTTGCTCTCTTTTGCTGATAGGCTACAGCTGGTCAGATACACCTGTTAGAGCTATTTTCATTATTGGTTTAGAGCTTTTTCATTGCCTAATGCATTAGAAAGAGGATTACTAGTTTAATCAATTCCTTTCTTAACAATCATGGTAGTGAGAAAAAAAATTACATGTAATTTCTTGAGATACAATCTATAAACTGATTTGTTTCGATGGTTTGGGTTTGTCCAATCTGGATTCTCTCAATTCTATGTGCAAAGCTAAGTTGATTTGGAGGATCTACAACTCTCATTCTTTACTCTGTAACTGGTTTTTAGGGAAAATCTTCTCCTTTTGGTGCATCCAAGGCTCTATCTCCTCTCTTCTTTACAAAAATATGAAATATTCTGCTGTCATATTTAGGAGCTGCTTTACCTTTCAGATTGCTGAGAATTGTCATCTCTCATTCTTTTTTGATCCTTGGTTAAATGGTTTATCATTATTTGAAAGATTTGGGCATAGCATTTTCTTCTGGTTTAACTGTCCAAAGCATACCTTGGTCAGTGATGTTATTTTAAATAATGCTTGGAACATTCCTGTTACCTCTTATATTCCTGATGACTGTTTGCATTTGATCTTAAACACTGCTATTATGGATAGTCATATTAACTGTCTATGGTTGGGAAAGGATCATTTCAATCGTAAAGCAGCTCATTTATTTCTTTTTAGAGATCTACCTAAACCGATTTGGGTAAAATTTGTTTGGTTCAAAGGTTATTCTATTAAATATGTTGCTTTACTTTGGAAGGCTATTTGGGATGGTCTAAAAACTAAAGATAATTTTATACAAATGGGTATCAATGTGGAGCCACTATGTGTGCTTTGCAATAGCTATAATAAGAAACATTCTCGCATCTTCTTTGATTGCTCTTACTCTTTGACGGTTCTTCAAGCTAGTATACCATTGGGGAATTTCTTTCTTATGGAAGTACTTTGGTTCAATTACTTCTTCATGCTAATGTTATTAATTGCAAAATGACTAAAAAGTTTTACCTTCTTGCAATTTCAATTACTATCTATATTTGGATGGAAAAGAACCAACGCATTTTTAATTCAGATTTCTCACTACCTAGTCACATTATCAATAAAATCAAGCATGCCGTTACACTGAAAGGTTTTAAATGGACACTAAAGGGTAATGTGCCGACTGCGATACATACAATATATTTCATTGATTTCTGATATTAGATTTGTGTATCCCAGCCTTCACCTCACTTAGTTTTCTTCTACTATCTCTAAACCTTCTATACGTTTTGGGAGCTTTTAATGTGAAGAATTGTTATATTTTTTGGGGCCATGATGTGCTGTCAGCTAATTATTATGCTCAACCGGCTCCTATGTTACCTCAGCTATGGATTAGATGCTGATCTCGATCACTTATCATTTACATTGGATTTTTTATCTTATAATCTGCTTGTTGTTTGTCGGCATTATGGATTTGCTAGCTGACTGGTGGCGTTGGTTGCCTACTGGTTTGCTGAGCCCACGTGATATCTTTCACCTACTTTTCTGCTTTTATATTCTTTTGTTTAGGATCTGCTATTCTCACATATTTTTAAGATTTCTTTTCTGGAGCTGTTTGTGTTCTATTCTGCAAAGTTTAAAGTCTTATTTTGATTTTCTGAACTGTAATTACTATGTAATAGTCTTCTATCATTTATAATACATTTTCTGGAAATAAAATCTAGACGAGGCCCTCATTTTTCCGGAAAAAAAATGACGATTATTTTTCATTATAAAACAAATTTCTAACATCAGATTTTTTATTTTTTTTTTATTTTTTTTTTTGCTATAGTGTGGCCTTCAATATCTAAAAAAAATATTTATATATGGCACATAATTTTTATATATTTATATAAATATATTTAAAATTTTAATATTATATTAAAAATAATAATATTATTAATTTTTTTAAATGTAAAGATTTATAAATTCATAAGAATTATGTGTTAATTATGTAATTTTTTTCAAAAAAATTTGATCCATGCCGAAAAAAAAAAGAGCCGCTCGCGGATGGAAAGGCTCAAGCTTTTGCTCGAATCACGAAAATGCCACCATTCTGGCAGAACTTTACGTAGATTGCGGCCTGAGGAGACGGTACTGTAAGTCCACGGTTGGCCGTGTTTTCTCCGACATGATCTGCCTTCACCACGTTAGCGTGTTCATCACTCCATTGTAACACACAACAGACTCAGTCAGATTCGAGCATTGATGGCTTCACGTGTATCAATCCATGGCATGAGACGTGGAGTGTTTTTTTTTTTTTTTTGAAAAATTGGGCAAAAGTCTATGTTCATTCTAAAATAAAATTTACGGAAGAATTATAGATGAAAGACCAAAATAAGGGCAGAGGGCAGGAGAAATAAATGAACAAAGAACTAATAATAGAAAAGCAAAATAACTAACAGAGAGAACCTGGACAGAGTATCAAAAATTCTATAAGAATAGGAACATGAGTGAGCAAGACCAAATTTTGCACTGCCTGTTAGATTAATTCGGAGGACGTGATAAGCTACTGGAGAGAGAGAGTCCATGGTTGCAAGAATGATCGCCCAGATTGGAGAGTCGAGACATCAAAATAATGCAAGTTCATAGGAGCCAAAAGCTCATCATTGTCCAAAACCCAAAACGAAGTTCAATAAAATGCACCAAAACCAGTAAATCGAAAAACCGATCAGAAATTAGAAAACAATATAAACAGCTATATGTCTCTTCAGTTCTCCGGGTCTCCAACATAGAGATAACGCTATCAGGCCACGAAGATTTGAAATTGGCTAAATTTTTATATTAAATTTAATTGAAATTTTAATTAACTAAATAAGCACGAAAAATAAAAAATTTTAATATCGATTTCATCCAGATTCACAAAATCGAAATAGTAATTTTTTAATTTAAAAAATAAAATCTTAGTATTTTGCCGACCCCTTCAACTTAATCGCGAATTTGCAAACATTGATTATGGCGAAATAAAAGATACAGCTTTCGATTACAAAATTGGTGATTCTAGCCCAATGCCAAAAATTGCCAAAATTTTTTCTACGCAATTTTTGTGTTTGCTATGCTTATCGGGCGGGAATCACAGATTTTTGTCAACATAAAAGTCGTGAAAATTTTCATTATATTTCCAATGATACAAACCTCGCTCGATTCCGAGCATCGATGATGAGTCCGATGCAAAACATCGACTGCTCAATTTTTTTAAAAAAATTATCAGCTCAGTTACTTGGATTCGGGCCCGCTGGCTGGATGTCGTTAGTAAGTCACTTTAGCGGTGACTATGCCTAATTTTTTAAAAAAATTATGCTTATTTAGCTAATTAAAATTTTAATTAAATTTAATATAAAAATTTAGTCTTTGAAATTCCAACGTTTGAGTTTGTGTGGAATAATTGTTCTAATTTAGTAATTTTAGAGGTTAGAATCAGGAGAGAGGAGGCTCCATTAAGGTGAATTCTGTTATTCCTTTCACGCCAGATCATGTAGACACTAATGATGGTTATGAGAAAAATGCAATCTTTTGAGTGCCTTGTGGTTCAAGCATTGCGCCTCATTTTTTTTTTTTTTTTTTTTTTTTTGAAGAAGTTGAGGGCGGAGCCCAAATTTCATTCCAAAAGAAAATTACAATATAACAGCTTGAAAGAAATAAGCTAAGGGTTAAATTTAAATAACAACATCAAAAACATGTATATAAACAAAAGGTGACTGTGACTAATTAGCGATTTAGCAAAACACCAATGACAGATTGAGCTCCCATAGTTGGTAAACGCTACCATCCAATGGAGGAAGAGTCAAGGATAGAGCCGCAGAACCACCCAATCCATACCCCACAAAAGCGACCACAAAAAACTTCCAAGATATGATTGAAGAGGAAATTCAGACCAAAAAACAATTATCACTCACGGTGATAACACTCAATAACCAAACCTCCACAAGGGAAGAAAAAAACCAAAATGCAGAACCAGCTGGATCGAACAGGATCCTCAGGTTGCAACCACTTAACAACGATGGAGGAGCTCATAAATCGCAAAAAGAGAATATGAAATTCCATAAGGAACTTAGTCTCATCATAGTCATGTTGTATCACCTCAAAAAACCGCCAACCTATGCCAAAAACCAGATTCGAAACATCATAGGCAAGCAAACAGCAAGCTGGAAGCCCGGCAACCATCAAACGCACATGAGTGGGAAGAGCTCCACACAAAATCATACCAAAAACCGATTAGTAAGTCACCCAGGAACTAAAAATAAAAAGGAAAGGAACAAAAGCCTGACAACAGCATGGGGCCTTTAGGGAGGCTTAAATAAAAAGGAGTTCATCCCTGTATTTTTCCATGTGTTTATGAAATTTAGCACCGAATGCGGCCAAGTGTCCTTGATAGTCCACCTACTAATTTTAGCAGCAACTCTGAATTTGATATTAGATGAGATAGACTCAGCACAACAAGAAACTTTAGAGAATAACCTTTTATTTCTCTCAATCCAGATAGAGTAAACAGCCACTGCAGTAATGAGGAGGGAAAGTCTCTTCAAGGCAGAATGTACCTGGAATGTGGCAGCCGAGAGAACCATATGGAGAGTAGGTTGAAGAAGGAAAAAGCTCCCGTTAGGAAGCAAGTTTCTAATGATTTTATGCGAGAAGGGGCAGCTGAAGAATAAATGATTATGGGATTCTTTTTCAGTTAAGCAAAGGGGGCAATCTTGGTTAGTTCCAAGTCCTCTACGGCTAAGCATATCCGATGTTTTAAGACCTCCCAAGTATGCCATCCAGCAGAATAAAGCGTAATTGAGTGCAGCTCCTTTAAACTAGATTTCTTTATAACCATCCACGGAGGGGTGTTGTTCAAAGAGAGAGGGGAGAATGCTGTTACTATTAATTGAAGCTTGTGTTCCAAAGAATTGTATCATTGCCAGCATGCAGATTAATTTCCATAATAGCAAGGGTGCAGGCCGATAATCGAGCAGCAAAAGCATTTGGAAGATTCCATCTACCTTGTCTAATTATAGCATTGAGAAGGGAATTTATAGGACTATTGATCAAAGGAATACATTCAGCTCCACACATGTCTAACAAAGATCTACCATGGCACCTAGGATCGTGATATAAGGAGAATAAAGACCCATCACCAACTGAATATTCAAGTTTCCCTTTAAATCTAGAAGCACAAACCTGTAACTCTTTCCATAATGGAGAAGATTTCAAGGATTTTTGCCAAATGGAACCATATTTCTGAGTAGTCCAATCAGCAAGAGTAGATGTTTGAGTAAGAACTTTCCATAAAATTTTTGTCTTGCAAAGGGTATTAAGAGTACCAATGGAACAGAGCCCCAAACCACCTTTTTCCTTCGGAAGAGTTGTTTTATTCCATGATATATGAAGCATTTTGCCAAATGCATCGCCATGGTAAAAAAAATTAGCAGTTAAGGACTTAATCTTTTTAATGATGCATTTAGGAAGAGCCACTGCCCTAAGCCAATAAGTTAAGTAACTATTAATAGAGGAGCAGGATGACGAAATCTTCCTCCATAGGAGAGCCATTTTGTTTTCCAACCAGCCAACCATCTATAAATTTTATCAATAAGTGGGGTGAAATGAATATATTTAATTTGTCCAGCAACTAGTGGTAGGCCCAGATACTTAATAGGGAAATCAGCCTGGGCAATATTTAGAAGAGAGCTGAGCATATGAGAGCTATCAGTGTTCTTTGTAAATTAGGATTTTGGTTGACTTCCAAGCCTTAGAGTAGAAGGTAGCTAGCACATCATTTAGATTAGAAACAGTTGGTGATCGACTCCAACAACAAGAATATCATCGACAAATAAGAGATGAGATATGGAGAAGTTTCCATGTGTGATTGCTTTGAATTGGTTTACTTTCTCCAATTTTTCCATCAAGCAAGAAAAGACATCCATAATTATTGAAAAAAGAAATGGAGACAAGGGGCATCCTTGTCTCAATCCATTAGATGATTTAAAATACCCTTCTATTTGTCCATTTAATACAATAGAGAAATGAATTTCAGAAATACAAGCTCTTATCCAATCAACGAAAATCTTTGGAAATTCTTTTTGAGTAAGTCTGAGAAGGACCATATCACGGTTTACAATGTCAAATGCTTTATAAAGGTCAAGCTTAGCACAGAAGAGTTTAGGAGAGCCTCTCTTGTTGAATTCCAAGCAAAGTTCCTGTGCTACTGAAATGTTGTCAGCTATATCTCTATTTTTTATAAAAGCAAATTGAGCAGGATGTATAATTGTTGGTAAAATAGGTTTGAGTCTATTAGCAAGGATCTTTGCAATTACTTTATAGAAGGTATTACAAAGGGATATGGGACGGTAATCAGCAATACAATTTGCATGCTTAATTTTAAGGATTAGGGTGATAAGAGTATGCTTGAATACCTTAGGAAGACGCTTAGTTTTGAAGAAATGGTGGACTGCTAATATGAATTGAGGCCCAATTATTTCCCAAGAGGATGTGAAGAATTTGGAGGTGAAACCTTCAGGCCCCGGAGTTTTATCCTCATTTATACTATTGAGGGCTGAAATAATTTCTGAATCCGTGATTGGAGAGCATAACATCTCAGTCTGGGTAATGATAATGGGGGTACCAATAGGTACATCCATTGGGAATGACCCATTCGATGTAGGTTTGTTGAGAAGAGATGAGTAGTACTCACAAATAGCCTTGGCAATATCATCATTTTTGGAAATAGCATTACCTTCAAGTTCCTTTATCGATTTATCAGTATCTCTCCTTAATAGAATAGTAAAGAAATTTAAGATCGTCATCAGAATGAGAAAGCCAATAGAGTTTGACTCTTTGTTTTGCCCATGTGCTCTCTTTCTTGACCACTTCCCCATATCGGGCATTAATATCTTCCAAATTTTGGAGGTAGATTGGATTGGAGGGGTCTTTTTCAAGATTTTCCATATGATATTCCTGATCTTCTTTCAGCACTCTAATTTGTTGCTCAAGGGAAATAGATTCCTAT
This sequence comes from Cymbidium sinense, assembly GCA_021442155.1. NCBI lineage: Eukaryota > Viridiplantae > Streptophyta > Magnoliopsida > Asparagales > Orchidaceae > Cymbidium > Cymbidium sinense. Next base: position 102,793,955 of record CM038218.1, read on the forward strand.
TTTTTACGCTTGAGATGGTCTTTTACAATTTTAAGTTTCTTGAAAAGTACAAGAATGGGATCGCCACTAACATAAACCTGCCATGCTTTGGAAACAGAGTGAAGAAAATTTTGGTTCATAATTTCGAAAATAAACCTGTGATTCTTTTCGTAAGACACGAAGGAGACTATCAAAGTGGTGGTGAGGTTAAAGGGGAGAGAGCCTTATAAGAGGAGGTAGGGAAAATATCAATCCAGTGAGCATTGCATAAAGCCCTGTCTATTCTTGTCTTTATATGATTGTCCAATCTGAGATTTGACCAGGTGAAGAAAAGTCCTGAGCTAGGTAGATCAAGAAGTCCTGAATCTTGAACACAGTCCTTAAAATCAATGAGCGGGGAAAGGATTGCCACCGATTTCTCATTAGAAAATAAGACACAGTTGAAGTCACCAATCACCAACCAAGGTTCAGTCATAGTGGAAGAAATCTGTCGAAGAAAAGCCCATAGCTCCCTTCTATCTCTAGCATCATTATGTGCATAAATCCAGGTGATAAAATATCTGGGGCATGTAGGGGTAGAAATCATCCCATGGATAAACTGAGCATTTATGTAAGTAGGGATAAAGGATAAGGAATGAGGGTTCCATTTGAGCCATATTCTTCCACCCGAACAAACATCAAAATTATGGCAGTATTCTTCATTAGGAAAAAGAGATAATTTTCTAATAAAAAGGGGGCCATTGCTACTTTCAAAGCTTATTTTGGTTTCCAATATATAAAACATGTCAAGTTGATTATCTTTTATAGTTCGGGCACAGTCACGGATCCGGCCTTCCGCAAGAAGACCTCTCACATTCCAGCAGCCAAACTTAGGGGATGCATGGAGATAGCAAATCAATGGTTCTTGCCTTTCTTCTTAGGCTTGTGGCCTAAGTGAGCAAGAGAGTTAGGGGACTTGGATTTTTCATTGTCTGGATTCAGATTCCCAGAGCTTTTGGGAATAGAATCTAGAGGACGAGATGAAGATGATTTAGTTGGAGAGTTAACAGCTAACCTCGTAACAATAGTATAACTAGGTTGAGAGTTGGATTGGATTTCAGCCTCCTCGTTAAAAATAGGAAATGTTTCTTCTTGGGTAGAATTTGAGTGGGATTGAGATGGGAGTTGGTTTAGATCATTTAGGGAGGTTATGGGGTAGGAAGGAAGGGTAGCATCTGCGGCTTTGACTCTAGTAGTCTCAAGAGGGGGTTGTATAATAGGTTGCATCGGATTGGGAGGGGGAGGGGAGGAAATGAGAATGGTGCAATCTCTCCTTAGAGAGGTTTGAGGATTCCCAAGGGATTGAGAGGTCTAGGGGGCATCGACTTAAGCTTCTTCCCCGGCGGTGGTAACAAGAGTTAAGAGGACAGTTCTTCTCATCGTGTGAAAAGGTCATGCACTTTGGACAAGCTCTAGGCTTCCAGTCGTAGTGAACCGCTTGCTCAACTTTTAAGCCATTAAGATTTAAAGGAATGAAGTCAGGGAGGTGTGATGAGGGACATACCTGAACACAAACCCGAGCAAAAGTCAATCGCGCTTTAGAGGAGGTAAGATTATCCACTGTTATAGGTATACCAATTTTACTAGCCACTTTAGAGAGCCCTTCTTCATTCCAACAACATAAGGGGAGGTTTGGAAGCTTTACCCATAGTGAAATATCCGAGAAATTTTCTTTGATCGGACGGAAGTCCCATGACCATTCACGAAAGATAAAGGGTCTCCCATTTAAAAAGCAAGGTCCATCGTTCCACACCATGTCATAATCTTCTTTGCAAGAGAATCGAAAGAGGAAAAAATCCCCCTCTAGAGTTAACAGGTCCAGATGACCTTTAAATGCCCATTTACGTTTGGCGCAAGAGAGATCCGTAAAAAGGATGTTTTCTGATAGCGTGCCCAACCAGTGAGAGTTCCCATTCCTTTTGACCTATTTCCAATTCGGCTTCCGAGAATGAGACTTCTTCCTCAGTCGAAGGTTTGAAGGATAGAGACAGGGTGTTTTTATTTTCCTTCTGAGACGTTAACAAAGCCTTCCAGTTCCAGGAAAGAGTGGGTGAGGGGTTCGGAAAATGTTGATCAGAGTTTCTAGCGATCCCCATTCTAGGAGCCAGATGCGGAAAGGAGGAGGTCGTGATGTCATAACACACCAAGGAGAACTAGACAAAATAGAGAATTAAAATGAAAAGCAGCCCCAATCCTACCCAGGAGAGAAGAACTAGGTTGAAAATCCATTAGAGGAGAAGGGGGTGGAAGAATACCTCTTACGCCGTCGGGGGGGGAGAAAAAACCTAACCGAGCTCATACAGTTGAAAGTTTTTTAGCATTGCGCCTCATTAAGAACCATCTGGATGTGAATCATACTGTAATACTATTGGGTACTATATTATCCAAATAGTATTACATTGTAATGCGGCACTGCACTGTCACAATCACTTCAAATGATCCCTAAATACTTTCTTCTAATAAATTTACATCTAAATTAAAATTATATAGTATCTAGGTTTAAAATAATATGATTTTTTATGAAGTATTTTTTCTTTTATATAAAATGTTTTTAATATGACCATATATTATATATATATATATATATATAATTTCTTAATATTTATTATTATTTATTTGAATTTTGATTATGACAAATTTTTGATGAGATGATATTTTTTTCAATAATGAAATCTAATAATATAAAAATATTTCAAACTAAGTCCAAAAAATCAAAAGAATAACTCAAAATGTAAGTAAAAATTATTAAAACAGCCAAGAACAAGATGACCTCTAAACTTTACGCACATGAAATCAAAATGTTCGTCTCTTTGAATCTATTTTAAAAATTCGTGATTTTGTAAATCTAAATTCAATCATTCACCTAAATAACAAAATATAAAATAAATTCCTTTAAATTACACATCTTCTTCCTCTTTTTCCCATGCTTTACTTATACATGCCACATCTTATTATCTAGTATGCCTTAGTTGCCACTCTTAGCATCGAACGAGGCCATCTTCTAAGAACTCCCAACATAAGCAATCATGTCAGGTTAATGGATCACAATTAATGGATCACAATGAGTTCTGATTTACACATAACTCATTCAAATAAATAAAAAATATTAGAGGTTAAAAGTTCTTAGAGGCATTGAAAAATATGAAAAAATAAAACATAATCCAGGTTATGTGCTGGTACACTTAAGGCTTTAGATTGTGCTAGTTCCATCATATATTGCTCAGACGATTCTAATTATTCGTTTTATGTGTCACGTAAATATAATCCATCAAGAATCTAGCAATCTCACATAACTTAAAATAATTTCATTAATATACTATATTTCTTAAGATAGAGCAAATTAATTATAAAATAAATATCTAAAATAGAAAAAAGTATGTCAAAATCATTCCTATAAAATATACTTAGATCTTTGTTCATCCTCGAGTAAATAAAATAATGTGTGAAGAACCAAGAATCAAAATTTGCAATGCCATGTAAGGAAGTGACACTACATATTCACTTTCTTAAGCAATATTGAACATTAGAGTTAAGCATTTCTAACAATAGTTAAGGTTATCAAGTGTTATAAGAATTTTATTGATTGGTAGTTAGTATAATGTCACGTTCCTTCCTTTATCACATAAATTATGGTTAAAGTAGAAGTGATCTAACCTATATAATTTTTGAAGTTTCACATAATTGTTGCTTCTTAACACATATGTCCTCAAAATTATGCACATGCCTTAAAATATTATCATAATATCACTTAACCATTTAAACTTGCTTTTACAAGTGTTTGAAAAAAGTTTGCTGATGGAAATTATATACTAGATATTAATTTAAAGTTTATTTACACACAATAACTCTCATCCTTTTTTTTTTCATTTGATATGTTCAACTGTCAATCTAAGTCCTTATTTGTGAACTTACTGGTTGCTATTTTTCATATTTTGCAATTGCACATATAAGTTTCGAGTTATATACATAATCAAGAAGATAATGATTAAGATAATTTTATTCATGCCTAAATAAAAAATGTCCAAGAATGACATAAATTAGTTTAGTCAAGATATAATTAACAAATAAAAAGTTACTAACACATGTATAGCATAAAAAAAATGTAATAATGATTTTATCTATTAATAGCTCTTAGATAGCTTTTTTTTTTATATGCAACCACTCATAAATCATTTAGAATTATGCTGTTCTGATTGCTATTAGACTCAAAAGATGATTACTATGTGCTCTCAAATTCATCAAATATTTATCACTATTAGCAGCCAACCATCATGAGTTGACTGATATCCTGCTCTTATGACAATGTTTCATCAATTAGCATTCACTAATACTCTACTTTTGATGTCATATCTATCACTCTCTAATTGGCCTAAAATATTTATTGATTATCATTTCCTAAATTATTAGTCAATTAAAATTCATTAGCATTCCATACCAAACACTAGTTTCTTTGCTTTATCAGCCTCATTGACCGTAGTGTTTTTTTTATTTTTTATTATTTTTTTTTTATAATTTTCATCTCCTATAACTATCTGCAGGCTCCAAAAATTCGTCACTGACCTCTTGATAATTTGAATTGAAGAGAGTGTGATTTAAAGTATCGGTGTAATTTTCAGAAGGTAAATTGAATAGTAGATAAGACACTACCCTGAGATTTCGTCTTCATTTGGTGAGGACTTTAGATATAATTCCAAGTTTCATATAGGCGCAAGCCCCTAGAGTTAATTACTCCTCTCAATAAGTGAGAGAGAACTTTCGATTAAGGCTAGTCGTTAGATCGCTTAATGTGTAGCATATAATAGCAGCATATGGAGTTTTTAGAATTTAAAATAATGAAATTCATTATTTCAACTTAAACAGCATGGTTGGGGGGGGAATGATGACGTGTCCGATCTAAATCCCATGGTTCTGTCATCCCGAGCGGTCTAGTCTATTTAGTCACGGAGGTCGACGGCGGAAGGATCTCATCGGCAACATGGGGTTCGTCGTCAAGAAATCTTGAGACGAGTGGTGTTTATCTAGGAGACATGCCTCTAAGTGATAGAGTTTTGCCTTATCAAGTATACCCTATGATTAACAACTAAAAGGCAAAGCCATTGGAGCATACAGCCTGATCCTGATTGTAATATAATGGAGCTTGGTGGCCAAACCACCCCGTCGAGACTTTTGGCGTAACTTCATCCTTGAGCCATTGATCAAACCATGCAGTCGAGGACACAGACGCTAGCGTGAGATTGATTGAGAGTGAATAGTGATTTGACATTGGCTCCTTTATGAGCTAGAGTTTTCTTAATCTGTCACCCCCGATAAACAGTTGTGGAATGTGGATAGATTGAGTTTTGATTTAAGCTTTTAATGATAGAATTCCATTTAAGCAGTTTCAGATTGCTACTTAATTTGATTTGAAAAATTGATTAATTTGAATATGTTTAAGAGCTTTAGATCATGTCGACTCTATTTAGCTGCTAATAGAGGATTAGATCTACTATCTGACAGAATCAATTTCTCAGATATTTCACTGATTTGAAACTCTTATTATAGATTTTAGGTTTTATTTGAACCCATCAAGACTAACCGAACCCCCATCACTTGAATTTAAGTATTGAGAAAATGTAGGACCCATGTGGTAATTTTAGGTAATTTTATGTTCGAATTATGAGATTGATTTTAGATTTTTCATTTAATTTCAACTTTAGCTTATCTTTTGACATTAAAATTGCACTTGAAATCTCTATGTCCGAGCACATGCAAGTATTTATAGTTTTAGATAATTTCACTTAATTAGTGATTTCGTTGATTTTAAAATTCATAATTAGAATGAAATTCCTCAATTTTTGATTAAAGGAAGCCCTATGATTTTTTGTAGAATTGGATTTAGTATCTATCGCTTGTACGAAGAGTTGCAGATTCGATGATGATTTTTTTTTGAAGCTACAGGTTCAAAGGATAATTTAGTTTATTATTTTAAAAAGAAGATTTATCCCTCGAAATAATTCTCATTTTCCCCCTCTTTTTCTTTTAAAAGCAACGCACTCACTACCTCTTCTAATTTTTATAAATAAGGTTAAGAGGGAGTCTCCTATTCTATTCCATTTGTTTGAAGGGTTGGAGTTAGGACATTTGAAAGGGAGCGATTAGAAACTTTAGTGGGCTTTCAACTACTTAGATAAATTGTAAGTGCTTTTCACTCTTCTTTTGATTTTGTTTTACTTTTATGTTTTTGTCATATTTTACTTTTCCCCTTTTTGTTTGATGCTTTTAATTTAAAATTAGCTGCAGGTTTCCTTACTTAGCGTTCTTAAGTCAGTTTATTTCACTCTTCCCTTTTTTCTAAGTCAAAAGATTTGACACAATTTTGGCACCCTCCCGACGTCATCCCTGTAGGAGTCTTGCATATTTTGACTTACTTGTGTCCTTTTTAGTAGCGATGTTGCGACCGGGTTTTCATCTTGTCTCGCCCTCTTTAGCACGACAAGTCCTTTAAATGTGAAAGAAGACAAATGCAATATATATTCATCCCCCCCTTTTTTAAGTCTAGAAATTAGACAAAATTTTGTGATTTCATGTAGAGGAGCACTCCGGATGTTGGTTTACTTGGTATGCCCTCTTGAGCATAGCGGTGTCTTCGATTTCAAATTTCATCCATTCACCCTCTTGAAGTGCTTAAAATTGTAAAACATGTATATATATATCCACATTCACAGATTTCACATGTTCTAACACATTTTTCAGCATGCTGCAATGCTCGTCAAGGAAATAAGGTTGGGTATGCTGAAAACCAAGAGAAGAACCCACCACTTGATGGTGTTCCTTCTCCAGCTGAGGAATTTGAGGAGGTATCGAGAAAATGTGGAATCGAAGAAGAATTCACCTCTTCGATGTTCTTCTTGGGTTTGTGGCGTGAAATGGAAGGATAAAACAAGGTCACCTGGAAGAAATTCTTCCGATCTTTCAATTTGTGGCAAATGGGTTCTGAACTCTGAGAAGAAGGGTCTGAGAACAGAAATGGTTGGAATGAAATGGGGAAGGAAACATAAAGCAAAGCAACGAGCTAAGTCGCACATTTAAAAGCTAGATGGAATTGGGGCAGTGCTGTAGCTTACTATGAGCAATGAACATTCTGTGAAATAAGCTTACACGTCTGAATGCCGTGAGAGGAGCTATGAGAATGTCAATAGATGGGATAGCGAGCAGGCGAAGGATGTAGCGGGCAGAGCGTGAGATTATGCTCATGATTGGATCTGGGGCAGCAGTGAGCTTTATCTTGAAATAAAGGCGGCTTATTGTGGAGCAACCGGGTTGGTTACCTGAATGTGAGGTTGGGATGCAGTTTGAAGGCATCGAATGTCATGGTGTGGAGCCGAGTGGCTGGATTTCGTCGGCGGATGGTTCGTCTGTGGCAGAACCGTGAAAAGTGAGAGGAGTAAGGATTACACTGCGAAACATGGGAATGGGAAGAGAGGGAGAAGAACCGTTTTTTTTTCTTTTTCTTTCTTTTTTGAACCAACCGAAAATGAGAGAGGGTGTAGTTTTATTTTTCTTTTTTTTTAAATGAGAGAGGAGGGATCAATTTTTCGAGTAGAGATATTTAGGCTTAGTTAATTTCCCTAAATATTTAATTAAATTTCAATTATGAGTTTTATACTAACAGACTCATATAATCAATATATATATCAATCTTAGGTTATTTTGATATTCTGGACTCAACGGTACAGTCCGTTTCACGATCGGCGACCATTTAGTTCAAGTCAGCATCAAATTAGATCAATTTAAGCTCAAAATGCACGTGGTCGCTTTCGACCGCTCGATTTTTGTACAGACTCATACTAATTGAGTGTGAATAGTCTTATTTGATAGATTTTGACATTTCAAAGCCAATGACGTAATCAATTTTACGAACAGAGGTCATTTGATTCTTTACTGCCGATTGATATACGTCGGTAGCATTGATACTCGGCTTGATCACTTGATCATCAAGTCATACAATATTTATATTCTGACTATTTTTGATGTTCTAAATGCGATGGCTAAGTCCGTTCATCGATCGAAGGTCATTTGAGTTGATTTTGATGACGTCCAGTGCATTTCATCCTCGATTTGCGCATTATCATCTCAAATCATTCAACATTTGCACAGACTTGTTTGAATTGAGTGTGGATAGTCTCATTTGATAAATTTCAATATTTTGAAGCTAACGGTATAATCAATTTCATGAATATAGGTCATTTGGTCAGCGTCGGTGCCTCCTGACCTCAATATGTATGCATGCATATTGACGACTCGAGCGCTTGATCAGTTGATCATTAAGTTATGCAATATTTATATCATGACCAGTTTCAATATTTCTAAACATGACGACGAAGTTCGTATGTTGATCGGAGGTCATTTCGACCATTTTCAGAGATGTCCAATGTATTTTAGCCTCGATTTACATCCTTCCGATTATTACATTTACAGACTCATCCAATTGGCTGGATAGTCTCATTTGATAGTTTTCAATATTTTGAAGCTAACGACATGATCAATTTCATAAACTGAGGTCATTTAGACATCGTCGTAGCTTCCCGACTCTATATACGTGTCGACACATTGATAGCTTGAGCACTTAATTAATTGTCTATTAGATTTTGCAAGATTTATATTTTAATCAACTTCAATATTTTGAACATGATGGCGAAGTCCGTTCATCGATCGAAGATCATTTTGACCATTTTCGCGACGCCCGCATTTTGAGCCTCAATTTATGCACTATCACCATCTCAAGTCATTCAATTTGACTTGGCTTGTCTTGACTTTATGACACATATATGGAGGTCAAAAATCCCCCAACAAATGTGATTTGCATGGAGCGAAGTCACATTGTGAAAATTGGTTGACCTTTAATGGGCCACGTAACTTGATCATTTTCTTGACATTACTGAGCTTGATAGATTTGTCATTAGTATGATGCCTTATTCGACATGCTAAATGATGATTGACCAATTTGTCAATCGACTTGTGATAGATAAGAGTTCTTACACCATCTACTATCCGCTTCAATGGCTTTGTAAGATCTCTTTCTTTTATTCAGATTTGAGTTTCTCAACCCTAGCTTCATGCTTGGTTGGGTTTGATGGAGGAATTGGTTTTTATTTTGATGAATGATTCTGGGGGAATCGATTTATCCATGCTATCGGATTTGAAATTCCTTCGCCTAGCTTTAAGCTTGATGACTTGATGAAGGACAATGATTTGTCCATTGACTCGTGAAGTGTATGCACTCCATGAACCTCGTTTGCTAATGCTTGATGGATTGTTGATACATACAGATGACCCACCTTCCGCTTATATAATGTCAATGTTGAGTTATTAGTCTAAAGAACATGTGCTTTAACTTAAATAACCATAAAAATTCCTTTAGATCGGCTTTGTATGAACTATGGAATTGCTTCTGGTCCTATGCTTTCTCGCTTGATGGACTGAGAGATAGGCTTTGACTGCTTTGAGCTTGATTAGATCATTTGAGAATAGATTGAAATATCACCTTGTGTAATATAAGATTGATTTGATAGCAATGAATGAGTTTCTCATATCTCGATCTATCGATCAAAAAAGATCTCTGATCCCGTTTGTAATCACTAAGCCGATCGGTTTGAGATTGAACAACTATCATCATTGACCGAAAGGGGCTCTTTCACTATCTTTTCTCTTTGTCGAGTGAGAGAGCCAAGAACCCTACCATATTTGGGCTTGTTGAGTTCAACCTTTAGAACCTACTCGAAGTCTTCTAACTTAAGGAGGGTTGGTGATTTTGTCATCGACGAATGGGCTCTTTCACCGCCTTTCTCGGCTTGTTGAGTGAGGAGAGCATAACTCCATTTGTGGGCTTTAGTTTGACCTTTAGAACCCATCCATGTCCTAGACTTTAGATGTAGAGTTGATATTTTTTCCAACTTTGATTGAAGCTTCCAAAATCGGGAGTTCTTCTGACTTGATCTGCAGAATTTGGCAAATCGAGAGATATTTAGCATTTTTCATGCATAAATAGATTCTTTTGTTCTGCAAGAACATGCAACTTAACAATGATAATTATATATATTCAGATTTTGCGTAAAGCTCGATGTCAACTCAATCAATATATTTGAGGATCTCATCTTATACACGATGTCAACTCAAATAAACTTAAAAAAAAAATCTCTTGGGAATTCTAAAGCACATTTAAGAATTAAGATAAAATTACACAAATATATCAATTTGAATTGATATGCTCTTAAGATTTTAACATACAATATTGATTTCATCAAAAAAAAAATCTAAAATTCCCTGAATGAATTTTCATAAAAAAAGTTTTTTTTATCCTAGTATTTATTTAGGGATCTCACATGAAGCATTCACCTAAATATATATACTAAAAAATCCTATAATTTTCAAAAAGATTTTTTCATATGGAGTTTATTTAGGATCTCGCATGAAGCGTCATAAATAGATATACAAAAAAATGTTATCTTGTGGAGATTTCATTTCAAGTATCATCAAGTATACATTAATTGGTATTGGTCTTTCACCCTTTAATGAGTTGGTATGCCCTCCTTGATACACTTTTTCAATGACAAAGGGTCTTCCTAGTTAGCTCAAATTTGCCACCAAATTTTGATTAGAATAATTGGTCTTCTCAAAGACGTGACCAATTCTCCTTTTGAATGTTCAAGTCGCACCGTATGGTCAAAAGCCTCGACATCTTTGCTTAGACTTCCATATTTTGATGAGCTTGTAATCTAACTTCATCGCTCGAAGTTCCTCCATTCTCATGAGCATTTTGATCTTCGTAGATTGTATTGATTACTAAGTGAAGGCAACTCAACTTCAAGTAGAAGAATTGCTTCAGCCCAAATACCAATGAATAAGGAGTGGCTTTAGTCATCTTGTAGGTAATTCGATATTAAGCCTCTACTAGCTTGGTATGCATTCTTTTTTATTTTTAGTGAGAATCTTCTTGAGCTTGACATCTTGTTGAAAGTTTCGCCAAACCATTTGCTCTTGATTGTATATTGAAGAGTATCGCCAATCAATTTTGTGTCGATGAATCTATAAATCTTTGCACTTTTAAAGTTGTCATTAAAAAATTATTTGGTGACACTCCAAATCTATAACATTATGCGAAGAAGTTGATCTCAAGAGTAACTTCATTAAATGGGGTAGCCTCAACCCACTTAGAGAAATAATCAGTCGCTATTAGGATGAAGCTGTGACCAACTGATGATGGTGGGTCAATTGGTCCAATTACATCTATACCCCAGCATTCGAATGGCCAAGACACTACTATTGGGTGTAATGGATTTGGAGGTTGATGGATGAGATTCCCATGTACTTGACACTCATGACTTCTTAGCATGATTAATACAATCTCTCTCACCATAGATGGCCAATAATAACCCATCCTTTGATCTACCGCCATCTTGGGACTAACGATGTGCACCACAAAGTCCTTCATGAACTTCATCACTTTTCATTTAGCTTCATGCATCGAGCCACATTTGTTCAAAGGATCTACGATATAAAGTATTATTAAAGCATAGCAACATTCTCTTTCGATTTGAGCCGCGTGATTTATTATTTGGTAATTTTCCTTCTTTAAAGTAGTGATGAAGGGTTGCCTCCAATCATGACTCTTCTATAAAGGCTTCACACTACTTTTCTAAGGCAATGTCATTCTTAGCTCTTCTTGGTACAACTTCTATTGATTTTGGGAGAGTGAGGAGCAACTGAGTCATCCTGGTCGAATTTGATAACCCTCTACCTGGGATTGATACTTTACTCTAGATTCGAAGTAAATATGTCGATCATGACATAATCACCATTCATACTTCCATTTTCTTAAATTTTGCTAAGCAATCTTTACTATTCTCGATCGAGAGACTCAAGTTAGTGATATTTGGTATCTACTTCATAATTGAGAACTTGTTTGATAGAAAGCTCAAGCTACTTGATTTATAATAAGTAAGAATCCAAAAATATGCAAGTTTTGAATGCCTATGAAAATATTTCTTCCGCCTCCACTAATGCTTCATATTCAGCTTCATTATTAGTTCTTGCTCTTAATCCATATGATCATCTCATTATCTCCTTCTAGTGTTATGAAGATGATGTCGATTCTCGCCGCTCTGAAAATTTATATTTGGACTTGTTTGATCGATGAGGCTCCATCAAAGTATATTTCAAATTTGTGATTTTTCTCTTTCATGAATGAGCATAATTTGCTCATCGCAAATCATCATTAAGAGAAGAGTCCACAGGATGGATGTGTAGAAAATCGCTAAGACTTGTCCCTTCACTACTTCTGAACATATGTGATATCAAATTGCAAAGCAATACCCATCTTGCCAAGTGACCTATCAACGCGGTCTTCATCAAGTACTTCAAATGGATCGATCCTTGAGATGAGGGTAATCTTGTGAGATAACATATAGTGATGAAGCTTTGACCGCAAAGATCAATGCTAAATTGCTTTCTATCGAGAGTATCTCTGCCTAATCACCTTAATATAATAAAGAGCATTTCTCTTTATTTCTTCATGTGCCAATGCTCCAAGGACTCTTCTCTCTGCATGTATAGAATGAGGGCTTCCAAGAGGCTAAGGATTGGTGGATTTAACGTAGCTTTTAATGCTATTGGCTTCTCCCTTATCCCATTTGAATGGAGCATCCTTCTTCATTAACCTTGCAAATGGTTGACAGCATCCTGATAGATTTGATATAAATCGATGGATGAATAAGTTGTCCTTGTAAAGAATGAAGCTGCCGACAAACTTTTCGGTGGAGGCATCTCCACAATTGCCTTGATTTTAGCAAGATCAATTTCAATACCTCTCTACAACGCATGTGAAATTTTCGAGGATACCCAATGCACATTTTAGAGGATTCATCTTGAGATCATATTTTGATTCTCTCCAATACAATTCTCAAGTCTTCACGATTTTAAGCTTTACCCAAATGCGTCGACATAACATTCCACCTTTTGATGAATCAACTCATCAAAATATGTGTCATGGCTCTTTGGTATGTAGCTCAGCATTTTTCAAGCCAAAGGGCATGGCTGTAGTAATATATGCCAATAGAGTTTTGAATGCTATATTTTTTTCAGCTTCAGGTGCTATTTTGATTTGGTTGTATCATGAGGATCCATCCATAAATAAGAATATGTCATAGTTGGAAGTGTTTGTCGACTAGTAGTTCTAATATTAGAAGCAGAAAGTCATCTTTTGGACATGCCTTATTTAAATCCCAGAAACAATGCAAAGATGGATTTGTCCATTCTTCTTCTTGGGATAATGGCTATCCGCATACTTCTCCTCCGGATGAAGCCTGCTTCGATTAGCTTTTTAGTTTCTACAATTACATGTTCTTCAATCTCCAATCTCATTCACCTAGGAGCTTGTATAATGGGTATTGCATCTGGTTTAATAGCTAATTTATAAACTGCTACATCAGAGGATAAGCCTGGCATTTCAGAATATGTCCAAGCAAAATAATCCCTGAATTCATAAAGTAGCATTTTTAGCTCTTCAACTTTCTCATCGGCAGAAGACGAAAGTTGACGGGGATCATCCTCGACTCTAGGTTGACTTCTTTAAGTTCATCCATAGTAGCTATTTGTCCACCATCTTCAAGTTCTTGAGGTCTTGGCTTGGCTTCACTTCTTCATCATTTTTTAAGAATTTCATGGGAATCATCTTCATCACTAAGAGTTTCTATCTCTTCTATTATATTATAACAGCTCTATCTTGATGAGATTTGTGGATGAACCCCACCTTTAGTGATAAACTTATCACTTCTTGATGCTTGAGGACTTCTTTGGCTCCTTGTTAAAGATTTGAGTCTATGTTTAGTAGTTCCCAATATGAATTCAAGCTTATGCATCATTCTTCACAATTTATGTGGATAGTATATTGGTATTCTTGTTGGCTATCTCATCATAATTTTCATGTTTGTAGATCAAAATTTTGAGGTTGAGACTCTTGATTTATAAAATAGAGTTCTGTTGCCACTCTCACTCATGGCGCACATAGAATGTTATCAATTCTTCAATATTATGAACCTCCAGTGGAGTGATTTCTTTGAAACTTCTTGAGGATGGGTATAATTTTGAGTGAGTCATCCGACTCAAAGTGAGCTATCCTCCTTGATGCAGCCATCTGAACTCTATTTCCATAAGTAGATTCAAAATCATAGTCTGAATCAAAATCACTTATTTCATACTCTACTTTCCTTGAAAGCTTATAAGTTCCCTTAGGTTTGACAGAATATCTTCTCTTCTTCTGTCACTTCCCAAATGAGGCGATTTTCTTGACTTAGGTGTAGAATCAAGTGCTTTAGGGAGAGTCGCATTGCCTTCTTTCTTCCCCTTAGCTCTTTCACTTTGTGAAATTGCTTTTAGTTCTGAAGTGGATGCTACTTGCTTCAAGAGGCTCTATTAGCTCTTTGAGGATGAAGTACTTTGCATCTTCATAGATCTTTGCTTCATTGATGAGAGAATGGTTGTAGGTTACCAGAATTCAATTCTTCTCCATCTTTTAGATACTTCATACATTGATGCATAGTTGATGGGACCATGCCATACTCATGTAGCCACGGCCGGCCCAAGAGAGCTCTAAATGATGTATCGGCATCGATTACATGAAACTTGACTTCTGTATATAAATCTTTGAACTTGAGCGGGAGAATAAAAAAATCCAGAGTTTTTTGTCCCTTTTCATTGAAATCATGAACCATCAACTTATCTCTCCCAAGATGTTGGATATCAAGTGATAATCCTCTTAATACCTTTAGACTCATAAGATTGATAGAAGAACCTAGATCAATCAATATTTGGCTGATCGAGATGTCATCACTCTCTGCAGTAACATAAAGAGGATGATTGTGATCCGCTGTCCCCAACATAAGATCTTCTTAAAAATGTGATTACTAGGAGATCTTGAGTTTGCAATGCTTCAGTCATGCATTTTTAGCAAAGTAAGCTTCATAACTCTTTAGATCTTTGAGAGCCTGTATCAAAATTTCTCGGAGGTCTTTTGACATCAAGAGAGCCTCATACACACTCGGTGTGCAGGATCTTTCTCATGTGATAGAATATTATAATCTATCTTCTGCTTGATTTAGGCTTTATCTATTTTTTGAGAATAATATCTCGTTGACTTCAATTTGTTTGCCTTGTCTTTATTTTGTTTCCTTCTTTGATGAAGGTGGTAAGACTTTACCTTCTCAGAACTTGAATCACTTTATCTTGCTCAAATTCTTAGAAGGTAGTTTCTTCAAAGTTCCTTCTTATTCGGAAGATTGAAAGGGTTAGACTCATTTTTTCAACATATGTTTCATACGTGATGATATCGATGAGTCGACTCTTCTCCATCGAGAAAACATAGATCTTCATCAATTGTTATTGTTAAGTCATTAAACATAAAATTAGATGTTAGCTCCTCGAGCTCTTCTTGCTTTCACAAAAATTTTGATGGGTTGGTCAGTCACCGACTACCCTTATCATTTTAGATGCGATGTTGAAGAATATCGACATCACGATATGATTGACATGTCTCTCTGGACAAGATTCATCATTATCTTCATCGATTCAATGCGAAGTTTAGGCATGAAGTCTGCAAGCCTAAATGGTTGTCTTCTGGTGATACTCCTCTAGATTGTTAATGATCTTTTGAGTTAGTAGTTCTCTTCTTGATCTTCTTTTTCTTAGCCAACTTCTTTGATTTATGAGGGCTACTGTTTAGTATTTCTTATCAATGCTATTGAGAAGCCCAAATACTTAGGCATCTCTCTTAAGTCCAATATAGGTTCA
The DNA here is from genome assembly GCA_021442155.1 of Cymbidium sinense. Taxonomy (NCBI): domain Eukaryota; kingdom Viridiplantae; phylum Streptophyta; class Magnoliopsida; order Asparagales; family Orchidaceae; genus Cymbidium; species Cymbidium sinense. Next base: position 102,809,795 of record CM038218.1, read on the forward strand.
AGTGGTGATTTCCACTTAACACTAGGGACGTTTTTTAGTTGCTTTACCATTTTCATAGTCTTTTTGGAGACTACTGTTTGTCATTCTTCAGTCTGAACTAATTTCTCCTTCTATTTGTCTTTTCTAGATGATACAGGAGAGGACATAATCATCCTTGTAGACTCTCTTTTTGGATTGACTAGAACACTGTTGGATAGTGTAAATTCACCTCATCGATACTTCTTTCTAGCCAATCTTTGAAGACATAACAATCTTCAATAGGATGATTGATCATCCAATGATAGGGATAGTAATTTGGATTATTGACTTGATCAACTTCTTCAGGCCTTTTAATTTACGTCGTATCGACTTTGATCGGCTTGAAATAATTTAGCCACACTCTCCCTTCTAAAGGAATATTCTTTGTTCATCTTTTCTTAAGAGATGGCATTCATCATCTCTTTATTTTGGGCCCCACCACTTGAAAAGTCTAAGATTTGTCATTTGCCTCCTATACTAATTTTATGGATTAGAATAGAATACTTCTTTCCCTTATCATCATTGTACATTGGTTGTTTTCCTTTATCACATTGTATATATCCCCCACTTTTCGCCATTTGGGCTATAAAAAGTGGCGTGAGTTTTGTTTCTTCTTGAGTCTGAAGGTTTATTTCTCTTTGCTTTATCTGCATAGACTTCAGACTTAGGTGATTCAACTTTTCAAATTTAGCCACTCTATCGAGCAAGTCGGAATGTTGCGATGCCATGCATAGAAATGGTGCCATTTTATCATCCATGTTGCCCATTAGCAATTGGATCACATGTTCTTCTTCTAATTGTTGCTCACACTTCATACTTAGGTTGTACCAATGACTTATGAATTTTGTCACTGACTCATCTTTCCTCCTTTTCAGCAAGGCAAGGTCAGTGATTGTGATTTTCTCAATTACACTGGCAAACCTCTTCACAAATATAATCTCTAATTTAGCAAATATTTTAATTGAATCATTTGACAATTCGTACCATTCAAGTGGTGAGGTCAGCTACTTCGAATTGATGAAAAGCATCATGTTCCCTCTGTACCACAAGTAGCCTTAAATTGGGCTAGATGTTATTTTGGATTACCAAGCTCCAAAGTATTAAATTTTTGGCAGTAACCTTATGACACTTGGTCATATTCAGCTAGGTAAGGGTGACCTTTACTTACCAACTTTTCAGCCTACTTTGAGGCTATGATTGCCTTTATCTTTTCATTGATTATTATTTCTAGCTGAGCAGTTGTTATAGTTCCCGTGTGCTAGCCAGATTTTGAATTATCGGTTGGAGAGGTAGTGGGTTAACTTCGTTCCTCGCTTCATGCATAACATGTACTGTAGGAGCTTGAGGTACCACAGTGGCTGGTGGTATAGAAGTTGTATTATTAGTTTCACTGTGATTACAAAATAGTGATACTTGATGTGATATTCTTCTACAATATCTTCATCATGATGTTCATTTGTACCATCATATCATTCATTTTGGTACCTACGTCTCCTTGTCTTTGACCTCCATTTGGTGCATTTCTCTTTGCTCTCTAGCTAGTCATGGCATCAATCGATATAGGCTCTTCCTTTTCTTCTATTTCTTGTTGTTACTCCTTGCTCATTTTAGGGAAGAACTTGATTTCTCTCCTTGTGCATTTCTAGAGATATTGTTATTGGGGCTGACGGCTTATTATGCGTGTACCTGATCATTTTAGTTCAATATAGACACACCCATGATCTCTTTCTCATTCTGATCTTCTTCTTCTTCTTCTTCTTCAGTAAAGATCAAAGATCCATCTTCTATTTACTTCTGTGATGAATCTTCTTCATAAGCATCAAATTCAGTTGATTCCACGGATTGCGTTCTTTGTTGATGGTCTTTGGCAGAGTTCATCTATATCTCGACCATATAGAAACTTCTACTTCCATATAATCCTCTTCATTATTTTCTTCTTGCACATAAATTTCTGATGGACGTTTCCAGTGGATCTTTGGTTCAATGTGCGGTACAAATACTTCTTCTATTAAAGGACTACGATCAAAGTCAAGCTTCTCTTGTGGGGGTGAAACTGATCGATGATGGGATCCCCTAGAGGATTCTCCAGGGAGTCGACCATCATGTCTTTCGTCAGTGATATCCCTTCTTTTGGGTATCCATTTCTGATGAGTTCATTTTGAGGCAAATTTCTGAGTATATGTATTAGATGTCACACCTCTTCCATTCTTCAGGATTTCATTATGGGATTTTGGCCTCCATATTTGCTTACCCTTTCATCGGGACCTTTCAGCAGTGGATTCTTGGACATGAGGTCCAAGTGTCACGCTCGATGCTCACCATGCGAAGCATACTGGGCTCGATGGCTAGTTACCAGAAGAGATGAAACTTTCTTGGTGGAGCTTCAGTATTTTCCATCACCACAATCCTCTGAAATCTTCTTTTCATTAGGCCTTTATCCTTGGCTACTTTGAAAACTTTATGTATCCTAGCAGACAGTGTTTTAAGCTGTCTCCTCTGTGGTAGGAGCTTGACATGGTTGGTTCTTCCAGAAAGATTGTTTTACTTCGCTAGTAGAACTATTCCTTTTTACCCACTTTAAGTTATCAAAGTTGTTGTGCATAGGGATACTCACTTTTAGCGGTAGTATCGCTTCACTAGGTCGTTCAAAGGGGATCTATCGAGCCCTCAACTTAGCGTTTCTCCTTCTTCTCTGTCTTCTGGTTAATTTGCTCTCTGATAAAGAAGCTTCATGATCATGCTTTCAGTACAAAGGTTCAATTGGGCATACTTTACCACGAGGAAATTAAAGACACAGTTTGCCCAGCGGTTCTTTTATCAGATTGACTAGCCTTTTAAAAAAGTTCTCTAGGAGAACTCCTTGATAGTGGTTAATTGAACTGGTTGGTGCACACAGCTAATAGGAGTTTCAGTAACTTGAGGCCTTCCAGCATGGCCTCGGAATGTACCACGGGTGGGTACTTTAGAGTTCACGATAGCAAATTCAAACTACCAAATTGAATGGTAGCCCCAAAATCTGTTGATATGCGTTATAGCAGATGTTAGCACGACTGGCGTGAAAGAAGTGCTTTATAGATCCATTTTCTACAAAAGTGAAAGATGGGGATTAGTAATTAGCAATTATTATTTCACCCCATACTTTCAGGATGCAGAGGCGCTACACAATAAAATAATGATGTAATAAAGATATACTCTACAGAATGATTCATTCTACATAGAGTCTCATATTAAATTTATTACACACTTAGATCATCATTTTTTGTTTTGAATTTTTAAAAATTTTATTGCTACTATAGCACATATATGACTAGCCAAAGATGGAAAGAGAATATCCCTGTGCGAAATTTGTGGGCTCAGAAAATTAGCCACCGACCTCTCGATAATTTGAATTGAAGAGAATATGATTTAAAGTGTTGGTGTAATTTTCAAAAGACAGATGGAATAGTAGATAAGACACTACCCAAAGATTTCATCCTCATTTGATGAAGACTTTAGATTTGGTTTCAGGTTTCTATAGGCAAGCCTATAGTTAATTACCCTCTCAATAAGAGAGAGAACTTTGATTAAGGCCGGTCGTTAGATTGCAATAAATGCGTATAGTAGAGCGTATAGAGTTTTAGAATTTAAAATTATGAAATTCATCATTTCATTAAACTAGATGGTTGGGGAATGATGATGTGCGATCTAGATCTCATTCCGTCATCATGGGGTAGTCGCGGTCCCTACTTAGTCGAGGAGATTGACCCAACCGAAGGATCATCCTCAATGACACATAGGTTACGTTGTCCAAAAAATTCTTGTAGACCTGGGATGGTGTTTGTCTAAGGAGATAGGCTTAAGTCTACCTTAGCTGACAAATGGTTATTTTCCCTATCAAGTATACCCTATGATTCACAACTCAAAGGGCAGAGTCATTAGGGAGCATCAGGCTCATGTGATCGTAATATAATGGAGTCGGCCAAACCACATCAGAGGACTCTCGTAGCTTGCTTCATTTGTATGCTATTAGCCAAACACATGAGGACAGGGACCGCGTCTTTCTTGGTGTGAGATTGATTGAGAGTGAACATAGCATAATACTTGATTTGACATTAGCTCCTTTATGAGCTAGAGTTTTCTTAATCTATCACCCCCGACAAACAGTTGTGGAAGGTGGATAGATTGAGTTTTGATCTAAGCTTTTAATAATATAATTCCATTTAAACAATTTTAGATTGTTACTTAATTTGATTTAAAATATTGATTAATTTGAATATGTTTAAGAGCTTTAGATCTGTCAACTCTTAGTTTTGTAGAGGATTAGATCTACTTGTCACAATCGTTTCTCGAGATATTTCGATTTGAAACTCTTATTATAGGTTTTAGATTTTGTTAAGGACCGTCTAAGACTAAGCAGGGAACTGCAACATTCCTACTTGAATTTAAGCATTGAGAGTGTCGGCATGCGGTGTATAGTAATTTTAGGTAATTTTATGTTTGAATTATGAGATTGATTTTGATTTTTTTCATTTTAATTCAAACTTTACTTTGACCTTGAATTAAAATTCACACTTGAAATCTGTATGTCCGAGCACATGTAGAAATTTATAGTTTTAGATAATTTTACTTAATTAGTGGTTTTGTTGATTTTAGAATTCATAATAAGAACAAAATTCCTCAATTTTTGATTAAAGGAAGCCCTATAATTTTTGTAGAGTTGGATTTATTATCGTCTTACTGCGTATAAAGTTATTCGGTGGCGATTTTTTTGTTTGTTTTATTCTGTTCAAAGAATAATTTAATTTTATTTTAGAAGAAGATTTATCCTGAAGTAATTCTCATTTCCTCTCTTTTTCTTTTTAAAAGACCCACTCCTTTACCTCTTAATTTATAAGTAGGAGAGTCTCCTTCCATTTATTTGAAGGGTTGGAGTTAGGACATTTAAAGGGAGGTTAGAAACTTTAGTGTGCCTTCAACTCTACTTAGATAAATTTCGTAAGTGCTTTTCACCATTCTTTTTATTTTATTTTACTTTTATGTTTGTTGTATGTCATTTTACTTTTTCCCTTTTTTTGTTTAACATTTTTAGTTTAAAATTAGCTGCGGATTTCCTTAGTATTCTTAAGTTAGTTTATTTCACTCTCTTTTTTTAAGTCAAAAGATTTGGCGTAATTTTGTCACCTCAGATCATCCGTGTAAGGATCATGGGTGTTTTGGCTTCTCGATTATGCCTTTGAGCATGGAGTGGTGTCTTTATGACAATTTTTTTTATCTCGTCATGCCTTATTTCGAGGAGCTAAACAGAAGAAAATAAATCTGATATATATTCATTCCTTTTTTTTTAAAGTCTAGAAATTAGACAAAATTTGGATTTTGTACAGGGGCGACACCCGCGGATGTTGGCTTACTCGGTGCGCTGAGCATGTTAGTGTCTTTTCACACCATTTTCTCTCATGTTCTAGCTTGTGACTTATGCAGAAATCAAGCGTGTATATATATATATATATATATATATATATATATATATATATATATATATATATATATATATATATATATATATATATATATATATATATATATATATATATATATAGATAAATAAATCTCATAATTGACTCATTTTTGGTGTGTCTTAGACGGTTAGGTATCTGGAGAGAAAGGGCGATTTCTCTGAAAATTTGAGGAGGTATCTGGATCAGATGTTGAAAAGAATTCGCCTCTTGATGATTTCTTCCGGTTTTGGTGGCGAAAGTGGAAGGATGAAAGTCGATCTGAAAAGAAGAATTAGCCTCTTGGCGATGTTCTTCCCGGTTTGCGATGAAAGAAAATTAGAGGGTTATCTGAGAATCGCGAGGAAAATCGAAGAAGAATTACTAGATGATGTTCTTATTTGTGGTGAAATTAAAGTGGACGGGTTACAGGCTGTGGGAAGGAGACTGCGGGCTGTGGGAAGAAGGTTGCGTGCTGCAGGAAGAAGGAAATGGGCTGCGGGAAGGAGGAAATGGGCTGGCGGGCCATGGAATGCAATAGAACGGCGGAGTGGAACGTGCGGTTTGAAGACTGGACGCGGGTCAGGACGGTGCGACAGTGGGCATGTGCAGCAGCATGGAACGACAGACGTTTGCAGGAATCTGCGGGCTGTGCTTAGCAGGCCAGCAGGCAGGAGCATGCAAGGTCAGTGGAGAGAGCGGAGTGGATGGCAGTGGGTGCAGCAGACAGAGGACGCAGAGCCAGGTGAGGCAAGTGGGCCGTGGAAGGGCGGGATTGCGCCAGCGGGGAGGATTGGACGCGACAGGCTTGTTACAGAAACAGTCGGAACGGGCTGGGTTGCGCGGAATGGCGGGCTGGGTCGTGCTGTTTGAAGGCTGGATGCTGGAGCGCAGGAGCAGGATTTGCAGCAGACAGGTTCGTGCAGCAGCAGATGAAGTGAAGGGGAGAGAGGATTACCTGTGCAGAGCATGGGAATGGAAAGAGAGGGAGAGGAACCATTTTTTTTCTTTTTCTTTCTTTTTTGAACTAGCCGAAAATGAGAGAGGGAGCAGTTTTCTTTTTTTAAACGAGAGAGGCGAGATCAATTTTTCGAGTAGGCTATTTAAATAAGTTAATTTCTAAATATTTAATTAAATTTTATTATGAGTTTTATAACAAATATATATAATATATATATATTCATAAGTTATTCGATGTTTGATACATGCGGTAGTTTTACGATCAAGCCGTTTGGTTGTCATCAAGTGGATTTTATTTCAAAATGCGCGTCGTATTTCGGCTCAATTTTGCGCAATCGGCAATTGAGTGCAGTCTTCTTGATAGATTTATTTTGAAATTTGATTAATTTGTGCGGAGTCGTTTGATTCGTCGTGCCTCACGGCCTCGATATCCATCTGCGAGCGCGTTGGCGACTGCGCGATCGGTTGATTCGTCATGTATATTATATTATGACCAATTTTGACATTCTGAATGCGATGGTGAAGTCCGTTCATTGATCGGAGGTCATTTGAGTTGATTTTGGTGACGTCCAGTGCGTTTGAGTCTCGATTTGCACATTATCATCTCAAATCATTCGACATTTGCACAGACTCGTCGGAATTGAGTGCGACAGTCTCATTTGATAGATTTCGATGTTTCTAAACTAACGATGCAATCAATTTCACGATCAAAGATCGTTTGGTTTGTGTCAGTGTCTCCTGACCTCGATATACGTGCAAACATATTGATGACTCGAGCGCTTGATCAATTGATCATTAAGTTATGCAATATCTATATCCTGACCAATTTTGATATTTTGAACGTGACGACGAAGTCCGTTCATTGATCGGAGATCATTTTGACCATTTTCGAAGATGTCCAATGTATTTGAGCCTCGATTTGCTCGCTGTCACTACTGATTATTCGACATTTGCATGACTCGTCACCGAGCGGACGCCTCATTTGATAGTTTTCAATGTTTCGCTAACGACACGATCAATTACGAATCAGGTCGTCGGACATCGCCGCAGCTTCGACATCGCTGCCGTCACATCGATAAATGAGCGCCAATCAATCGCCGTTAGATTTTGTAATATTTATATTCTAATCAATTTGATGTAACGCATGACAAGTCCGTTCGTCGACCGGAGGTCGTTCAATCACCAGGTGACACCCAATGCGCTGAGCTCAATTTACGACTATCATCTCCAAGTCATCAATTCGATATAATTTGATTAATTTAGACACACATACGGTCAACACTATCTTAGGAGCTTAGGAGACACCCTCCAATTTTTATTCTTCTATCTTTTATTTTTGCATCCATTACTTAGAGGGAACAACAGCTAATTAGAATTTCAAACCAAAACTAATGGATTAATTATAGCTATATAATTTTGACTTTTTTATTTGTGTGTTAGATGTTGCTTTTTAATTTGTACCATCATAAATTTTGTAACACAATAATTATATATGATAAATATTTTATCATTAGTAATATTAGTCAACAGAGTTGAGTAATAATTATAATTAATGAACGGATCAAGGGGAACCATCTCTCTTCTCAAGAGAGACAAATCTGAAGGTTAAGACAAAGGTATAGAGTAAAAATAATTTTTAATTTGAGTGGTTGGGGAGGAGGGGGGTATACTTGGCTCCGCCCGTAAAACAATAATGATTATACTAAATTAAATATATTACAAGAATATATAATATATTTAACTAAATTTAGCTTTTATTTTAAGAATATGATAAAATGATAAATTTATGATATAATTTTGATCTAGTTTATCTCACAAATAGCATTACTCAAATGACAAAACTTACCTAATAGACATTGTACTTATATTATAAAAAAAAACCTAAAATCATGATATTGTGACTAAAACTAGAATAAAATTTAAAATTTCTTTTAAGATAAATATAACATATAAATAATCAATCAATTATTCTATTAAATTTATCTTAAAATTTTTAGAAGTTTTAAATCAATTCAAATTAAAATTTAATCAGAATATTCTCATTCAAAATATTTTATGTCTTAAAAGCTAATATTTCATCATTTAAAGTGTATAATTTAGTGTTTTAAATGAATTGGGCTGAACTAAATATTATTTTGTTTATGTTCATTTAATTATTTTTTTTAATCTAATTTGCACTTGAATATAATTTGAATTTTATATAGTGTAATTTCAAAACAAGGACAATGACAGTGGTAATTTTGTAAATAGACGTGGCCAGTGGGATGTAGACGTCAAGGAAAACCTGCAATTGTCGGATGGTCCCGAGCATGTGCGCAATTCCGGCTTCTACGCCCGAATATTAGCGCGTAGTTGCACTAACTTTCTTATACAATAAAGACAATAAAGTAGCCCATTACAAAGCGAGCTCCAGTCTTTTTACAAAGCTACCAAAAATAGATTAAAAAACAAAGATGCAATTTCTATTTTACTAAGCGGCGGCCGGTGGGTGGTTCGTCACTATTTCACCCTCCGCCGCTGCACCTCTCTTTCGTATCAACTTGAAACAGAGAAGCTCTTCCGGCTATGACGTCATCGCCGGAGGCTCATACATCTTTTCCCGGCGTATATTCGATCATTTCGCCGGCTTTTTTTTTGCCCTTGCTTTCGAAGGTGAATTGTTTAGTGTACGAATGGCATTAGCTTGAAGTTGAAGTTTTCGAGAACTTCTGAGAAAGGGAACACATTTTTCTTTTCATTTTCTCTAAAGCGTATTGGTGGAGTTTTCGTTCAAGGATACGGTGGGTTCTCTTCTGTTAATTTTGTTTTGGAGGATAGTTGAGACAGATCATGAAGGCTCCGCCAGCGAATGGTTCTCCGGCCAATCCTGCGGAAGGTGGACAATCTTTGCTTCCTGAAAATCTTAACTTCTCCCTCTTCACAGAAAATTTAGGTATTTTCTTCAAAATTTGAGGGATTTAGACGAGTTTGGGAAGGAGAGCTGGTGGAGAAAAATGGTAACCTAGTTTATGCTTTCTGGAATTAGTTAAAGTTGTTCTATGTTAAGCACCCAATATTTATTCTACCCCTCTGCAAAATCTTAATTTTTTTTTTCTTCTTTCCCATCAGTTAATGTCCGATTCTCTGTTCTTTGATTAAAAGCACTAATGAAACTTATGAAAAGTTTGCATCCCGCTTAGTTAAGTCGAAGCAAAATGCTTACTTTCTGTTCTCTTTTGAGTCCAAATATATTTTGTTTACGCCAAAGGTTTCCTACTATTTTTAAATTTATTTATTCATCTTTTGATTTATTTTTGAACAGGGGAAAGGAAGAGCATAAACTCAGAGCTATGGCACGCTTGTGCAGGGCCACTCGTTTCTTTGCCAAGAGCAGGAAGCCAAGTTGTTTATTTCCCTCAAGGCCACATCGAACAAGTCTGCCCTCTTTTCAAAGTTCTGATCCCCATTTTTAATCTGTTATCGTAAACTCTGAATGATTTTGATGAACTTGAACTTCAGGTGGCAGCTTCAATGCAGAAGGAAATGGACGCCATTCCAAATTACCTGTCACTTCCTTCTAAATTGATCTGCGTGCTTCACAATGTTACCTTACATGTATGTTTTCAAAGTGAATTAATATATATGTTTTCTACGTGAATTTTGTATCATTTTTATCTGCTCATCTCATATTGATGTGGTCAGGCTGATACTGAAACAGATGAGGTTTTTGCTCAAATGACACTTCAACCAGTTGATAAAGTAGGTCAGCCATCGCGCTTTAATTAGTTCCTAACCTTTAAAATTCAAATTTCCACTTTAATTTTTCTTTGAAAGGTTCTTTTTCTAAAGACAACATTTTCATAGAAGTTCTTACAAAAGTATGACAGAGAGGCATTGATGGCTTCTGAAATGGGACTCGATCAAAACAAGCAACCTACAGAGTTCTTCTGCAAAACGCTTACAGCAAGCGACACTAGCACTCATGGAGGATTCTCTGTGCCCCGTAGAGCTGCTGAGAAGATATTCCCGCATCTGGTATCACTTTTGTTCTTTCTCTTCATGTTTTGTTTTAGAACAAATTAGAGTTAATTGTGAGTACTACACTTAATACAGAGATTGCATGATCTCTAGGATTTTACGTTGCAACCGCCAGCTCAAGAGTTAGTGGCCAAAGACTTGCATGACATATCGTGGACATTTCGACATATCTATCGAGGTATAAATCCTCTCTAGTGCAAATGCTTGGCCAATTTATTCAAATTTTTTTTTTCTGGGTTCATTTCTGATGTTGAAGGGAGTCTTATGCTAGCATCCCCGAAATAGCCATCAATGCCTTCTTAGCAGAGATTTGCAAGACAATTCAATCTATTTTTATAATTTTTTAGTAGAGAATTTGGCAATTGCTTGGTTCACAACACACCAAAGATTATGTGGTCATTTAGCTCAAATCTTTCTTCTCATTGTATTGAAATTTGAAAATATATGAATTTATAATAAAAATGGACTTTAGTACACATCTTGCCCAGTTTGTGATGAAGGCTTACCATAGTTATGAACATTTCATCTTCTTTTTCTTCTTCTTCTCCTTGGATGCAATGTTCAAAGGGATCCACACCTAAATAACCATCTTTTAGAGTATCTTCATCCTTTCCAACAAATCTAAATTGACAAATATTTGATCTTGAAGGATGCAGTTGGAAGACCCTACCTTTACATCGGTAACATAAAATATTGTTGATACATGAACATCATTCAGTTACAATCTATTTTCTATTTAGGAGCTTTTTGGTAGGATGTATCTAAAATACAAAGTAAAAGAAATCTTTTGTTTTACATTTAGAGTTGTTTTTTTTGTTGAGCATAAATCAACTGCACTAAGGAGTTGTTTGGTTGGTTGAATTTAAAATTTAATTTAAGAAAAATGCCATATAAAGTAAAAGCAATGTATTTGAATTACTTTTAGATTATTTGGTTAAAAATATTACAAATGCAAGAGTTTACTTTTTCTTGTTTGGTAAAGCCAAATAATGCAAAATAAATAAAATATCGATAAGCGATGATGGCGATGAGGTATGGAGTCAAGTGACGGTGACAAAGGATGGCAACGTGGGTAGCGGCCGGGCAGAATGCACTTCACACTCAACTATGCATTTGAAATTCACCCAAATTTAATAAATTCCAAGAATATTGGATTTGAATTAAAGGTGTATTTCAAATACACTCTCAAAATGAACTATATTTCAAATGAAACAAACCAAATATTGAAAATTTCAAAATGTAGGGATTTCAATTACAATGCACTACAAATGCTTGTAACCAAATAGCTCCTAAAATAATATTTTATGTTTGTTTGATGAAAGTCAATATATAGAAAACTCTTTCTCTCTCTCTCTTTCTCATGCACACGCTCTCACTCTTGCTCTCTCTGTGGATGATGGTGAGAGTGTTGTTGGAAAGGGTGGGGCCTTTTGAAGGTGAGGTTAATGTTCGACAGAGGTGAGGTTAGGGATTGCAAAAGCGATAGTGATAGCGAGGATAGGAGCAGGGGGTTTGTGCATGGTTGGAGGTGAGGTTGTCACCCAATGGAGATGAGATTGAGGGCTATAGACGTGAGGCCAGCGCCTAATGAAAATGAGGTTAAGGGTTGCAAAGGCCATGATTGAAGCAATGGTCTACATGAGGTTGGCGTTCGATAGAGGCAAGGTTGGGGGTTTGTTGACCTCCATACGTGATACATCAGTCGAGTTGAGCTCAAAATCCAAATTCGACGGATCTTTGATGTAACAACTTCAACGGAAATGGCTGAATGACCAAACATCGCCCAAATGACCTCGATCAACGAACAAACTTCGTCATTCGAAACATCGAAATTTGTTAGAATATAAATAATCTAACGATCAACCCATCAGCGATCGAAGATAATACCGACACACATATCTAGGAAACTACTATTATGTCCAAACGACTTCCATTCATAAAATTGGTTGTGCCGTTGGCTTCAAAATATCGAAACCTACCAAATGAGACTGTTCACGCTCAATTCAGACGAGTCTACACGAATATCAAATGATCGGAAGTAATAGTGCGCAAATCGAGATTGAAATATACTCAACGATGCAAAAATCAATCGAAACAATCTCCAATTGACAAACGGATTTCGCCATTCCGTTCAGAACAACGAAATTGTTCATAATATAAATATGATAACCAATGATCAACCACCGCGATCGCGCCAACGTTTATGCGATATCGTCGGGAGGTTGCGGTTTACGCGCTACCTCGTTTGTGAAATTGTTTGCTCGATAAAGCGTCGAAATCATCGTGAGATTGCTCGCACTCAGGATAAGGCAATGTGGCGATAGGCATATATATTTAATAAATTAATCGATTTGACGCCGACAACCAAATGACTCCATCGAAAACGTAGCGTATGAGAACATCGAATAACTTTGAATCAACATTTATATTAACTCTATATTAATGTCGACGTAAAATTCATATCAAGATTAATTAAACGCTTAGAAAATTAATTTAAAATGCCTATTTATTCTTAATAACCCAAATCAGCCCTAAAAATCCCGTGAACCGCTCGTTCCACTCCTTGTTCGTTCGCTCGTCTCTCCCCCTTCGCACGCACGCGAGCTTTCTCCCATCGGTCTCCCTACTCTCGCTCAGTTCCTTTCCCTCAACCGAAGGCACGCTCTCTCAAAACCGCTCCCGCCTCCTCTTCGTGCGATGCTCGAAACCGTTCCCTCGCTCGACTCCATCTCCTTCAAAGGCAAGAACCGCACTCGCTCTCCCTGGATTTCCCTTCCCATTCTCTAGCCGCACGAACTCTCTTCCCATCTTACCAAAAACGGCTGCCCTTCTCCTTTGCCATCACAATTGTCTCCTTCCGACTCTCCGACAACAATTTCCAATGTTTCCGAAGGGAAGATCAGTGAATCTGTGCTTCTTGGAATTGTAATCGGCGCTTCTGCTCTAATGTTTGTGGCATTTGCCATCTTTCTAGTGCTCTGTTACATGTGGAAGAATTATAGGAGCATTGCTTCAGGGAAGGAATCCAAAGGCCATGATTGTCCAGAGAAGGCTGGTGCTGTTAGTCAGGATGAGAATAATCAGCTTATCTTCTTTGAAGGCTGTACCTTTGCATTTGATTTGGAGGACTTGTTAACTTTGCAAATAGCGAACATACTATCAAGGCTCTTACTGACCTGAAAGATGGAACAGAGATAAAAGGAAAACGTGTTCGCATACAAGCCAACCAGGATAATGCTACGCTTTATCTAGGGAACATTTCCAAAACGTGGAATAGGTATAATGTGATCGAGAGGCTAAATGGCTTAGGAGTTGAACGATAACTTGATTTTATCCAGCAATCCCAAGACGACAACAACAACAACAACAACAACAAGCCTTAATCCCACTAGGTGGGGCTACATGAATCCTTCGGTCCCATTATATGTCAAATTCTCATTTAATTCAGTACTAAGATCATTTTTTATACATCTTAATCAAGTCTTTTAGGTCTACTCTACCTTTTCTTAACGTAAATCTAATGCATCTACTCGTATTTCGTCTGGACGACGCTTTTATGTGGTCAAACCATCTAAGGCGACTCTCCCTAATCTTATCTATCCTTTGAGCTACTCTAACTTTTTCCAACATACTCATTTAGCATTCTATCTCTAAGAGTAAAGCCATCGACGAGCATCCTCATCTCTGTAACACTTAACTTAGTCTATGCTTCTTTATTGGCCAACATTCTCGCACTATAAGTCATTGGTCTTACCACCATCTTATAAAATTTTCCCTTAAGTTTAAGTGGAACTTTTATCACATAATAGTCGATGCATTCCTCCACTTCAACCATCCAACTTGAATTCTACTAATAACATCTCCATCTATTTCACCATCATTTTGAACAATAGCCTAAATATTTGAATCTCACTCTTATTAATGACTTGATCACCTAAAATCACAACTACCACTAAAACTTCTACCACTAAAATTACACTCTATATTAGTTTTAGATCTACTTAAACTAAAAAACCTTTAGACTCTAAATTTAACCTCCATAATTCAAGTTTACGTTGGACTCCTCTAGTCTTATCAACAAGAAGAATGCCATCGAAAAAACATACACCAAGGTACATCTTCTTGTAAATGCCTCGTAAGAACATCCATAACTAAAGAAAAAAGATAAGGGCTTAATGTTGATCCTTGATGTAATCCAAATAGGAAAATATTTTGTCAATCCTCCTTGTGTTTGGACACAATGCCTCTAGTATATACATATTCTTAATGACTTGAATATAATATTAACTCCTTTTTCAGAACTCTCCAAAGAACATCTCTTGAGACTATATAATCGCTTTCTAAATCAATAAATATCATATGTAGATCCTTCTTACTTTCTATGTTTCTCCATCAAACCTCTTAACAAATGTATAGCATCCATAGTAGATCTACACGGTATGAAACCAAAGCAGAAATTCGTATCAAATCGTAACCTATGCTCAATTACTCTCTCCAATAAATTTAACGTATGACAAATTAACTTAATTCCTCTATAATTTGCACACTCTTGTGCATCACCTTTTATTCTTAAATATAAAAACCAATAAACTTTTCTCCACTCATCGATATCTTTTAGTCTTTAAAATAATATTAAAAGAATTGTAAGAAATTCCTTGATCTCTAAACATTTTCACACATCTATTGGAATATTATCCGGTACTACTGCTTTTCCACATTTCATTTTCTTTAAAGCTTCATTAACTTCAGATTTACTAATATGATGATAAAAATGAAATTCTCTATTTTTGTTTAGGGTATTAAGGTTGCTAAAATCAAAGGTTTTGCTTTCTTGGAATTTAATTCTCATTCTGATGCAATTTTAGCATTTCAACGCTTAAGAAAATTAAATGCTGATTTTGGTCGAGATAGGACTGCAAAAGTTGCCTTTGTGCATGCTTCATTGCATCCTAGTGAAGATATGTTACAGGTCAAGACTGTGTATTTTGATGGCATTCCTATTTCTTGGAACGAGGAGAAAGTCAAAGAAATTTGTAAAGAATATGGTTAAATAGAAAGAGTGCTGCTTTCTCGGAACATCAGTTCAAGAAAAAGGAAAGATTTTGGATTTGTGGAATTCTTTTCCCGAGAAATGCATTGGCTTGTGTGGAAGGGATTAACAAAGCTCAAATTGTTAATGGAGATGCCAAAGTTGTAGCTCATCTTGCCCGACCCAAGAACAAGGGCTAGCCTATCAAGCAAGGTTCTAAAGGTAGTTTTAAGATTAAAATAATGGAGAAACCATCCAAGAAGGTGGTGGCATTGTGAAGAAGAGAGAAGCTTCAGAGGAGATTTTGCTCAAGGATAAAAAGAATAAAACAAAAATTGCTAATGTAAGCACGCTATCTACTTCTCAGAAGAAAGATTCTAAGTTTAAAAGTGGCCTGAAGGCAATGATGTCTATTAGAAGAAAAAAAAATAGTGGAAATAGTATGTGTTTCTTTTTGCAGGTTCGAAAGTCTCATGTTCATCGTATGAGATGAATATGTGGTGTCAAGCAGCCACGCTTCATCGAGCATCGAAAAGCCAAAACCGCGATGTTGTTTCCTATGTCGCAAATTTTGACTAAATTTGGGACTTAGAAAAAAAAAAGGGTAAAATAATATTTGGATATATATTTACTTTTATGTAGGTGATTGATAGGGGTGTAAACGAGCCGAGCTTAAGCGAACAGAATTCTTGTTCGTGTTTGGCTCATTTGAAATTTGTTTTGTTCCGTCATTGTTTATATATCGAAATAAATGTTTATCTGCTGCCGCTTAGTTAATCGAGCCAAACGCGAGTCGCGAACAACGAGCTTTTTTAACCCCTATACGAGGAGTATTCAACCTCTACCACTTTTGCATAACAAAGTTTTAACTACTGCTCACGCCGCATTTGTGATATATAAATATGTTCGTATGATATATAATAATAATAATAATAATAAGAATAAATAAAAATAATAGTAATAAAATAATAATAAATAAATAAAAATAATAGAATAAAATAATAATAATAATAAATAATAATAATAATAATATAATATAATATAATTTTTATTTCGAAGCTAAATCGATCGAACGCCGACGAACAAACGATTGCTCACGTCGCTCTATATATCGAAGCTCAAATATTTGTCGTGTTCACTCAGGCTAACGAACGAGCCAAACACGAGCTACATAACGAGTCAACACCTAGCTCGCTAACAACGAAGCTTTTTTGATACCCCAAGTGATTGAAGGCCTCATTATGCTCATTGGGAGCGTGAATGAGATTGAAATTGATTGGGTTTCAAATACCAACCGCCCCGCTTCATCGCGTGGACGGCAAACAGGGGTAGCCTCCTATGCGGATGAAATAAATCGCCAAGATCACAAATTTTGTCAAATTTTTTTGACTTGACAAAAATTTGATTTAACATTAAGTTAAATATAAAATATAAAGTCCTAAAGAAATGAATTGGAAATTAAATATAAATGAACTGAAAATGAATTTGAAGGAGACCTGATTACAAATAAAATTGAAAATCATATTTTAAATAAGAAAATAGGGATCAAAGTCATGTGAACTTATAAAACTTGAAATAAATTTGAATTCTTTTGATATGCATGAACCGAATCTCATAATATTTTGCTTAAATTAATCCAAAAGAAAAATCCTAGTGAATCATTGAAGATTTATAGTGGGATTAAAACATAACTTATTAGCATACAAATGTGATTCAAGTGAGGCTTGAAGCTAACTCCAAACGTATAAGAGACTTGCAATAAATTTGAAATTTGGATATATATATTGATCTCTTGATGTGGAGTTTAAAATAAAATCAAATTAGATTTGATCGCTCTTATTTGAAGAAGATGAAGAACATAACTTGCATATTCACCGATGAATTTGGTCATGAATGATTTTTCTAATAAATATTGTGATTATCATAACTTATTCTAGGTGAATTAAAAGTGATTTAAATTGAACATAATCAAGCTTGGAGAATAAAGATGAAGTTTGATAACTCATTTATATTTTATAGCAAACTATAAGGGTTAATGGTTAATTAGTTAAGAAGAATTAATTGAACTTTGTGGCTTATGTTCTATCATGTGTGAAAATGATTGAAAGAGAAAAAGCCAAATGCAAACATGACTTTGAATTCATGTCATACTTATGGGAAGATTATATGAAGCTAGAAGGCTAATTTTTAAATGAGATAGAGCCCAAATCAAGCTCTAGAGTGGGATTCACAAAGAACATGTCTTCTTACATTACAATGTCTATTTTTAAAATGAATTGAAGAAGACACTAAATGGATATGAAATTAAAGCACATAGGATTTTTTGAGTTCTATTTTCAAATTAAAGTGAAAATCAAATAAAATTCATAAGAAGTTTTCACTATAACTAAATAGCCTATTAGCAAGCATAATTGAGATTTCTTACTGAATAATCAACTTGTATTCAAAAGAAGCTTGAATTCAAATAAGCTCACTTAAAGGAAGTATAGCAGCTCGTATGAGTGAATATCAAATTTGAATGTTGAATTTGCAAAGGTCTAGCAGGTTTTTAATGAGCATAAGTCAACCATTGAAGTTTAGGAATTATGCGAATAAATAAAATGCAAACAAAGATACAATCTTTTATGTGCAAATACAAACCTAATTCTGCGATACAATACGTCACTGGATCTGCAATTCTTCGTACAAACAGATTGAAGGCGATGCTAAATTAAATTCTCCATGAATTATGAAACTTCTTTCAATCTAAAAATTAAGAAATTTTATTTTAAGTATGATTTTCAAAATTAATGATTTCATTAATTAGATGAAATTATCTAAGATATAAATTCTGCACGCTCTGAATGGAGATTTAAAGTGCAAATTTTAATGTCAAAAGTCACAGCTAAGTTGGGATTAAACAAATACAAAATTAATCTCATAATTTAAACATGAAATTGCCTAATTTGTTAAACACCGCATGAACCCTGACACTACGCTAAATGCTTAAATCTGTCGAGGATGTCGCGTTGCTTCGCTTAGTTTTAGATCGTTGCTAACAAAACTTAAAAATTAATTATTATAAGAATTTAACTTTAAAATATCCGAAGTTTTAATTTATCAAAGATATCTCGATCCTCTATTGAGCTAAACAAATAGACAAGATCTAAAGTTTTTAAATATATTTAAATTAATCAAGTAATTATTTCGATGATGACTGTGTTGAATGGTGATTTCAAACGGAGGGGATACTTCCATTAATGTGATTATAATTTCAAATCAAATTAACTCAAATTAAGTATCAATCTAAAAAATTGCTTAAATGAAACTCAATCATTAAAAGCTTAAAATAAAACTCAATCTATCCACTTTCTGCAATTGTTTGTCGAAGGTGACAAATTAAGAAAATTTTAGCTCACAAATGAGCCAATGTCAAGTCAAATGTTTTATGCTCACTCTCAATCAACATGACAAGGATGCGTGTTTTGACGCGTCTTGACTCCGGATGCGCATAATGACAAAGTCCTCCGATCGTGGGCAAATCAAATGGAATCATTATATCATGATCACAATGTATCAGATGCTCCAATGGCTTTACCCTTTGAATTGTGAATCATAGGTATACTTGATAAGATAAAAGTTCTCTCAGGTAGACTAAGCTCTCCTTATACAAACACCCCGCGCCTACAAGAATTTTGAACGACATAACCATGTTGCCGATAAGATCCTTTAGAACACTACCTTCTCCTCGACTAGGACGGTACCGGGATGACGAAATCATGAGATTTAGATCGGGCACGTCATCATTCCCCCAATCATCCGCTTTAAGCTAATGATGAATTTTATAAATTCTAAACCCAAAATTTTAAACTCAAGATGCTGCTACTATCCATGCATTCAACGATCTAACGACCAAATTTTAATCGAAAGTTCTCTCGATTGAGGTAATTAACTATAGGTGCTTTATAGGGAAACCTAGAACTAGATCTAAAGTTTTCACCAAATGAAAAGAATGTTTTTATTTACTATTCCATCTTTCTTAACACATAAATCATACTCTCTTCAATTGTCGAGAGATCGGTGGTGAATTTTTGGAGCCCACAAGGTTGTATAGGTGAGGATTTACATGAGGTCAGCTCTTGGTGCATGCACGGGCAACACCAAATGGAGACGAGAATGGAGGCGAGAGTTGCAAGGGTCTCTACGAGCTTATGTATTTTGAATTCACCTAATCTGAATGAATTCATTTCTAAATTGAAAATGAAAATTGCTTTGCATTTATTTCACTTATTAGCCAAAATATCTAAAAATTTAAAACTTTATCTTTGTTTGACTCTACACTTAAAATACATCAAATCAAATAACTCTTTAAAAAAACTAAGAGGAGATCCTTTTGAGAATACAAAGTACCATTTTTCTTCATTGTTATCTTTGACAAAAGAATACAACAATAACAACAAATTTTTATCTCATTATATGTGGTCGACTACATGAATCATTCTTTTCCATTATGTCTTATTAAGTATTAAATTCTCATTTACTTCTAATAAAATAAAGTATTTTTTATGCTTCCTAACTTTTGTAGGCCTACCTCTACCTTTCTTAACATAATATAATACATCTACTTTCCTAATTAGGCCATTGGATGATCAACATTATATGTTATTAATCCATCTAAGGCGACTCTCTTTAATCTTATCTACCTCTAGAGCTACTTCAACTTTTTCATGTATATATTCATTTCACATTTTGTCTCTAAGTGTAAAGCCACTCATCCACCTAAGCATTCTCATCTCTGCAACACTTAAATTTATGCTTCTCTTTTTTGGCCAACTTCTAAGCCATAAAGCATTAATAGTCTCACCACTATCTTATAAAATTTTTCCTTAAATTTAAGCGATACTTTTCTATCACACAACAGGCTTGATGCATTCCTCCACTTCAACCATTTAGCTTGAATTCTACTAATAACATCCCTATCTATTTCACCAGCACTTTGAACAATAGATCCGAGATATCTAAAACATTCACTCTTTTTAGTGACTTGATCACCCATTGTCACAACCCTATCATTAGAGTTTCTACAATTAAAATTACACTCCATGTATTTTGTTTTAGATCTACTCAAACGAAAGCCTTTAGACTTTAAGGTTGACCTCCATAATTCAAGTTTCTCTTGAACTCCCACTCTAGTATTATCAACAAAATGAATATCATCGGTAAAAAGCATACTCCAAGGTACCTCCTTTTGTAAATTTTTGTTAAGAACATCCATAACTAAGGCAAAAATATATTCTCAAAGCCGATCCTTGATGTAATCCACTGAAATAGGAAAATACTTAGCAATCCTACTTATGTTTGAACACAAATAACAACTCCAATATACATATCCTTAATGATTTGAATATAACCAATGTTAACTCCTTTTTTTCTAAAACTCTTCAAAGCACTTCTTTTGAAACTTTATGATATACTTACTCTCTAAATTAATAAATATCATATGTAAATCTTTCTTAATCTCTTTATATTTCTCCATCAAATCTCTCAACAAATGTATAATATCTATAATAGACTTACCTAACATAAAATCAAACTGGTTTTGAAAAACTTTTGTATCACATCGTAACCTATGCTTAATTACTATCTCCCATAATTTTAGTGTATAGCACATTAACTTAAATTGCTCTACAATTTGCACACTTTTGTGCATCATATTTATTCTTATAAATGAAAACTAACAAATTCTTTCTCCACTTATCTTACATCTTTTTGGTCTTTAAAATAATATTAAAAAGATTATTAAGTCATTAAATTTTTTTAATCTTCTAAGAATATTCACATTTCTATTGGAATATCATTAGGTCATATTGCTTTTTCACACTTCATTTTCTTTAAAGTCTCTTCAACTTCAGTTTTATTAATACGATGATAAAATAAAAAATATCTTATTTTCATTTAGGTTAATAAGGTCTCTAAAGTCAATTATATTCTTACAACTTTCATTAAAAAGTTTTTCAAAATATCTCATCCACCTATGTTAATATCTTATTCTAAAATAATATTTTTTAATTTTCATCTTTAATACACTTTACTTAAACTAAATCCTTGCTTCTCATATTTTTTTGCTTGACTAACTTATATATACATCTTTTGTTCTTTTAGTATCAAATTTTTTATATAATTATTAAATTTTGAATTCTTTGCAGCACATTATTTTCTTAGAATCTCTGCGAGTCACTCAATATCTTTTTCAATTCTCCAGTTTTTAATGTCTAAACTAATTTTTATAACAAATTTTTTTATTTTTGATTCTTATCAACTATTTTTATAAATAAAATTTTTTTTTAATAACTTATTTAATCTCACTTGTTATTTTTCCCACATAATATTAACTTTATTAAGAACATTTCAAATTTTAAGATCATGTAGCTTACTTTTAAAAATATTTTTATTAGAATTTTTTAAGTACCCTCATCTAATCCATTGATAATATTTCAATTTCTTTTTCATCTTCCAACTTTTTATCATAAAATCTAAACTAATATTCGATTTTGAGTACTTAAATTTTCAATGATTTTATAATCTCTACATTCTAAATTATTTATTTTCTGATCTTAAAATAATCAATCTATGTTTTACTAGATTTATTCCTATAAAATGATAATATGCTCATATCTTTTCTTAAATAAAGTATTAACAATTACCAAATCATAAGTTAGAATGAAATCTAATATGATCTTAACTTTTTTATTGCTCACTTCAAGCTCACAGTCGTGTTAACCTCCATGCATACGCTAAAAGTTAAGTCGAGCTCACAGGATAAATTGGACGAGCTTCAGGATGCAAATCAGAACTAAAATGCAGTAGGCATTGCCGAAATCAGTCGAAATGACCTTCGATTAACGAACGACCACATCGTATTCGTAAAGTCGAAGTTAATCATAATATACATCTTGCACAATCCGACAGTCAACATATCAAAAAGGAGGGTCGTCGAAGCGCTTACACGCATATCGAGATTGGAAAGCTGCGATGATGCCCAAACAACCTCCGTTAGAATAAAATAAAGTATTAACATGCTCATATCTTTTCTTAAATAAAGTATTAACAATTACCAAATCATAAGTTAGAATAAAATCTAATATGATCTTAACTTTTTTATTGCTCACTTCAAGCTCACAATCGTGTTGACCTCCATGCATACGTCATAAGTTAAGTCGAGCTCTGGATAAATGACGAGCTTGGATGCAAATCAATTGAAATGCACTGCACATTCAAATCAAATGACCTATTAATAAATGGACTTTGTCATCGCGTTTAGAACGTCGAAATTGATCGGAATATACATCTTGCACAATCCGACTATCAACATATCGGAGGGTCGAAGCTACGCCGCATATCGAGGTGCGATGATGCCCAAACAATCTCCGAATAAAATAAAATAAAATATTCTTTTTCTTAAATAAAGTATTAAGAATTACCAAATCATAAGTTAGAATAAAATCTAATATGATCTTAACTTTTTTATTGCTCACTTCAAGCTCACAATCGTGTTGACCTCCATGCATACGCCACAAGTTAAGTCGAGCTCACTGGATAAATTTGACGAGCTTCAGGACACAAATCAGAATTGAAATGCACTAGGCATTGCTGAAATCAATCGAAATGACCTCCGATTAACGAATGGACTTCATCATCGCGTTCAGAACGTCGAAATTGATCAGAATATGCATTGCACAATCCGATAGGCAACATATCAAAAGGAGGGTTGAAGCACGCATATCGAAGTCGGTGATGATGCCTAATAACCTCACTCCAGAAATTGATCGCGCCGTTAGCGAAAACGTCAAAATCGCTCGGCTCAATCGGACAAGTTTGCATAATATCGGTATAAAGTGATAATGTGCGTTTTGAACCAAATTGACTGATTTAACGCCGACCAACTAAACGCCCGATCGCGAAAACCGACCGCTGGCCGTTGCCAACATCAAAATAAACTAAGATCGACATATATATTGCCTATGTAATAATGTCGGCACAAAAATTCGAACTAGGGTTAATTAAATAATTAAATAATAATTTTTATAAATACCCCTTTATACCAAACCCTAATCTATTCCCACTACCCACAGCCGACCCTAAATCTCCCTTTCTACCAAATTACTCCTGTCCTCACGCATGGGAGAGAAATTCTCGATCCTTCAGTTCACGCAAGACGGAGGCCGTCTCGTCGTGCTCAGTGAGCAGCCTCACACCTCTCGATCTGCGAAGCTCACGTGCTCCTCCCTGCACCCCGTGAGTCTGATGCACCTGCTAGCCAAAACAGTTTGTTGAAATATAAGATTCGCAGATGCATCTTTCTTGACATGGCGAAAAGCGTGTTTGTCATAGTATATAATTACCCGTAGACGCCTTTCTTGGCATAACGGGAAAATATTTGTTTCACGCATCTTGAGCTATATATGCCTTTTTGGATGAATGGCGATTCAAGTCTGATTTATACCACCAATACACGCCTCTTTCTGGAAAGGCCCACTACGAGCAACCCTCTACACGAAAACGACATTGGGATGCTGCCAAATTTTCACTTTGCCAGGAGACCTAAACAGCTTAATATAAATTCAACAACTATAATTATAAAATTATTATTTAAACTGACATTGCAGGTGTATAAGTACCCGTATACATCTTTCTTGGTGTGGCGAGAAAATCTGTGTTATATGCAGATACCTCAGAGACCCATACATATTTTTTTTAGCATGATTAGATGACGTATTCAACCGTGGTATTTATACCACCCATACATGTCTTTCTTAGCATGGTGGGCAGACCCAGCATACCCGAGGCAACCTCCTAAGAGGGGACGACGCCGGGATATTGCTCAAATGCTGCCAAATTTTCACACCGATATGAGGCATAAAAAGCTTAATAAAAATTCAACTACATAGCTAAAATTAATGTTTAAACTGACATTGCAAGTATATAAGACTACACGCCTTTTCGATAATGAAATCAGACTTCATGCAGTGCTTAAAGACCCATACATGCCTTTCGCATGGATGACGATTCGTCCATGATCACCCATACATGCCTTTTGGCATGATGGGTGAACATCAGAAGCCCCTATGTGACGATCGGGAGGCGTGGAATCTATCAAAATTTCATCTAAAATCTTAAACTTGCAATAAAACTCAATTAAAATAAGCAATATTATTCAAATCCCCTAAAGTTAAATCAATATTAAATTGAATAACCCGCATCCCACACTACGAATGCTTAAACTATGGGATGTTACGGGTTGATTCACGTTAGACCGTTTAACAAAATCTGAAAATCCAATAATAATATTATAAGAATTTCAACTTATTAAAATATCTAAAAAGTTAATTTTGTCATATGAAAGTAGATCTGATCCTCTATTATTAAATTAATAGAGTCAACAGGATCTATAATTGCGAAATAATACAATCACCTCGATGATGGTTGTGTTGAATGAAGATTTTAACTGGAGGAGATACTTTCATCAAAGTGTGATTGCAATTTCAGATCAAATTAATTCAAATTGAGTATCAATCCAAATGCAAGATCTAATATGTCATTAAGTCATAAATTCTTAAACTAAATTGAATCTTTAAAAAATAATTTAAAGCTAAAATTCAACCGACCTTCCGCAATTGTTTGTCGGATGTGATAAAATTATAGCTCACAAAGGAGCCAATGTCAAATCAAGTGTTCTACTATGTCCATTCTTAATTAATCTCATGTCAGTAAGGACGTGACTCGTGTTCTCTCACTGGCGGCCGAGGACATTTGACATTCAGAGTCCTCCGACGGTTGTCACCAAATGATATCATTATATTATTTACCACTACGGTAGTAGATGTCCCAATGGATCCTTTGAGTTGTGAACCATAGGGTGCAATTGATAAGGCAAAAAGTCCACTGTCAGCTAAGGTGGACTTAAATTTGTCTTCTGTAACAAAGCGACCCAGTTCACAAGGTTCCTTTGACGACACGTACTGACGCCGACAAAGATCCTTTGGTTTGATTACCTCCTCCGACTATTAAAAAATCACGATACGGATAACGAAATTATAAAATCTTGATCGGGCGCCATCGTTCCTCCAACCATCCGCTTTAAGTTAATATGATTAATTTCATAAGCTTAAATTTCAAAATTTCACATGCTGCTACTATACGCTACGCATTTAATGATCTAACGACTAACTTTAATCGAAAGTTCTCTCTCAGCATTCGAATGGATAATTAATTATAAATGCTTACGTCTATAGAAAATTTGGAACCAGATCTAAAATCCTCACAAAATGAGAGCAAAATCTCTGGGTAGTATCTTATCTACTATTCCATCTGTCTTCTGAAAATCTCACTGACAATAAATCATACTCTTTTAATCGAGAGGTCGGTGGCGAATTTTCAGAGCCCATAAATCGTCATGAATGTTTTTAAAATTTTTTATATTTTATTAACATATCGACTTAAATCTTTCCAATAAATATGTTTTTTCTTTAATAAGTATTCTTTGTATGAATCATTTTGGGTCATTCCAAAATTTTTCATTTGAGCATCCAAACTTATTTAAAGTGCATAATCACTTATAACATTAATAATCTTAGTATCAAGAATAATATTTAAAACTATAATTCTATTTATAATTTTATTAATTTTTACAATATTATTCTTCAAATTCTTATCTATAATCACACTTATAACACCATTTTTAGTTAAAGCTTTATTTAAATACTAAAGTTTAAAATTTAAACTATTAATTTTTTTAGTATTTTTATCAACTCATTTAATTTCTTAAATATATGAGATATTTATCTTCCTATAAACTATAATATCTATTAATTTCATTAATTTATCTGTAAAAAATCTATATTCAAGTTTCTTTTCTACTTTTAGATTCATGGAGTAACTTTTTTGCTTGTCTTCGTTTATAATATGAGAACCCTTACTTATTTAACATAACAATCTAACACTTTGTTTATGAAATTGATTGTGCTGACATTGCCGAAATATCAAAATTTATCAAATAAGATCATCTACACTCAATTCGACTGAGTTTGCATGAATATCGAGTGGGCGGTTTCGATATCATGCAATTTGAGCTAAAATCATCTCGATCGAAGCCGAAATCACTCAAACGACGCGAAATGAATGAACAGTGTTATTGCATTCGAAATGTTGAAATTTCTTAGAATCGGCACTCATATTGATCAGCATTGACACACTAGAAATTTCATCAAAACTGTCGCTCATTTTGAGACAAATGTAGCGCAATCCAAGGCTATTGCATTGCCAGCTCATCCCACATGTGAAACTAACCACCTTAGCCTATCAAATGGCTTCTTGTCTCATCAAATTGCCTCGCATGCCTTGTCCTATGAAGACCCACGCACACTGTCACTCCCATATCCCACAGGCGCTTCCCACTAAACTGGAGATTGATCATCTTCTCTTTCTCTCACTCTCGTTCTCCGGTTGCCATCCTTCTCTCCCACCTACAACTGCAAGAGTAGTAACTCCATCCCTCGGTTCCTCTCAACCAAATGACCCTCCCGATCGAATCCACCCAAGTCGACATGTCAAGCTCACCACTAACCTCTAGCATGAGCTCCTAGCCCGTCTCCTTATGCTCGTCCTCTTGCAAAAATGCCACACAGAACCTCGCTGCTCTCCTATACTTGAACCCAACCAAAGCCGCTCTCCATCTCTCGTTCGATCCCAGCCCATTGTTCGAACCTCTCCAACCCTCTTGCTCGACCCAACACATCAACAACCTTTTCTTTCTCCATTTCTCTATCAATCTTTCTCTCTATAGATTTCTATCTGACTTCAGCCACCAATCCACACTCCACAGCCTTTATGAGCCTTCCCTCCTCTCTCTCTCTCTAAAAATCAGAGAGAAATCTATCTCAAGATCTCCCTCCAAATCTCTCTCTTTCTCTCACTAACCCTCACACTTTCTCTCTAAAATCCAAACAACCAAAAAAAAGATAAGAGATAGAGAGAGGAGTACAATTGGTTATATCTTCATTTTGAGAAACACAGTAAGTTGGGTTTCCAGGTAGAAGATTATTACACTATCAATCACAGAAGCTGAGTACATTGTTATCACGAAGGCTAGCAAGGAGATGATTTGTTTGCAAAGTTTTTTTATAGAATTAGACAATAGGAAAGGAAATAGTAGACTTTATATTAATAGTTTGAGTGTTATTCACCTAGTCAAGAATGTTGAATTGCATGCCAGAATAAAGCACATTTAGCTAAGGTATCACTTTATTCGCTCTCTCCTAGAAAAGGATAATTATCTTTGGAGAAGATACACACCACTCATAATTCTACAGACATGTTGATAAAAATAGTTACAATTGAGAAAATGAAGTTATGCTTAACTTCAGTTGATGTTCAGGAAGGCTAAGGTAGGGGTGAGCCATACTATAACCTTTAACTATTCTAGGTATTATAGAATTGGAGGAGCATGATTGATCTTAATTAGTCTCCAAGTGAAATATTGTTATAATGTAGAGTTTGATTGTGTCGATTAATCGGAAATGCACTATCGATTTAGCTCTTATTTTCGTTAGTCGGGATAGAGAAGGCAATGCTTTAGAGCTAGGAGGACAACACCACGATGCTTGGATTTATGGATATGCACCATAAAGATAGAGAGCACAGTGCCTTGGCGTTACGAACTAGGCACTAGTGTAAAAAGATAGAGGTCAGCGCTTCGACATTGTAGCAATAACACCACGACTCTATAGCCCGTGCAAAATAGCCTAAAGGATAGTGGCGCCAACGCTTAGGCTTAAGCGCCATGGCGCTATGGTTTTAGGCAGTTTCTACAGTTTTTCAAAGTACCTTGGCATTTTTCTCCATTCTTTTGTAAGTGTAAATGTAAAGTGTGTGTCCTAGAGCGGAGAAGTGTGAAGAGCTTGAGTGAAGTATAATTTGTAAATTTCTCATTATTTTCTTCAGTGTATTTCTTGATGTGGTGTTGCTTAGTGGTTTTCTCCCGTTCTCGAGTTTTTTCACATTAAATCCTGTGTTTTGTTAATTTTGTTCACAGTTTTGCTTCAGATCTCTTGAATCAGTTTTCGTGATTTAATCTCACAACACATACACTTATCACAAAGGCTAGAAAAATAATAAAATCTTTTTTTCATCATTATAGTCATATTAATATTTAATAAATCATGAATGATAGAATTCATTTGATGCAAATGTAACTTGATAGACATACCTTTCTATATTGAAAGCAAAGAGTGACTTTTGTTTTATGTAGAACTTATTGAAGAGGATTTTGTTTCATCAGCATTCCATAAATCATGAATAATTGAATTAAATCAATTTAGTTGTAATTTGATAGACATATCATATTGGATGGGAAGCAAGTAGAGCTTTTGTTTTTAATAAAGTTTGTTGGTGTGCCTTTTAGTTGAGTGCAAGACCTCCAGCTTTAGCTACACCCTCTATGAGGTTATTTTTCCCATGAACTCTTTAAAACCTTGTTTGACATATAATTTAGTTGCTAAAAGGGCTTTTTCATCCATCAGCCCTGTTTTCTTCACTTATTAACTTTGGCATATTCGAACACCTATGAGTGCTTTCATGAGTATGTACCAAATCAGAGATCACACCCTTTTTTGTTTTTTAAAGGCAAAACTCGTTTACCTATTTAATTTTTTGGTCACAATTTCCATAGCCATCAATCTTTGAATTACATAAGCATCATTTAGTTGTAATGAGAATGTCAAAGCTTAGGTGCAAAACAATCACCATGAGCAAGTATAACTCCACAATGTAGAACAAAAAATAAAAATAAAAAAAATAAAAAAATCAAGTAACACAAAATATTGACCATGATTTATATGGTTTGACTCCAATCAAGCCCATGCCCATGAAGATGAATGATGGTCCAATCTACTAAAACTAAGCTATAAATATGGTGTACATAAAGAATAAACTATCACCCACCTTTAAGATGAGGAAGAACCCCAAGAAAAGTCTCACAAAAGAGATTACCTCGCAACATGATATTCTTCTCATATTATCATATGCACCTCAA
This sequence comes from Cymbidium sinense, assembly GCA_021442155.1. Classification (NCBI taxonomy): domain Eukaryota; kingdom Viridiplantae; phylum Streptophyta; class Magnoliopsida; order Asparagales; family Orchidaceae; genus Cymbidium; species Cymbidium sinense. The sequence goes on from CM038218.1 coordinate 102,839,358, forward strand.
AGCCACTAATGGAGAGTGAGGGGAGCATTACATGAATCCTTGGAGGGCCATGACCATAGACGACCATATGTTTGGCCCAATTCCTGAGATTAGAATTCCATGGCACGTGGTCCAAAGGTAATGGGTGGGTCTCTTGAACACTCATTTCATCTGTACATGTTTGTGCATAACATGGTATATCTGATCTCAGTCATCCCATTGCACTTGTGATCAAATAAGGGACTATTCAAGGTATATTATGTCAATATAATAAAAATTAGTCCCATGGCAGAACGTCGTTGTAATAAAAACTAGCATTTTGATAGCTTTCTGAAAGAAATAAAGGTCTTGATATAAATAATTGCAATATTTCACAATTGTCATTCAATAAACCTTGTGTGAGTATGTTTAACTTCTCGTAAGATATCTTGCTTCAAGATGCGTATGTGAAGCCCTCTTATTATAGCTCAGAAGCAAGCTGAATAAACTTACCTGAATTGTCATGTGGAACCCGTTCTCCCCCTACGTTTTCTGTGGTCTATACTTCTCATGTTTCAAGTTGATCCTATGTACAGGTCAACCAAAGAGGCATCTACTGACAACTAGCTGGAGTCTGTTTGTCAGCACAAAAAGACTTTTAGCTGGAGATTCTGTCCTTTTCATTCGGTAGGCTAAATTGGATATATTTTGGTCTTTTTATATCAACATTCATGAAAAAGTTCTAATTAATGCCTGTGATCTCGTCTCCCAGAGATGAAAAATCGGAACTTCTCCTGGGTATAAGGCGTGCCAATAGGCAGCAACCAGCTCTTTCATCTTCTGTCCTCTCAAGTGACAGTATGCACATAGGAATACTTGCCGCTGCTGCTCATGCTGCTGCAAATAGTAGCCCATTTACAATCTTTTACAACCCAAGGTACTTCTGGTTTCCCGGAACACACTATTGGTATTCAGAATTTCCCAAAAAAAAAAGTGTTGCTATAACCTGACAGATTTTCATTGCCTTTATGATAGAGCAAGCCCCGCTGAATTCGTCATTCCTTTAGCCAAATATACTAAGGCATTGTACACGCAAGTGTCCCTTGGCATGCGGTTTAGAATGATGTTTGAGACTGAGGAATGTGGTGTGCGGCGGTACATGGGAACAATCACAGGCATCAGTGACTTTGATCCAGTTCGGTGGAAAGATTCGCAATGGCGCAACATTCAGGTTAGAGTTTTTTTAACCGTGAGAAGGCATGTTTAGCTTTTTAATTGTCAATTCTTTCTTGAGAACTGTGTTAAAGCTGTATAAGGCCAGAATATGCTTATATGCATACTTTAATGTGCTTTGATTCCCATAACGAACTGGACCTGATTCTAACCTTTTACTTTTTCCCTATTTTTGCAATTACTAGGTTGGCTGGGATGAATCAACAGCAGCTGATCGGCCAACACGAGTATCATTATGGGAGATTGAACCTGTTGCGACTCCATTTTACATATGTCCACCATTTTTTAGGCCTAAATTCCCTAAACAACCAGGGATGCCTGGTAATGTTTGTTAATTTTAGCACAAATATAATGAATTTTTTCTTATTTTTCGTGACTAAAAACTTTCTTTTGTCTCTTCAACTTTTCAGAACTTGTTGGGCATTCAGTTGGTTTTGAATTAACTCATGCTCGGTATTCCTTAAAGGGAAATTTTCATTAGCTTCAAATGTTTATGATAGTGTTTATTCTGTTGCTTTTAATTTTCGATATTCTGTTGCAAATCATTCGTTTAAAGTGGGCTTCACCAAAGATTTGTTGTCATTTGTGTATTTTGAAATGTGACAAAGCTAACCACATTCCTAGGACTTGGTAATGATAACTAAGCAAACTTGTGGTTGCTTGCTCATGGATTTTGGCATTACCCTCCTATGCTTGAGGTTCATGTTAGAGATATAAAAGTCTTTATATTATCATATTAATTTTATTATTAATATGACACTAAAAATTCTACTAATAGCGAATCTTGATGTTGTGATCGATTCCCAACGATCAACGCTTATTATCAATATACTCTTAAACATGAAGTGTTTATAGTCAAATCGAGCGTCTTGACGAGCCGGATCTAACAAGCCCAAGATCTCATAATTTTGACTTCATTTGAGCATTTAAATACTCAAAATACATCAAATGATCAAAGGAATCATTTTGAGCTGTCCGATAGAGTAGTTCGAATTTTGCACGTATTTATAGAAATGCCACTCCTCTAATCTATAAATAGCTCGTTCGAGGAGAAAGAAGAGAGAGCGCTAAAGCTTGAAAATCCTCCAAGCATAATCGTTACCACCACTGACGGTCGACGCCGACCACCACCGCCGTACCGCCGGCCGCCGCGTCACCCTCGCCGTCGCCATCTCTCCGTTCTTAGTCGTCGCCGCCGCGCCGTTGGGGCATTATCGTCAACCACCGTGCGGTCATTACTGGCGGCACCTCGTCGACCCGTCAGCCGGTTCGCATCGACCATCGCCTACCGTCGCCACCATCAATCGTCATTCATATGCTCGTCGGTCATCGATGCCGCCGGCTACCGCGCTGACTACTATCGCCGGTCGCCACCGCCGACCATCGCCGGCGATCTCCGTCGATTATCACCACCTCCAACCGTCACCGTCGGTCATTGACCCATTCATCATTAACTACCATTCGCATAATGATATATAGTTGTTGTTGCTTGATTCTGGGATTCCCATTATCCACCCTTCTCACATACAATTCTGTAATCCCATTATCGGAAAAATTTTGTACTCTGAAACGGATACATAGTGGAAGATTTTTACTGGGCTAGGCCCCGTGGTTTTTTCCCCTTCTTTTTGGGATTTTTGCATGTAAAAATCCTAGAGTTTCTTATTCACTCTTCAAATATCTGTGTGTGTTGGATTTCAAAATAAGTCTAAGACGTAAACTTTTATTCTATCGCAACTGTTTTTCTAGCACGCAACAATTATATATGTTTAATATTTGTTAAAAATTTATAATATTTATTATTATAATATATTTTAATTGTTAAGGATGTTCTTTTTTTATATTTTTATTTTCTCTTGCCTTTATACAGTCATATTTGTTGTGGCGTTAAGATTAATAAAATAACATTGTACTTTTTGGTATTTTTTGGCATGGTATCAGGGTCAATGCTCTAAGCCTTTTTATCTTTTGTCCGTCATGATGATCCAGTGAGGATCCCATCTGTTATATTTCGCTGGACAAAATAAAGATTCATCTGTGTCTTGGTTTCGCTTGCCAAGGTTTTCTAAAGATCCTCTGGAAGATCCCTTGAGAATCCTGTAAGCATAGTCTTGGTTTCAATTCATCTGTTTCGAAGATCTCGTGAGTATCTGTGAAAATCCTGTAAGGATTTACAATCATGAGAATCCCATTCACTCAAAGTTGTGCTTCGCCCACTTGCCTACTTGCGGAAAAGCCGAAAGTTTACTCAAATGTAGGTTGATTGATCGCACTAATCTCCAGTTGGGTTTGCTTGATAGCACTATCACCCCAGCTCGCACACCCACTCCAGTTACTATTGCTCTTTCGCCCACCACTACACTACACTGCTATGCGTTCTTCTATCTGAACCATCCATTCGACTTGGCAATGACTAGTCAAGTCTTCAGTTCCAGCAACAATTAATTCAACGTTAATTCCTCAGTATATCTCATTTTAGCATTTCTGGGCTCTAACCAATAATTTTAAATGCTGAAATAACTCATCTTAGTTCTCTTGATCATTCATACACAATAAAAATTCTCTATACTTCTTGCTATCCTATCTTGAATTTGTGGAGGGTGTAGAGCTGTTAGAATTGTTATATTACTATATTAATATTATCACTTTTGCTTAATATTTATTAAGAACTATAGTATTTATCATTATAATATATTCTTATTATGGCGGATGTTTTCTTTATTACTTTCTTTATTACTCTTTTATCTTTTTTTTTTTTATATAATCGTGTGTCTACTAGGATTAGGGTCAATATAATAAAGATGTTGTTTTTTATATTTTATGTCAATTCAGAGTTAGAAGCCAGCAATTCTTTTGAGAGTGAATAAAATCTGATTTTTGACAAATATATATATATATATATGGGTTATGGCACAGTAGCACGAATAAACTCTGTAAATAAAGCTAGTATTCCCTCCTTTTTTTTCTTTCACTTCAGGCATTTGTTCATAGATTCATCATGAAAAACTTCAGTTTATTCATAAAATATTTTGAGATGGATATGTGGCTTCTAAAATTGTATTTTTTAATGGAATTACCTATTACGATAATAATCCCAAGTCAGTAGAAACAACTATTTCAAAAGGCATACTTATTTGTCTGTATTTATATTCTGAGATTCCGTTTTTTTGAATATGCAGATGATGAAGCTGAAGCGGAGAATACCTTCAAAGGTGCCATCCCATGTCTTGGGGATGATTTTGGCATAAAAGGTACTCAGAGTCAACTGTTCCCTGGTCTGAGTCTGGTCCAGTGGATGAGCATGCAGCAGAATTCCCGGCTAAATTCCTCTACTTCCCAGCCAACCTACGTGCCTTCCATGGCTGCATCTATTCCAGATAGCATCTGCAATGATCCAACAAGACTATTGAGTTTCCAGTCTCACACTTCATCTCTTCCGAATGTTCAAGGCGGTTTCAAATTAAATCTATCAAGTCAACAGTCTGATCAACACCAGAAAGCACAGCAGCAGAATTCCACTAAGATCCAAATCCAGCAGAAGCAGGAAAGTCTGACACATTTAAAACAGGACAAACACTACAACCAAGAACAGGATCAGCAGCAAATTTTAACTAAAGTGCAGTCACTTAATGAACAACTCCAGCCATCTTCCTATCAGATACAGCAGCAACAAACACAAACACAAAACTCTCACTCTATCCAAGGAGAAATTCTATTGAGCCCGACCTCTCATCAGTCACCAGTGCATTTTCAATCTAATTACCACTTCCAGCAACCGGTGGAGCAGCAACAGCATTCTCTCTTTCAGCAGCAGATACAGATGCAACTGTTACAGACGCTCCAACACCAGCAAGTGCTGTCTCAGATTAGTGCTCAACTACATTGTAAGCTTTCTCAGCAGCTGCCAGTGCAGAACCAGCAATTTCATCAACAACAAAACTTCCAGCAATTACCTGCACACCAGATTGCAGGTCACTCTAACCCTCAATTACTTGCAAAAATTCCACCTTCACCATCTGAAAATAATGCCTCATGCTCTACCTCGCCTTCCAGTTCTTGCCATGTCTCAATGCCTGGCTTACCTAGCAAAGTGCTGCAAGAACTTCAGAACAAGCATGACATGCAAGTGATCAAAGAGACGGATAATGTTTCTAACCAGAATAGTATAAGGGATCAATTGGATGCTTCTTCTACAAGTTCTTTCTGCTTGGACGGCAGCTCACAGGAAGGATTTTCACTTTCTCCTGTATGTTTGGATGCAGATGTTCGACATGATCCTCATAATAATCTTACAGGAACCAATTCCGATATTTTGTTACAGAACCCAATGCTATCAAGGGGACTTGGTTCCGGAAAGGATATTCAAAACTTCTTGCCGAGTTATCAGAATCAAAGGGATGTTGACACTGATTCAACTGCTGCCATCAGTTCTCAGTCATTTAGTTTTCAAGATATGTCATTCAATCCTGGGTGGTCAGGTGATACATGTTTTAATGATGTTGGGACGTTGAATCAAGGAATGTGGGCTAACCAGCCACAACGTATGAGAACTTATACCAAGGTTTGTTCTTCAAAAACTTATTTTGCTTATGGTATTTTAGGTTGTCGGAAGAAAATTAATAGAGATCAAAACCTAAAATGCTTACGGTTTTCACTGAAATGCCAGGAATTAAAATGTTTGTACACAGAATTACTTCAAACTAAACTACCCTCACTTCACTGAACAAGCTCTTGATAAAAAAGAACATTTAGTTGTGCTTGCTATCATACATGCATAGTTTGTTAATTTTTCTGCATGTTGCTACCTCGCTATGTAGGTTCAGAAGCGCGGATCTGTTGGAAGATCGATCGATGTTTCCCGTTATCGTGGTTACGATGAACTCCGGCATGATCTTGCTTGCTTGTTTGGAATCGAGGGACAACTCGAAGATCCCCTCAGAACTGACTGGAAACTAGTGTATGTGGATCATGAGAATGACATACTTTTGGTTGGGGATGACCCTTGGGAGTATGCATATTCCTCACCACACTGAGCAAATTTAAATATCAATTTTGTATTATTTCATGCTTATATCACAGTAATGCAGGGAATTTGCGAACTGCGTTCAAAGCATCAAAATACTATCATCAATGGAACTTCAGCAAATGAGCTTAGCTGGTGACTTCCCAAATGTGGCCGTTCAGAGTCAAACATGGCGGGGAAATTATGAGGATAACTCTACTGCTAAGTTTCGTAGGGGATTTAACTAAGCTTTGGCAAGAATGAGCTATTAGCTGCTGGGGAAAAAAAATAATAATCAATTTATTTAATGCGTTTTTTGTATTATTTTCATAAAAGATTCTTTATTTTTTTATCTTTTGTACAAAATAGCATATAGATTCCGATTCGCAACTGCTACTTTTACTTCTCAAAAGTATATATTTCTTACATTCCCTGCAAACCCCGATAAGGTCATTGTTATTTTACTGTTGTGAATCGAAGGACTGGAAATTTAGAAATCATTAGCTACTATAAAGAAATAATAATATTTATCTGTAATTGTATTAATGGAATTGAGTGAAATACTAATAATTTTCACATTGAAACAACCTCGAAGGAAGCCGCCTTATTTCTTCTTACCTACATTTCAGAAAAATATATATTTTTTCTACTATATGAGGAAATTTACCTATGAAGTTTCTTATTGAGATTTGAATCTTTTGAGATTTTTCTACAGAAAATTTGAGTGTTGAAGTATAAATTTTGATGCAAATAAATTTAGATCTCAAAATTTTTGACAAATTAAGGATCTATTTGTGATAGTTATAACTGTATGAAAAAATAATAATATATATTATAAAAGATATTATTTGAAGAAATTGGTGATAGTGTGTATATAATTTTTTTATTTTATAAAAATTAAATTATAGTTTTTGATCGTCATCATAAGTAGTCAAGTTATGCTAAAAAATATAATTTTTCTATCCTTGATTTTTTCAAAAGCGTAGCGCTCTAAACAATACTGTAATGTGATGCAAATCACATTGTTATTGTCACTTCAAACGGGGTTTAATTGTTACTCATCTTTGAGATAAAAGATAAAATTAAATATAGAATAAGATTTAAAGTTGAATGCACATGGCAAAAAGATCTACCTTCTATTTTATTCAACATTTTTTCTTTAAAGTTTTTCATAATAGAATTGCTTGGCTAGCTTTGCCTTTCACGTGACCCTAAATAAAATGTTAACATTCATAATAAAAAAGGTGCATAGAATATATATATATATATATTGAGATCGCATATTTGTTGATGTTTTTTCCTCCACGTCCTTCAGCATGTTTATCATATTTTCATTGTTCTTGTACAAAACTAATATTTGTAGCAATAAACTCTCCTGTTAGAACAGCTAAAAATTTCTGCAATTTCCTGCCATGAACCTTTCACTTTGAGAACGCAGAAATTAACTCCAATTTTAGACAACCAATTGTAAAAGATTGAGCTGCAGCAAGCTGCTGAAGTAGCCTGCTCAAGATTGTAATATTTGCTCAAATTTTTTTTTCTATGATAGTTTCACTATTAGAGTAAGATGTTTATTAATAAATTACATTATAAAATAATTAAATTAAGGGAGTACATAATTTTAAAAATATTTATTCCCTTTTAATCATATTTATTCACTCCATTATTTTTTATTAGAGAGATTTACATATATATACAATATAATTTTTATACATATTTATATCTGAACTTTAATCTTTGCATATATAATATCCTAATTTTTAATTTCATATTAAAAATATCATCATTATTTATTTATTTTAAATAAAATACACTTTTTAAATATAAAAAATATTATATAAGTAAATATCTAATTTTAGATATTAGATATGTAAATGTATAAAAATTATGTGGTATGTGCATAATATATATATATTTTTATATTCATATTGCATGTTTACAATAGGCATTATTGTTCAGTGGATGAGATCATCAATTAATTCTCTCCTGTAATTTGGTTTCAGACCTGAGGTGAGAAAATCATTTCACGGGATTCCACTCACCTGCATCTCATTTAAGATTCCTTCAATTGCAAATAATCTCATTTCAATCCTAATCCCATCGTTGATTATTGTGCTCACAAATAATCTCATGTATATACCCACGTTTCTTATCTCAGTTTGAAGTTGCAGAATTCCTGAGAGTTGAATCCTCTACAGAGTAGGAGGCGCCTCTAAGGTGGTGAAAGTAAGGTATAATAAATATGTGCTTAAGCGTAAAATTAGTAATGACATTTTTATCTATAAAATACATAAAATATTGAATAGATACTCATTAAAAAAAAAAAAATCTCATACATCAGCTCTCTTTTTGCCTGCACTCGTAGCTGCTCTTTATAGCTTCCCCTGGCTCATCTTTTGCCATACTAGTGGCACCAAGCTCCTCACTCTCTTGTCCCCAAGCCTTAAAAGCCTCACCTTTTAGCTCTTTTTTTTAAGATATTTAAATTAACTTAATAATAATTTTACACATATAATACCATATACAAAAGACAAATTCAAAATCTATGATTAAAAATCTAAACTCTTAGTCATTAATTTAAAATTATTTACATTTTCTCTCTGTTTTAGTATTTTATGATGCTTGTAACGATATCATATAGTGTCTTGCAGCAAATCCCCTGCTCATTAATGTTGTATATTTCATAATTACGTCACTCTTTGATTTATGTGCATTCTTTCGCTATATGTTCCCTACCTGCGCATTTAAGTCTGACCTCTCCAGTCTCCATCATTATGGCTTCTCTCTCTCATTTAATTTTTTAGTAATGAGTATTTATCCAATATATAATCTCACAATATAGATGAGAATATTATTATAACTAATTTTATGAGGCTTAGCATCATTCATCACTCATATTTATCGAGTTCTCACTTATTTTTCTCATCTTAGATATAGACGCTCCTCGAAGATTAACTATCACCTGCCACACCACCAAGTGAGTCTCTCTCTCATTCTATTGTTATAACTACTTTAACTATTATGACTTATATCAATCAATTTATCTCTAAAATAAAATCCTTGTCCCCCATCGATACGCTATCATAATTAGTATTACCAACCATCTCCTAAGACTAACAGGTTTTAGTTAGATAGCACGAAAAATGACATATTTTGATGTTCGAGATAGCAATAATATTTTAATACTCTTAATACGAGTGTGTATTAATTGGTTTAAATAAAAAAAAAATCAAATTCAATATAATATATTAGTTGATTTGATTCATTTTATTAAATAAGAATTTACATACATATCACATAAATTTTATATATTTATATATTTAATATTTATAAATTTTAATTTATATATATTGTTTGCGTCTTGAAACCAGGTCAGCGGTAGAGTGAAAGTTTTACTTGCCTTGTTGTGAAGTCCATCACGAGGTAATTAAAGAGCGAACAGAGACACCGGAATTTTAACGTGGAAAACCTCGAAAAAGGGGAAAAATCACGGGGCTAGCCGATAAAAGCTTCCACTATGTATGTCTGTTTGAGTACAAAATCTTCGATAACGGATTACAATTATATGAGAGAGGAATAACATGTATAACAATGATCGAGGTTGTAATTATTCGATGGTGGAGATGGGGTAACGGCGAGAATCTGATTAGTGGCAGTGGCGGTGGCGATGGTTGATGGCCGAGGTGCAATCTTGCTTGGGCGATCTTGCTTGGAGGATCTTGAGCTTGAGCTCTCTCTTCCTCTCACTTGGGCTTTTCTTCTTCTTCTCGCTCGGACTCTTCCTTTTCTTGCTTGGACTCTTCCTCTTCTTCCTTGCTCTCTTCCTCTTCCTTGCTTGGACTCTTCCTCTTTCTTCTTGGGCGGATTGATTGGCAAGGATGGTGGTGGGCGGTGATGCCGTCGGCGGTGGCTCCTCTTCTTCACTTGTTTTGACTCCTCTTCCACTTGGCTTGGCCCCCCTCATGTGAGGAATGAAGGTATTTATAGATGGGAGGACATTCTTGTAAATTCATGTAAAGCCCGTCACTCCGATCGGACGCTGGGATGATTCCTTGATCATTTGATATATTTTGAGCATTTGGATGCCCAAATGAAGTCAATTATGAGATCTTAGGCTCGTTAGATCCGGCTCGTCGAGCTTCGATTGACTATAACACTTCATATTTGAGTGTTTTGGGAGATTTAATTAATGTCCCAAAGATTCCGATGATATTTTAAGTGCTTGATCTCGATCGGTTTTGACTCAAAATCATATCTTTCGACATCAAGATTTGTGCTTTGGTAGTAGTATTTTGAATATCGAGTTGCTATTTTTGGATGATATTAGCTTAATCATCCAAAATATATATGCCGAAAATAACGAATTCTTCAACGAGTGCGGGCCCATGAATCATACATTTTGAGAGAAAGAAATCATCATAAAATATAAATTATGATTATGGAAAGAAGATGTGTAGCAGTTGGCATGAGATTTTGAGGTTATGGAGCTATTTGGATACTCACAGTTTTAGGCATTTAGGGGACCGATGGCGCCGCGTCGGCTGCAGCCTTGGCCCGCGCCTTGCGCGTGGCCTTCGGCGCAGCCGGCATCGTTCGCGGTCGTCACCGGTTGTTCGGTCGCGGGTTGGTTCGTCGAATCGGTCCCCGTCGGTCGTCAGGCGTCGGTTGTCCGATGACGCGCCTTGTCGGAGCCGTCCGCCAGCGGTGCAGCGTCCGGTCAGGGCGTCGCTGGTTGAGTCCTTGACAGCGTCATGCGCGTTGAACAGGCCGTGGTCAGACGGTCGTGTGGCGCTCGGTCCGAGCGAGACAGTCGCGGTCAGAACCTCGAGAGCAACGCGCAGCGTGCGTAGCGTCTGATGCGAGCGTCGCAGCGTTGGCGTCTGCAGCGTCTACCGTCTGTGCGCCTTCTGCGAGCGCCCGTTTTTCTGCCAGTTGCGTGGCCGTCTAGCCCATTTTCCGTTTTGCGGTAGAGGGGTTTTGAGAACCGTTTGAGCCATTTTTGAGGGGTTTTACCTGGTTGCCCTGTGGGGTTATAAATACCCCCAGATGATAGGAGAACCTTTCTCTCCCTTCTTGAGTGAGGTCCCTTTGGAAGCGATCAGGCGTCGAGGCGATCGAGGAGGCGATCAAGGCCCATTACGTCGTGGTCGGTTCTGCCGTCGGACCGTCGGGTTAGGAAGCGATCAAGGGCGTCAGGCCGCGGTGCATCGTCGTGGACCCGGTTTACGTCGGACCGTCGGGTTAAGGCGATCAAGGCCCGCGGTGCATACGTCGTGGTTCCGGTTTACCGGCCACGTCGGACCGTCCGAGTTAGGCGGCGATCAGGCCCGGTATCTCGTGGTTCCGGTTTATGCGTCGGACCGTCCGGTTAAAAGATCAAAACCCACGGTACATCGTCGTGGTTCCGGTTCCACCCGTCGGCCGTCCGGGTTAGAAGGCGATGGCCCATCGTCGTGGTTCCGGTTCACGCGTCGGACCGTCCGGGTTAGGAAGCGATCAAGGCCCAGATACGTCGTGGTTCCGGTTCGCACCGTCGGACCGTCCGGGAAAGGCGATCAAGGCCCACGGTATATATGGTTTGTTCGGCCGTCCGTCCGTTAGGAGCGATCAAGGCCCGATACATCGTCGTGGGTTCGACCCGTCGGACCGTCCCGGTTAGGAAGGCATGGTATCGTGGTGTTCCAGTTTCCGGCCGCCGGACCGTCCGGGTTAGGCGATCAAGGCCCGATGTCGTCGTGGTTCCGGTTTCACCTCGTCGGATCCGTTAGGAGGCGATTAAGGCCGTATGCGTCAATTCCGTTTCCGGCCTCGTCCGGTTCACCGGTCGATCGTCACGGGTTAGAAGCGATCAAGGCCACGTACGTCGTGTTCCGTTTCCGACGTCGTTTCATCCCGTCGGATCGCGGGGTTGAAGCGTCAAGCCGTATCGTCGTGATTCAGTTTCCGACCTCGTCGAACCGTCAGGTTGGCGAGTTGGAAGCGTCACCGAGCGGGGTTAGAAAGATTTCGATGGGGTCGACATTCGGCGATGGTGACTTTCAAGATGGTGTTGGCGAGATAACCAGCGGCGATAGTGGTAGCCGGAGATTCGGATGGTGGCAGTCGGCGGCAAGTCAGCGGATGACAGCTAAGTGGGGCGGCCGGCAGGGGTGGTCAGCGGTGGTGATGACGCCGTGGATCTTTGACTATCAGGTTGTTTGTAGTGTTGATGGCGTTAACACATGGAGTAGGTACAAAGTTTTGACCTATCGGGTTGTTTGTCGGGGTGATACCGATTAACACGTGTGAGTGGGTACAAAGTTTTGACCTTTCTAGGTTATTGGTGAATATTATTATTCGCAATATGGAAGAAGCGGTCCACCACCTTTCACGGGTTGTTTGTCGAGTTTTTTGCTCGATGACGTGCTATGGAAGAGGCCGGAAGTCCACCAAGGACCTTTTGACCTTTCACGGGTTGTTAGTCGAGTTTTTACTCGATGGCGTGCTGCGTATGGAAAGGTCGTGGGAGTCCAAGCGTTTGACCTATCTGGGTTGTTAGTCGAGAGTTTTACTCGATGGCGTTAACGTATGGAAGAGGTCAAATTAATCCGATGAGTAGTCGGCGGTGGCGTCGGTCGTCGGATGGCGGCGACAATGGCGATGACCGAAGATTGGCGATGGTGTAGTAGCGGATCGGCAACGGTAGTGCGCGATGGCAGCGATAATAGTGATGGCAGATGCCGGCGATGGTTAGCAGCATTAGCGGTAGTAAGCAGCGGCGGCCTATAGTGGTTGGCGGCCAGCGAGTGGTAACGGCAACAACCAATAATGGTTGCAGTGGCGGCCAGCGTCGGTATCAGCGTATGATAGCCGGCTATGGTGATAACCGGCGAAGATGCCGGCGATGGTGGCGGATCGATGAGCGATGGCAGCAGTGGTGGCCGGCGGCGATGAGATTTTACCATCGGTTGTTTGTCGAGTGTTATCGATGGCAATTTGAGTTTGTTTGACCTTTCACGGGTTGTTTGTCGAGCTTTTGCTCGATGACGTGCTGCGAAGATCGCGGAGTCCACCAAGGGCGTTTTGACCTTTCTGGGTTGTTTGTCGAGCTTTTTGCTCGATGACATTGCGTATGGAAGAGATCGCAGAAGTCCACCAAGCGTTTGACCTTTGTTTGTCGAGCTTTTGCTCGATGACATTAACATGGAAGAGCAGAAGTCCACCAGGGGCGTTTGACCTATCTGGGTTGTTTATCGAGTGTTTACTCGATGGCGTTAACCGTATGGAAGAGGTCGGGAGTCCCTGGGGCGTTTTGACCTATCTGGGTTGTTAGTCGGTGTTTACTCGATGGCGTTAACGTATGGAAGAGGTCGAATAGTTGTATATGCTTGTAGCGAGTTGACTATTGATCTTTGCCTTTTCATTGGTGTTCTTGACTTATCTTTTGAGATTAGAGTTGCCCCAGTTCGATAGAATCAGAAGGAACAAAGTTTGATGAATCTTCATTCTTCTGCTTCTTTAAAAGCTTGAAATGATCCACCTCGATGGTGGTTTTGATCTTGGAAACTTGGTTGTCATACAAGATGAAATAATGGGAATCGATCCCAGACGTAAGCGTTGTGCTAGAAACCGTCGCGGTAGAGTGAAAGTTCATGCTAGCCTTGTTGTGAGAAGCACACATACAGTAATTAAAGAGAACAAGAGACACTCAAATTTTAACGGAAAACCTGAAAAGAGGAAAACCACGGGGCCAAACCAAGCAGGGAAGAGGAGAAACAAGTGAAGAAGAGGAATACGCCGACGGATCAACCTGGCCACACCGCCGATCGCCATGCCATCTGCCCAGCAAGGAAGAAGAGGAAGAGTCCAAGCAAGGAAGGAAGAGGAAGAGCCCGAGCGAGGAAGAGGAAGAGTCCAAGCAAGGAAGAAAAGGAAGAGTCCAGAGCGAGGAAGAGGAAAAAAGCAGTGAGGAGGAAGAGAGCTCAGAAGATCCTCCAAGCAAGATCGCCCCAAGGTGCACTCCGCCGGGCCATCAACCATCGCCACCTGCCACTCGTCACTAATTGTACCTGTATTCCGTGGGAGTTACCCCATCTCCATACCATGTAATACCAACCGATCATTCATTACACGGTTATTCCTCTCTCTCATTGATCAATCTGTTATCGAAGATTTTGTACTCAACAGATACATAGTGGAAGCTTTTCTTTGTAGCCATGGTTTTCCTCTTTTCAGGTTTTTAAAATTAAGTGCAGGTCTCTCTTGTTAAAACTCTTTAATTACCTTGTATGTGTCTTTGGACCACAAAGGCTGGTAAAACTTTCACTACTCTGGCCTGCGGTTTTCTGACATATATATATATATATATATATATATATATAATTCCTCAATCTTCAATATTATATTAAAAATATTATCATGACGTAATTTTTTAAAATTAAATATACCTTTTTAAGTATAAAAAAATATCAGATAAATAAATATCTAATTTTAAATATTAAATATATAAATGTATAAATATTATATAATATATATGTTAATCTTCTTTATTAAATTGTGGCCTAATTTTTCATTTCAAAATGAGGGTTATTTGAATTGTTGTTTCTAGTTCAACTTAAATATTGATTAAACAAAAAGTGATAACACTATCAAATATTTTGAAATTATTTTTAATCAGTTAGAATATTAAAATTCAAAGGCATATATATATATATATATATATATATATATATATATATATATATATATATATATATATATATATATAATTATTATATTTTATACACTATCTAAAATTTCATATTTACTTAAATAACACATAATTTTTATTTTATTAGGAGAATAATCTAGAATATCAATGAAAACTCTAAATGAAATAAGTAAAATCAAAATAGCAAGAATATTAGAATTTATATGAAAAACTCAAAAATGAAAAAAATCACAGAGCCACACGACATTAAGAAATTCATTATGAAGAAATTTTTTTTAAAAAAATTATACAATTCACTTTTCACTGACGTCTTTCTACTAATTTTTACACTTCAAGTAATCAAGAACACTCTCACTTCACTTAAACGTACAAGAGAAGAAAGAATACTTCACTTACAATTGCTTTAAAACAAACAATATTGCTACGTAGCATTATAAAATCAGTGCTTTTGACCTTCATATGTATCACATGAGTTGAATCAAGTTTATAAAATGAATTCGATCGACTTCGGATGTTTCTGAGCACAAATCAGAGCTGAAATACACTAGACATGGCCGAAATTAGTCGAAACGACCTCCGATCGACGAACGGACTTTGTCATTGCATTCAGAATATCAAAATTGGCCAAAATATAAATATTGCACAATCAAACGATCAATCGGATGATCGAAGCTAATGTGCCAACGCATATTAATCGGTCGAGGCTGTGACGATGTCCAAACGATCTCAGTTCATAAAATTGATTGTGTCGTTAGTTTCAAAACGTCGAAATCTATCAAATGAGACTCTTCGCACTCAATTCGGACAAGTCTGTGCGAATGTCGAGCGATTGGAAGCGGTGACATGCATTTTTTTAATCTACGATTTAACGGCGAACCAAATGGCCTCCATTAAACGGTGGCGTTGCGTACGGAATATCGTAATAACCTAAGATTTATATATATATATCAACTATGTGATTTTGTTGGTGTAAAATTCACATTAAGGCTTATTAGATACTTAAAATATTAATAAAAAAAAGCCTTTTTACAACTAAATCGCTAACCGACCCGATCCGACCCAATCCCTTCTAATTC
This sequence comes from Cymbidium sinense, assembly GCA_021442155.1. NCBI lineage: Eukaryota > Viridiplantae > Streptophyta > Magnoliopsida > Asparagales > Orchidaceae > Cymbidium > Cymbidium sinense. Next base: position 102,855,316 of record CM038218.1, read on the forward strand.
CTTCCGCTCGGTTCTATCCCTTTCACACACACGCTCCACGCAAGAACCGCTCTCCTCTTCCTTGCGTTCGATCTCCCTTAACATAATCGCATACTCGGCTCTCCCCCTTCAATTGCACAAGCAGTCACTCCCGCCTCTTCCTTCCCCTTTTGTTCAAAAGCCCTAACCGAACCTCTCTTCCTCTCATTTTTTTTAGTGGTATGTATGTAAATTTCCTTTTTTTGGGGGATTTACATACATACCATCTTCTGTTACATATTTTACACCTAAACTTTAATTTTACTTACATAACACTTAAATCTTTATTATTACATCAAAAAATACCACCCTTGTTATTTTTTAATTGAAATGCACCTTTTTTTGCATAGGAAAAGTGCTTTATAAATATTAAAGTTTGGGTGTGAAATATGTAAATGCATAAGTATGTATATTTCCTTTCAACAGTGCTCTCCTCCTTCCTTCTCCTACTTCCCTCATTCCTCCTTGGCAGAAAATGCCTTCTCCTTCCCTCATTTCTTCCTTGGCTGAAAATACCTTCTCCTTCCCTCCTTTCTTTCTTGGTCAAAAATGCCTTCTCCTTCTCGAATTTCTTCCTTGGCCGAAAATGTCTTCTCCTTCCCTCATTTCCTCCTTGGCTGAAAATCCCTCCCCCCTCTTTCCCTCATTTTCCCTTGCCCGAATTCCTCCTAACTCAATTCATCCTTAGCCGACCCTCCTTTTTTTTTACAAACGAGGGTTGCCGAGAGGCAACTCCGTCATCAGGTGGGTTCCTCTTGGTGTATCTCCTCGATTCCTTCTCTAATCGAGCACATAGCCACTGAATTACTTTTCCAACCTCTCTTTTTTCCGCAGCCGAAGAGAATCACCATCATCAGGCGGGTTTTTCTCTAGGTTTCTAACATTTCCATCATTCCTTCCACTTTTTTGTGCTTGTTGATCGTTACGCTATTCGTTACAAAAAAAAAAAGAGTTTGGATGTGTAGGAATAAATGTGTGGAATGTGTATATGTGTATATGCTTCTTTATGAAGGCCTCGTTATGCTCATCAAGGCATGATGAGATGAAAATTGGCTGAGGTGTTGCAAAACATCAACTGTCACCCTCATCGGGCAGAAGACCTCCAAAGCTGTGTTAATCCCCTATGCTGCAAATTTTGAATGAAATTGAACCTTAAATAAATTTAAATCATTAAACAAGTTAAATAAGAAAATACACGATAAATGTTAAAATGAACATCAAACCAAAAAGAAAAAAAAAGAGAGGAAAAACACTTACAAAACTTATTTAAGCGAATTGAAAGCCCTCCCAAAGTTTGAACTAAAATCCTTCACCCTTTTTCTCAAGTACTCTAAACTCAAGCAAGTGCTCTCTTTTAGCCTTATTATTGGGATTGGAAGAAGAAATGAAGAACCCATTCTTATTTAAAATTAACTTCTTAATAAAGTGAGTTCTCTTTTCTTGTAAATTCCTCAAAATTAAACAAGCTTTAATTGAAACTTGGGGAGGCTAATATTAAACTCAGTTTTAATTGAAAAATTCTTAAATTGAAGAGGTAAAGTGAGTTCTCTTCTCTTATAAACTCCTCAAAATTAAATAAGCTTTGATTGAAATTTAGGGAGGCAAATGCCAAGCTCATAAAAGACTTATAATAAGTTTGAAGTTTGACTTTTAAATAAACATAAAACTTGATGTGGAATTTAAAATAAAGTCAAATTGGGTTTGATCGCTTTTATATGATGACTAGATAACTCTCATAAGTGCAAGAATATTTTTCGATAGCTTACTATTGACCTCCATATATGTGTCATAAGTCGAGTCAAGCCTGTAAATTGAATTTAACGGATTTCAGAAGTGACAGTGTCCAAATCAGGGATCAAAATGCACTGGACGTCATTGAAAATAGTCGAAATGACCTCCTATTGATGAACAGACTTTGTCGTCGCATTCAAAATGTTGAAATTAATTTAAATAAAAATATTGTACAATCTAACGATCAACCGATCAAGCAATCAAATGTATCAATGTACGCGCATATTGGAGTGAAGTCGCGGCGATGTGACCTTCATTTATAAAATTGATCATGTCGTTAGCGTTGAAACATCAAAAACTATCAAATGATACTATCACGCTCCATTCGGCCAAGTCTGTGTAAATGTCGAATGATTGGAAGTGACAACGCTCAAATCAAAGTTAAAATACATAGGACGTCGCCAAAATTAATCCAAATTACCTCTGATCGATAAACGGACTTTACCGTTACGTTCAGAACGTAGAAATTGATCGGAATATAAATATTGCACAACTTGATGATCAATCGATCAAGCGATCAAGTCATCAATGCACCCGCACATATATCAAGGTCAAAAGGCACTGACGTAACCCAAACGACCTTCGTTCATGAAATTGATTACGTCGTTAGCTTTGAAACATCGAAATCTATTAAGTAAGACTGTGGTACTCAATTTGGACAAGTCTGAGTGAACGTCGAGCAGTCGGAAATGATAACGTACATTTTGAGCTAAATGGACTCAATTTGACCCTAACATGAACCAAATGACTTCCGATTGCGAAATGAACTACGTCGTTGTGTTCAGAACATCAAAAAAAAGCTAAGATTGATGTATATATTGACCATGTGATTTTATTAGCATTAAATTCACATTAAAGTCGATTAATCAATTTAAAAATCAATTTAGAAAATACTTAAATCTAATCCTAGCCCTAAGTGATCGGAACCGGCTCAATTCTTCTTCACGACACGTTCAGTTCGGCTCAACTCGATCCTAATGCAGATGGCCCGAGCTCTTCCTCCCTTCATGCGATCGGATCTCCCTCTTCCATGCAATTGAATGCACGGAAATGCTCGACTTCCTCCATGATCCACGATTCAAATGGCAGGCAACCGCTCCCCGTCCTCCAACCCTTCCCACTTCCTTCTTCCCTTCAAATCAAATGGAAAAGAGGGTAGGCAGGTGGTTCTTTCATTTCCTCTCTCCAAACCAAAAAGGCAAGGCTCCTCTCCCATTTTTCCTTCCCAGATTCAAACTGAAAAAGGCTTCTTCGTTTTCCTCTCTCTCTAAACCAAAAAGGCAAGGAAAGCCCTCTCTTTTCCCTCCTTCCTTCTTTCTTCTTCTCCTTCTTCTTTCTTTTTCTTTCTTCCCTTTCTTCTTCTTCTTTCTCCATTTCATTTCTCCCCTAATTCCCACAAAATCAAAAATTTTATCTCAAATCCCTCAATCCTGCCAATCCAAAAACCTTCCTCTCTCAGTTTCCCCACTATTCATCAAGCGCAATTGCTGTCTAATTGTGGGCTCTGAAAATTCATCACCGACCTCTCGATAATTACTAAATTGAAGAAAGTGATTTAAAGTGTTAGTGTAATTTTCAAAAGGTGGATGTAATAATAGACAAGATACTACCCAGAGATTTCACCCTCATTTTGTGAGGACTTTAGATATGGCTCGAGGATTCCTACAAAGACAAGCCCCTATAGTTAATTACCTCTCTTAATAAATGAGAAAGAACTTTCGATTAAGGCTAATCGTTAGATCGCTAAATGTATAGAGTATAGTAGCAACATATGGAGTTTCAGAATTTGGAATATGAAATTCATCATTTCATCTTAAACTGGATGGTTGGGGTGATCGTGATCTCATGGTTCCATCATCCCGGGAGCGGTCCTAGTCTACTTAGTCGAGGAGGTAGTCGACCTATGAAGGATCCTCACACTCAATGGGTTACATCGTAAATTCTTATAGACCTGGGGTGGTGTTTGTCTAAGGAGATGGTCTTAAGTCTACCTTAGCTGATAGAGGGCTATTTTTCCTATCAAGTATACCCTATGATTTATAACTCAAAGGGCAGAGCTATTATAGAGCATACAGTCTACGATTGTGATCGTAATATAATGGAGCCTGACTAGCCAAACCACCCGATCAGAGGACTCTGGTCATAATTTCTTCATCTGTGGAGACTATTGGCCAATCCACGCACTCAGAGGACACGGGTCATGTCCTTACTGATGTGAGATTGATTGAGAGTGAACATAGTAAAATAATTGATTTGACATTGGCTTCTTTATGAGCTAGAGTTTTTTTAGTTTGTCACCCCTGACAACCAGTTGCGGAAGGTGGATGGATTGAGTTTGATTTAAGTTTTTAGTGATAACATTTTATTTAAGCTATTTCAGATTATTACTTAATTTGATTTAAAAAATTGATTAATTTGAATATGTTTAAGAGCTTTAGATCTTGTCAACCTTGTTTAAAATCGGATTAGATTCTCGAGATATTTCAGCGATTTAAAACTCTTATTATAAGTTTTAGATTTTGTTAACACCAAGTCTTAAGACTAAACCTAAAACAACCCGCATCCTCGGTTTAATTTAAGCATTAAGAGTGTGTGGGTGTATTTAAGAATTTAGATAGTTTTAGTTAGGTTATGAGATTGATTTTAGATTTTCATTTAATTAGAACTTTTAGCTTTTAGGACATTAGAATTTAAATTTGAAATATCTATGCGAGCACACGTGTTTATAGCTAATTTCATCCAATTAATGAAATCATTGACTTTGAAAATCATAATTAGAATGAAATTCCTTAATTTTTGATCGAAGCAAGTCTTATAATTTTTGTAGATTTTGATTTAGTATCGTCTTCTGTCTGCTTATATAAAGAGTTGCAGATTCGATGGTGATGTAGGCATTTTGATTTAGATTGTAGTTTAAAATACTACTTGTACTTAGTTTACTTGTTGAGTCTTTGCAATTCTCCCAATTGTATTATGTTCAATTTACATCACTTTTAATAAGTTATGCCGATTTCAGTGTTTATTGCTTTAGTCCTACTCTTGCTTATTAGCTAACATAGTAATCACCTCCATATTCGTATAAGAGTTATTAAACCCAATTTGGATTCATCCTTAACTCCATATTAAATTATATACACTTTAAGTTTATTGCCAGTTTGTTATGAGTTTAGTACTAGTCTCCCCAAATTCTAATTAAAGCTTGTTTAATTTTGTGGAATTTACAAGAAAAGAGAACTCACTCATTACTTCACCAAATCCCTCTAAATAAAGTTAAGAGAGAGCGTTTGCTTGGGTTTAGAGTACTCGAGAAAGAGTGGGAAGGATTTTAATTCGCACTTCAAGAAGGTTTTCAACTTGCTTAAATAGGTTTTGTAAATGCTTTTCCTCTCTTCTTCTTTTTTCTTGTTTTACTTTTGTGTTTGTTGTATGTCATTTTACTTTCCCCCCTTTTTTATTTGATGCTTTTAGTATAGATTTAGCTGTAGGTTTCCTTATTTAGCATTCTTAAGCTAGTTCATTTTACCCTCCCATTTTTTCTAAGTCAAAAGATTTGATGCAATTTTGGCAGCCTCCTAGGGTCATCCTCGCATAGGGGGCTGCATCGGGAGTGTTTTGACTTTTCGGTACGCCATCATGAGTGCAACATGTGGTGTCTTGCGACACCACATCCAGCTTTTTTTTATCTCGTCATGCTTTCTTGAGCACGGTGAGGCCTTCAAACCTTAAAGAAGACAAATGCAATATATATTCATTCCCCCTTTTTTTTTCTAAGTCTAGAAATTAGACAAATTTTGGTAGCATTTCAGGGAGCGACTGTTGTCTTACTTGATCCCTCTTGAGCAGGTGTCTTGCGACACACTGATTTTTTCATCTCATCGTGCCCTCTTAAGCACAATGAGACCTTCAAACCTGCAAAGAAACACAAGCATATCTAAATATCCACATTCACAAATCAAACATGTTTTGACTCATTTTTTTTAGCGTTGCAACGATCGGCAAGGGAACGAGGTTGGGTATGTCAAAAACTAAGAGAAGAACCTGGCTCTTGACGATGTTGCTTCCTTCGATTGCGGTGAAAAGAAAATTGGGAATGATGCAATGAATGTGACATTGGAAACCATAAGAAGAACTCGACATTCTTTGATTTCAAAAGGTGACACAAGAAATGCAATGCCAAAAATTGAAAGAAGAATCCACCTCTTGACGGTGTTCTTCCCCGATTTATGGTGAAACAAAAATTGGAGAGATGATGCAAGGAGGCCTGAACCAAAGAAGAACTTGATGGTGTTCTTCCCGATGTGGATGTGAAATTCAGATTTGGGAAATGAGGGAAATTTTGGATTTGAAAAATTGGGATTTTCCATTTTGGGAAAGTGATGGAATTGGGAAGAGATCATACATGAAGAATGAGGGAAGGAGGAGAAGATCTGGGTTGAGGAAGGGAAGCAATAGAAAAGAAAAATGAAAAAAATGAAAACAAAATGATTTTCAGATTGGAAGAAGAAGAAGAATAAAGAGGAGGAAAGAAGAAGAAGAAGAATAAAGAAGAAGAAGAAGAAGAAGAAGAAAGAATAAAGAAGAAGAAAGAAGGAAGAAGAAAAGAAGAAGAAGAAAGGGAAAGCCATGTTTTGATTTTATGAGCAAGTGGAAGAATGGATTTTCTGCAGGGGAAGATGGAACCCTTCACCGATGAGGGGAGAGAAAGAGACAGAACCATTAAAAGGAGGAGACAGCCGATCGCCGGTTGGTTTCATGAGTGAAAAGGAAATGTGAGTTTACGAGAGGAGTTGTGTGATCGTGGGGAGAGGGAGAATTGGGTCAGTCAAGTAGAAACGGTCGAAAGGTGTTTATTAGAGTGGAGGGGGATTGGGCTTTAGGTTAAAATTAAATTGATTTTCAAACTGATTTTTCAACTTTAATGTGAACTTTACGTCAATAAAATCATATGGTATATATATATATATATATATATACACATATATAAGATTATTTGTTCAAAGCAACAAAGCACCGCTTCATGATCAAGGCTATTTGTCTGAAGTTGGCATCAAATTGAGTCAATTTTAGCTTAAAATTTCATCACCACTACTGCTCAATTATAATATCTAATTTGATACATTTTGATGTTTTGAAGCTAACGCTCAATTTCATGAACGGAGGTCATTTGTTTATCAAGGCCCTCGACTTTGATATATGCGTCGACTGACCGCTTGATCGGTTGATCAAGTTGTGTAATATTTATATTCTGACTAGCTTCGATGTCCTAAACATGACGGCAAAGTCCGTTCATCGATCAGAGGTCATTTGAGTTAATTTTGGTGACATCTAATGTATTTCAACCTAGATTTCTGCATTGTCACTTCAAATCATTTGACATTTGTATAGACTCATCCGATTTGAGCATGGACAGTCTCATTTGATAGTTTTCGATGTTTCAAAGCTAACAGTGTGATCAATTTCATGAACTGAGGTCATTTAGATATCATCGCAGTTTCTCAACTTTGATATGTGCATCAAGATATTGATAGCTCGATCGCTTTACCAATCACTCTTTAGATTATGCAATATTTATATTTTGATCAATTTCAATGTTCTGAACACGATGGAAGTTTGTTTGCCAATTGGAGGTCATTTTGACCATCTTTAGTGATGTCTAGTAAATTTTGAGCCTCAATTTTCACACTATCACCTGTGAAGTCTGTCGAATTCGATTTGTACGCTTGACTTTGAATTATGGCATACATATGGAGGTCAACAAATGCCCCCCAACAAATATGATTCATGCATGAAGCGAGTCATGTTTGTTGAAAACTAGTTGACCCTTTAATGTTAACTTGGATCATTTCATTGATAAGATTACTTTGAGCTTTGATAGGATTTGTCATTAGTATGATTGCTTATTTCAGACATGCTAAATGATGGGCTTGACCAATTTGTCAGAATTGATTTGTCAGATAAATAAGAGTTCTTACACCATCTACTTTCTGCTTTAGTGACTTTATTGAAGATCATTTTTTTATGTCATTGCAAATTTGAGTTTTCTCCAACCCTCGCTTTTAGGTTTGATAGGAATTGGCCTTGTTTTGATGAAGGACTCCGCTAGGGAATCGCCATCCGTTTGGTCGATTTGAAATTCCTCCTCAGCTTTAAGCTTTGATGATGGAAGGACTAACCCGATTTGTCCACATTAACTAGGAAGTGTATGCATGAATCCTATGCTTGCGCTTTAATGCGTTGAAGGGTGCACAGATGACCCAAACCTTCCGCTTATAGGTCAATGAGAGTTATAGTAAAGCGTGTGCATTAATAAACTGAATAACCAAGAAATTCCTTTAGTTCAGCCATCGGCTTTGTATGAACTATGAAATTTCTTTCTCGATCTTGTGTTTTCTATTTTGATGGACTTGATGATGATATTGGCTTTGATCTGTGTTTTGAGCTTGATCAGATCATTTGAGAATAAATTGAGATATCACCCTACGGGCAATATATAGATTGATTTGAGGCAGCCCTGAATTAAGAGTTTTCTCCAATTATCTTGGTCTGTGGATCAAGTAGAAAGATCTCTTGGATCCTAGTTATTTATAATCACTAAGTTGGATCTGGTTTGAGATTGAACAACTATCATCATCATTAACGAAAGGGCTCTTTCACTCAAGATTTTCTTGGCTTGTTGAGAGGGGAGCTAGCAACCACGAGCTTGTTGAGTTTGATCTTTAGAACCTACCAGTCTTCAACTTAAGCCGTGTGGGTTGGTAGTTTCATCGACCGAGAACGGAGCTCTTCCACTCGGCCTTTCTTTTTGAGTGAGAGTCAAGAACTCGCCATTTGGGCTTGTTGAGTTCGACCTTTAGAACACATCCGTGTCTTATACTTTAGGATGTAGAGATTGATGTTTTTCAAAACTTAATTGATCGAAGCTTCCAAAATTGGGAGTTCTTCTGACTTGATCTCCAAAATTTGGCAAATCTGGGAGATAAATTTTTGACATTTGGGGCTGTCTTTTCATGCGCAGAAATAGATTATTTTTGTTCTTGCAAGACTCTGCAACTTAACAATAATAATTAGAATGTTGAGATTTCGCATAAAGCTCATGTCAATGAATATATTTGAGGATCTCATCTTACCAAACTCAAATAAACTTAACATAAATAAAAAAAATACCCCCTGTCTTACAGGGGGAATTCTAAAGCACATTTGGAAGAACTTTCAAGATGAAATTACAAAATTATAATAATTTAAATTGATATTCTCTTAAGAGGGTTTTAACATACAACATTGATTTCATCTATATATAAAAATCTAAAAATGTCCCCTGTGTATCAGGAGAATTTTCATGGAAAAGTTCTTCATCTAGAGTATGTTTATTTAAGAATCTCGGCATGAAGCACAATGTCAACCTAAATAGAAATCCTAAAAAATGCCCCTATCTTGCAGGGGGATTTCTATTATACCTCGATAATATGGTCGTCAAGTATAGTACTTTTTCAAGTATCGACCATTAATTGACAGCATTGGTCTTTCACCCTTTAGGTCAATGAGTTGGTATGCCTCTCTTTGGTACACTCTCTCAATTACAAAAGGGATCTCTCAATTAGGCTCAAATTTGCCACCAAATTTTTGATTGGGAATAATTGGTCTTCTCAGCACCAAGACAAATTCTCCTTTTTGGAATGTTTGAAGCCACACCATATGGTCAAAAGCCCTGGACATCTTTGCTCGATAACCTCCAGATTTTGATGAGCTTGTAATCTAACATCATCAAATGCGTCGAGTTCCTCCATTCTCAGATGAGCATTTTGATCTTCAGTTATATTATATTGGATGACTACTCGGAGTGAAGGCAACTCAACTTCAAGCAAAAGAACAACTTTAATTCTAAATACTAATGAATAAGGAGTAGCTTTAATTGACATATAATAGGTAGTTCGATATGCCCATAGTGCATCTACTAGCTTGGTATTCTATTCTCTTTTATTTTTAGTGAGAATCTTCATGAGTAGTTTGACCAATGTCTTGTTGAAAGCTTCTGCCAAACCATTTGCTTTTGGATTGTATATTGAAGAGTATCACCAATCAATTTTATGTCGATGAAATCTATAAATTTTGCACTTTAAAAGGCCATTATCAAAAAACTATTATGTGGCACTCCAAATCTATAGACAACATTATGTGAAGAAATTGATCACACAGAACTTCTTTAAATGGAGCACTTTAGAGAAATAGTCGGCCACAAGATGAAGCAATGTTCAGCTGATGATAGTGGATTAATTGGTTCAATTACATCTGTACCCTAGCATTCGAATGGCTAGGATGCTATTGTTGAGTGCAATAGATTTGTAGGTTGATGAATGAGATTCCCATGTACTTGACACTCATGACACTTCTTAGCATGATTAATACAGTATCTCACCATAGATGGCCAATAATAGCCCATCCTTTTGATCTTTACAGCCATCTTGAGACCTGACAGATGTGCGCCACAAAGTCCTTTACGAACTTCAACCATCACTTTGCTAGCTTCATCTGCATTTAGGCATCATAGCCACATTTGTTCAAAGGATCTACAATATAAAGTGTTGTTAACAAAAGAATAGCGCAACATCCTCTTCTTAATTTGAGCTACCAGTGATTTATTATTTGGTAATTTGTCTTCTTTAAAGTAGTCGATGAAGGGTTGCCTCCAATCACGTGACTCTTCTACAATAATGGCTTCACACGCTTTTCGATGCAGCCATTCTTTCTTCGGTATAACTTCTTTTTGATTTTGGGGAGTATGAGGAGCAACTGAGTCATCCTAGGTCGATTTGATAACCCTCTACCGCAGGGATTGATACTTTCGCTCTAGAACTCATCGAGTAAATATCAATCATGACATAATCACCATTCATACTTGTCATTTTCTTAGCTAATTTTCGAAGCTTTTAACTATTCTCGATCGAGAGACTGAATTAGTGTGATATTTGTATTCGCTTCATAAGCTCGAGAACTCTCTTGTGATAGAAAGCTAACTCAAGATTGTTGATTCTATAGATGCCAAGTACTTGATTCATAATAAGCTGAGAATCACCAAAAATATGCAAGTTTTGAATGCCTATGAAAATAGCTTCTTCAAGATTCAACTTCATTATTAGTTCTTGGCTTGGTCAATCCATATGATCATCTCATTATCCCTCCTTCTAGTGTAATGAAGACGATGTCATTCGCTTAAAAAATTTAGATGTTGGACTTGTTTGATCGATGAGGCTCCATCAATGTATATTTTCCAAATTTGTGATTTTTCTCTTTCATGAATGAGCATAATTTGCTCATTGGGAAAATCATCATTAAGAGAAGAGTCTGCGGGGATAGAATGCGCAGCTAGAAAATCTGCTAAGACATATCCCTTCATTACTTTCTACAGAACATATGTGATATCGAATTGTAAAGCAATATTGCCCATTTTTCCAAGTGACCTATCAACGCTGGTCTTATCATCAAATACTTCAATGGATTGATTCTCGAGATGAGGGTAATCTTGTGAGATAACATATAATTATGAAGCTTTTAGACTGCAAAGATCAATGCCAAGCAGTGCTTCTCTATCGGAGAGTATCTCATTTCTACGCCTATTAATCTTCGACTAATATAATAAAGAGCATTCTCTTTTCTTTCTTCATTGTGTTGTGCTAATAATGCTTCAAGGGACTCTTCTAATGCATCTGTGTATAGAGTGAGGGGCTTCCCAGGAGTAGGCGCTGCAAGGTTTGGTGGATTTATAGGTAGCTTTATTATTGAAGTCTGGCACTCCTTGTCCCACTTGAATGGAGCATCCTTCTTAATTAACCTTGCAAACGGTTGAAAGCATACTGATAAATTTGATATAAATCGACGGATAAATGCAAGTTATCCTTGTAAAGAACGGAGCTGACGCAAACTCTTTGGTGGAGGCATCTTCACAATTGCCTTGATTTTAGCAAGATCTATTTCAATACCTCTATGATGTACAATGTACTCAAGAAATTATCCAGAGGATACCCCGAATGCATATTTTAGAGGATTCATCTTGAGATCATATTTTTTTATTCACTCCAGTACAATTCTCAAATCTTCAAAATGATTTTCACGGTTTAAGCTTTTTACTACCAAATCGTCAACATAACATTCCACCTTTTGATGAATCAACTCATCAAAAATACGCGTCATGGCTCTTTGGTATGTAGCTCCAACATTTTTCAAGCCAAAGGGTATGACGTAAATAGATATAATATATGAACGATGTATGCTTTTCATCAGCCATTTTGATTTTTTGTTGTATCCATCCATGAACGAGAACATGTCATAGTTGGAAGTGTTGTACCAATAGTTCTGATATTGGAAGCAAAGTCATCTTTTGTTTTATTTAGGTCCCTAAGTCAATGATTTTTCTTCTTCCTAACTGGGACAATGTTGGCTATCCATCTATATACTTCTCTGATGATTTTCAATCAACTTCTTAGTTTTGCAATTACTGTCTTCAATCTTCAATCTCACCCGAGCTTGCTTAATGTGCATCCGGTTTAATAGCTTTATGAATGCTTCATCGGGATAAGCGCATTTTAATATGTCCGCAAAGCAATCGAATTCATAAAGTAGCATTTTAGCTCTTCAACTTTTGATGTGAAGGAACCAACGAAAGTTGGATGAGGATCATCCTCAACTCCTAAGTTGATTTCTTTAAGTTCATCCATAGCTATTTGTCCACCATCTTCAAGTTCTTGGGGGCTTATTTCTACTTCTTCATTTTTAAGAAGAATTTCTTTGTCACTATGAGTTTCTATCCCTTCTATTATGTTATGCTCTATCTTGATGAGATTTGGAATGAACCCAAGACCTTTAGATAAACTTATCACTTCTTCATGATTTGAGGACTTCTTTGGCTATACATCTTGTTAAAGATTTGAGTCCTATGTTTAGTACTTCCAATATGAATTTCTAGCTTATTCATTCTTCTTCATGGATAGTATATTGGTATTCTTGTTGATATTATCTCATCATTCAAAAATTATGAGGACGATTTTGTAAAATAGAGTTTGTTCTGCCACTCTCACCAACAATGGGTATATAGAAGGTTATCAATTCTTCAATGTTATGAACCTCCAAGTGGAGTGATTTCTTTGAAGCTCACAGGGATGGGTATAATTTTGAGTGAGTCATTTGACTCTGCCAAGTGAGCTATCCTCCTTGATGTAGCCATCTGAACTCTATTTCCATAAGTAGATTCAAAATCATAGTTTGAATCAGAATCACTTATTTCATTCTCTGCTTTTCTTGAGAGCTTATAAGTTTCATTAAATTTGACAAGAATATCTTTTCCTTCTTTTGTGTCACTTCCCAAATGAATAACTAATTTTCTTGATTTAGGTGTAGAATCAAGTGCTTTAGGGAGCGTAGGCATTGCCTTCTTTCTTCCTCTTTACTTCTACTCTTTCACTTTGTGTTCCTGAAGTGGATGCTACCGCTTCAAGAGGCTCTGCTAGCTTAGGCTCTTTGAGGATGGAATATTTTGCATCTTCATAGATCTTGCTTCACGAGAATGGTTGTGTAATTACCATGAATCAAATTCTTCCATCTTAAGATACTTTACATTGATGCATAGTTGATGGGACCATGCCATACTCATGCAGCCATGGCCGACCCAAGAGAGCTCTAAATGATGTATTGGCATCGATTACATGAAACTTGGCTTTTGTATATAAATCCCTGAACTTGAGTGGGAAAATAAAAGAACCCAGAGTTTTTTGTCCTTTTTCATTGAAGCAATGAACCATCAACTTATCTCTTTTAAGATGTTGCATATCAAGTGATAATCCTCTTAATACCTTTAGACTCATAAGATTGATCGAAGAATCTAGAGCAATCAATATTCGACTGATCGAGATGCCATCACTCTCTGTAGTAACATAAAGAGGATGATTGTGATCTGCTATCCCTAACATAAGATCTTTCTCAAAAAATATGATTACTGAGAGATCTTGAGCTTGCAATGCTTCAGTCATGCATTTTTCAGCAAAGTAAGCTTCACAACTCCCCGGATCTTTGAGAGCCTATATCAAAGTTTCTCGGAGGTCTATTGACATTAAGAGAGCCTCATACACACTTAGTTGTGCAGGGATCTTTTTCAGGTGTGATAGGATATTATAATTTATTTTCTCTCTTGATTTAGGCTTTTTCCTAGAATTTTTGGGAATAATATCCTCATTGACTTCAATTTGTTTGCCTTTATCTTTATTTTTATTTTCTTTCCTTGATGAAGGTGGTAAGACTTTACCACTTCTTGAATCACCTTATCTTGCTCGATTCTTCTGAAGAGGTAATTTCTTCAAGTTCCCTTCTTATTCTAGAAGATTGGCCAAAAGGGCTAGACTCATTTTTCAAAGTCATACATTTCATACATGATGATATCGATGAGCCTAACTCTTCTCTGCCGAGAAAACATAGATTTTCATCTAAACTGTTATTTTTTTATTGAGTCATAAATAAAATTCAGACATTAGCTCCTCAAGCTCTTCTTGCTTTCCTGATAAAAATTTTGATGGGTTGGTCGAGTTTGTCTGACTACCCTTGTCATTTAGGAGTAACGATGTTGAAGAATCTGACATCACGCATGATTTATGTCTCTACCGACAAGATTCACCATTATCTTCTTCATCTCATTCATGCATAAGTTTAGGCATGAAGTCTACAAGCCTAAATGGTCTTTTCGGTGATACTCCTCTAGATTGTTAATGATCTTTTGAGTTGTAGTTCTCTTCTTGATCTTCTTTTTCTTAACCGACTTCTTTGATTTATGAGACCTGCATTTAGTAGACTGCTTCTCATGCTGTGACAAAGTATCCTTATAAAAATGCCACTGAAAAGCCCAAATACTTGGTTTAGGCATCTCTCTTAAGTCCAATATAGGTTCAAGTGGTGATTTCCACTTAACACTAGGGACGTCTTTTAGCTGCTTTAGCATCTTCATGGTCTTTTTGGAGACTATTGTTTGTCATTCTTCAGCTTGAATTGATTTCTCCTTCTGTTTGTCTTTGCTGGATGATAAGGAAGAGGACATAATCATCCTTGTAGACTCTCTTTTTGGGTTGACTAGAACACTGTCGGATAGTGTAAATTTACCTCACCGATACTTCCTTTCTAGCCAATCTTTGAAGACATAACAATCTTTGATAGGATGACTGATCATCCGATAATAGATACATTAATTTGGGTTGTTGACTTCATCAACTTCTTGATTTTACAGTGTAAACCAACTTTGATTCAAATAATTTAGCCACAGTCCCTTCTAAAGGAATATTCTTTGTTCATATTTTCCTTAAGAGAGATTTATTCGCTCATCATCTCTTGTCACTTATTTTGATTCCCCACCACTTGAAAAGTCGAGGTTTGTCATTGCCTCAAATACCAATTTTGGCTGGATTAGAATAAACAGTGCTTATTTTTCCTTATCATCATTACATTATCGCTTTCCTTTATCCACATTATATATATCACCCGCTTTTCACCATTTGAGCTATAGGACATGAATTTCATTTCTTCGAGTGAAGGTTTGTTTCTCTTGCTTTATCTACATAGACTTGACTTAGGCATTCAACTTTTGAATTTAGCCACCCTATCGAGCAAGTCCTGGAATGTTGCAATCGATGTCATGCATATAGAATGGTGACATTTTATCATCCATATTGCCCATTAGCAATTAGATCTCATATTCTTCTTCCAATTGTTGCTCACACTTCATACTTCAGTTGTGCCAATGACTTATGAATTTTTTTCACTGACTCATCTTTCCTCCTTTTCAGCAAGGCAGGTCAGCAATTGTAAATTTTTCAATTGCACTGGCGAACCTCTTCACAAATATAGTCTCTAATTCAGCAAATATTTTAACTGAATCATTCGGCAATTCTGTGTACCATTCAAAACCAGTTGAAGTCAAGCTATTGATGAATTGATGGAAAAATAGTGCATCGTTCCCTCCTGTGTTACCACAAGCATCCTTAAATTAGGCTAAGTGTTACTTTGGATTACTAAGCCTGCTAAAAGTATTAAATTTCAACACTGAGTAACCTTTCGGGTATGCCACTTGGTCATATTCAGCTGGGTAAGGGCGACCCTTACTCACCAGCTTTTCAACCTGCTCTGAGGCTATGATTGCCTTTATTCTTTCATTGATTATTATTTCTAGCTGAGCAGCTATTACCGTTCTAGGTGTGCTAGCCAGATTTTGAATTATTGGTTGGAGAGGTAGTGCATTAACTTCGTTCCTTGCTTCTTACGTAGCATGTATTGCAGGAGTTTGAGGTACCATAGTGGCTAGTGGTATAGAAGTTGTATGATTAGCTGCCTATTGATTAATAGACAAAATAAGTGCTGCACTTGATATTAATTCTTCTACAACATCTCCATCATGATGTTCATTTGTACCATCATATCATTCATTTTGGTACCAAGCTGTGCAATCTTCTTATCTTTGACCTCCATTTGATGCTACATTTCTCTTTGCTCTCTAGCTAGTGCCATGACATCAATCATTATAGGCTCTTTTTCTTCTTCGTCTTCTTCTATTTCTTGTTGTTTTTTTGCTCCTTACTCATTTTTAGAGGAAGAACTTAACTTACCTTCTCCTTGTGTAAGAGACGCTATTGTTGGTACAATGACGCGATTATAAAAGTGTACCAGTCGATCATTTCCGGTTCAACCATATATAATTTTGACACCATTTCTTTCTCATTCATCTTCTTCTTCTTCTTCTTCTTCATTTTCAGCAAAGATCGAAGTTCCATCTTCTATTTGCTTCTGTGAAGACACTTCTTCATAAGCATCAAATTTAGGTTCAGATTCCCTGGATACATGTTGCTATTAATAGTGCTGAGTGGAAAGTTCATCTATATCTCTGACCATATAGATGACTTCTACTTCCATAGTATCCTCTTCATTATTTTCTTCTTGCACATGAATTTTTGATCGACGTTTCAAGTGGATCTGGTTCAATGTGAACAAACACTTCTTCTATTAAAGGACGATCAAAGTCAACCTTCTTTGTGGGTGAACTGATCGAGATGGGATCCCTAGAGGATTCTCTAACCATCATGTCTTTCATCAATGATATCCCTTCTTTTGGGTATCCACTTTTGATGAGTTGATTTTGAGGCAGATTTCTGAGTATATGTATCAGATGTCACACCTCTTCTATTCTTCAGGACTTCATTATGAGGTCTTGGCCTCCATATTTGCTTATTCTTTTATCGAGACCTTTCGATAGTGGATTCTTAGACACAAGGTCCAAGTGTCACGCTTTGATGCTCACCATGCGAAGCGTATTGGGCTCACTGGCTAGTTACCAGAAGAGATGATAACTTTTTGGTGCAGCTTCAGTATTTTCCATCACCACAGACCTCTAAAATCTTCTTTCATTAGGCCTCTATCGTTGGCTACTTTGAGAACTTTATGTATCATGGCAGATAGTGTTTCAGGTTGTCTCCTCTATGGTGGTGGAGCTTGATGTGGTTGGTTCTTCCAAAAAGACTACTTTACTTCACCATTAGAGCTATTCCTTTTTACCCACTTTATGTTGTCAAAGTTATTATGGGTAGAATACTGTTTGCGTAGTATTGCTTCAGGTCCTGGGATCCTGAGCCTTTAGGTTTCTCCTTCTTTCTCTAGTTAATTTTTTTTCTGATGAGGAAGCTTCATGATCATGCTTTCCAGGTATAGGAGGTTCAATCGATGCAATAGCTGTACCATGAGGCATTAAAGACACAGTTTGCACATTGATGATTATTTTCGTCACTAGGGCTTCCAATTGACCTAGCCTTTTGAAAATTGAAGTTCTCTGTCAGGAGAACTCCTTGAGTGGTTGTCGGAACTGGTTAAGACATGGCTAGTAGGACCTTCAGTAATGTGAGGCCTTCCAACATAGCCTCGGATGAATGTACCATGGGTGGTAGAGAGCTAACAAAGGAAATTCAAGCTACCAAATTGAATTGTAGCACCAACATCTCCTGCGTTGATGATGACATTGGCTAGGCAGATGTTCACACCACGACCTAGTTGAACGGTGAAAGGAGTGTTTTATAGATCCATTTCTGCCAAAGTGAAAGATGGGGATTAGTAATTAGCGATTATTATTTCACCCCATACTTTCAAGATGTAGAGGCGCTACAGAACAAAATAATGGTGTAAAAAAGGTATACTCTACGGAATGATTCATTCTACATAAAGTCTCATATTGAATTTATTACACACTTAAATAACTATTTTATTATTTTAAATTTTTAAACATTTTATTGCTACAATAACACATATATGACTAGCTAAAGATGGAAAGAGAATCTTATCCCCAGTGGAGTCGCCAAAAATTTGTGGGCTCTAAAAATTTGACACTGACCTCTTGACAATTGTTGAATTGAAGAGAGTGATTTAAAGTGTCAGTGTAATTTTTAGAAGGCAGATGGAATAGTAGATAAGACACTATCGAGAGATTTTGCCCTCATTTTGTGAGGACTAGAACCGTTCTATAGCAACCCCTATAGTTACCCCTCTCAATAAATGAGAGAGAACTTTTGATTAAGGCTAGTTTGATCGCCAAATAATGCATAATAAGAGATATGGAGTTTCAAAATTTAGATTATGAAATTCACTTAAACCGGATGGTTGGGGAATGATGCCCATCTAGATCATGGTTCCTTCATCCCGCGCCGTCATAGTCTACTTAGTCAAAGGAGGTACAACGATAAAAAGGATCCTCATCACACATGGGTTACATCCAAGAAATCCTTGTAGAACTGGGGTGGTGTTTGTCTAAGATTTTAAGTCTACCTTAGTCGAGAGGGATGTTTACTATCAAGTATACCCTATGATTTAACAACTCAAAGGCGAGCATTGGGAGCATTCTGCCACGCAGATCAAAAATATAATGGAGCCCGACCGGCCAAACCACCCGAGAGGACTTTGGTCATAATCGCTATTTGTGGAGCCTACTAGCCAAGCCACAGCCGAGGACATGTGCCAATGTCTTACTAGCATGAGAGATTGATTGAGAGTGAACATATCGTAACACTTGATTTGACATTGGCTCCTTTGTGAGCTAGAGTTTTATTAGTCACCACAAACTTGATGAAGGTGATGGATTGAGTTTGATTTAATTTAGTGATAGAATTTCATTTAAGCAATTGTTACTTAATTTGATTTAATTGATTAATTTGAATATGTTTAAGAGATTTAGATCACAACTCTATTTAGCTACTAACAAAGAATTAGATTCACACACATAGTAATCGCCGATATTTCAGATTTGAAACTCTTATTATAAGTTTTAAGTTTTGTTAACATGGACCCACCCCTAAGACTAAACTGGAAGCAAAGATCCTCATACACTTGAAAAGCATTAAGATGTCAAGACATGTATTTAAGAATTTAGACAATTTTTATTTCTGAGTTATGAGATTTATTTTAAATCTTCATTTAATTTTAACTTAGCCTGCACAGCCTTTTCAGATATTAAAATTTGCATTTGAAATCTCTATGTCTGAGCACATGCAGGAGTTTATAACTTAGCTAATTTCATCTAATTAATGAAATCATTAATTTTGAAAATCATAATTAGAATGAAATTCATTAATTTTTGATCAAAAGAAGCCCTATGAGTTTTATAGATTTTGATTTAGTATCGTCTTCTGTCTACTTGTACAAAGAGTTGTAGATTCAGTAGCGATGTAGGCATTTTGATTTAGATTATAGTTGAAAACACTACTTGTGCTTAGTTTACTTGTTGAGTCTTTACAATTCTCCTAACTGGGTTATGTTCAATTTACATCACTTTTGATAAGTTATATCGATTTTAGTATTTATTGCTTTAGCCCTACTCATACTTATTAGCTAGCATAGTAATCACCTTCATATTCGTATAAGAGTTATTAAACCCAATTTGGATCCATCCTTAACTCCATATTAAATTTTATACACTTTAAGTTTATTGCCAATTTGTTATGAGTTTAGTATTAGTCTCCCTAAATTCCAATTAAAGCTTATTTAATTTTGAGAAATTTACAAGAAAAGAGAACTCACTCATTACTTTACCAAATCCATCTAAATAAAGTTAATAGTGCATTGAGAGAGTACTAGAAAGAGGGAAGGATTTTAATTTGCACTCAAGGTTTTCAACTTGCTTAAATGCTTTAATGCTTTTCCTCTCTTCTTTTTCTTCTGTTTTACTTTGTTTTATGTCAATTTACTTTTCCTTTTTTTATTTGATGCTTTAGTTTATATTTAAATTTAGGTTTCCTACTTAGTGTTCAACCCATTCATTTTACCCTCCCATTTTTTAAGTCAAAAGATTTGATAACTTTGCCTCCCACATCATCCTGGTCAATCGAGTATTTTGGCTTTCTGGTATGCCTCATGAGCATGAGAGTAGTGTCTTACCAGCATATCTCATCGCACCCTCTTGAGCACAGTGAGGCTTTCAAACCTAAAAGAAGATAAATGCAATATATATTCATTCCCCTTCTAGAAATTAGACAAAAATTTTGGCAAAGATTGCCTAGGAGGACATCTAACAAATGTTGGCTTACTCGATGCCCTTTAGCATAGCAAGCGGTGCCTTCATGATAAAATTTTTTCATCTCATCTCACCCTCTTGAGCATGACGAGGCCTTCATACCTACAAAAAAACACAATCATATCTATATATCTAAATTCACATATCACAAATGTTTTGATTCATTTTTCTGCATGTTGTAATGATCGCAGGGAATGAGGTTTGAAAAGTAATCTGTTGTTTCCTTATGAAGAGAAATAATGATGCAATGAATGTCGAAACCAAAGAAGAACTGATCTTTGCTTCCTTCAATTGCGATGAAGCAAATATTGGAAGGTGACAAATAATAAAAAAGAACCCACATCTGATTCCGATAAAGCAAAATTGAGAGATGGAGTGAACAAAAAAGTTTCCCATGAGGGGATCATAAATTTGGAGGGGAAATTTTGGGATTAATTTTCCAGAGTGATGAGCACTTCAAGAAAATGGAAATAAGAGATCTTGAGCTGGAGTGGAAATAAGAAAATGAAAACAAATGATGGGATGAAAGAAAAAGGGAGGAGAAGAAAAAAGATAAAAGAAGAGACAGCATTTTTTCAGAGGAGAGAAGATATTAGGAATCCTTCGTTGATGAGAGTGGAGAATGGAGAACATGTCTGAAGAAAGGCTTAATAAGGCATCAATCATGAGTTTGATAAATAGTAAAAAAAGCTGTTTATATGGTGTGGGAGTGGGATTTGGGCTTTTAGGTTAAGATTAAATTGATTTTAAACTGATTTTGACTTTAATGTGAACTTTATGCCAATAAAATCAAAAATATTTTGATATATATATATATATATATATATATATATATATATATATATATATATATATATATATATATATATATATATATATATATATATATATATATATATATATATATATCAATTGAAGGTTATTCCATTATTAATGCAAAGACATGTTCATGAGGAGGCCATTTGGTTCCAGTCGCCATCAAATTGAGTCAATTTCAGCTCAAAATACGTGTCATTACTTTGACTGCTTGAAACTCACGCAGACTCATTCTAATTGAGTGTGAATAGTCTTACTTGATAGATTTTGATGTTCCAAAGCTAACGACATAATCAATTGTGTGAACGGATTGGCTTGTGCCTCCTAACTGATATGCAAAAAGCATGATGACCGATCGCTTGATTGATCATCAAGTTGTACAATATTTATATTCTGACTAGTTTCGATGTCCTAAATGTGATGGTGATGTCTATTCATCAATCGGAGGCCATTTGAGTTGATTTTGGTGACATCTTGAATGCATTGTCACTTCAAATCATTCAACATTTGCACAGACTCATCCTATTTGAGCGTGGACAGTCTCATTTGATAGTTTTTGATGTTCTAAAGCTTACGACATGATCAATTTGATGAACCAAGGTCATTAGGATATCATCACAGCTTCTTGACTCCAGTATGCAAGTCAACACATTGATAGCTTGATCGCTTTATTGGTCACTCCTTAGATTACGCAATATTTATTTTTTGATCAATTTCGATGTTCTGAATGGGATGACAAAGTTAATTCACTGATCAGAGGTCATTTCAACCATCTTCAGTGAAGTCTAGTGCATTTTGAGCCTCACTTGCACAATGCCATTAAGTCCAAGATTTATTTGACTTTAACTTATGGCACACATATGGAGGTCAACACTAATCTAGTTGAGCAAACCGAACACTCTTTCTTTTATATCGCTTCAAACACAAAGCCAAACCCCAATAAACACCATTGAGATCAAATGTCTAATAAAATGAGCTTGAATGTGAATATGAATACATATATGTTTGCATCTTTTTTTTCAAGACTCAATGATTATAACTGTGAATATTTGTAAGAAGACACCATATAAATATATATGAAATAAAGCCAAAATTGTTAGATGTATAGTAAATGCTACCAAAATTTTAACTGAATTTTGGACATAGAAAAAAAAAGAATATATATATTGCATTGAATTTCTCTTTTTGTAGGTTTCAAGACAAATGCTCAATACACAAAAGAGTGTAAGAAGAAGGTGTGTCAAAGGCACCACTCTATACTCAATGTGTGAATAAGCTAAAACACTGATGGAGCCCATGGGATGATGCCCTGATGCTAAAATTTTACTCAAAATTTTGGGACTTAACAAAAAAAGGAGATTTAACATTATGTTAAATATAAAATATATAGTCCTAAAAAATAAATTAATTAAAAATTAAATGTAAATGAACTTGAAATGAATTTGACATTAAATTGAAAGGTTGTGCTCTAAATAAAATTTGAACTCAAAATAAATCGATTTGATTGTAACTTAAATTAAACTATAAATTAATGATATCATTTATAAGATTGAAATCTACCAAAAGATTTCTGAGTGAAGATGAACGATACTTTACAAACATAAATCCATTTGAATGTATATTAGATTATCGAAAGCTTGTAATATGATTGTAAAGCTTTCAAAATGTAAAATTCAAAAGAGATTGATAGATGATCTCAAGAGATCAATTGAATCTGAAAACTCAATTTCAAGCAAAGACTAAATGGAAATAACTTGCAAATAAATTTACATTAAGTTCTACAAGTTGGTTTGTAAATGAAGGCTTGATTATATGGCTTGCTAGAAAAATGTAAATTTTGATATTTCAGTAGCTAATACAAACAAGAATTTTTGGTAAACCCAAATAGCTTGTTGAGAAGGATTCAATGGATTTGAAAGGAACTGGATATTTTGATAATAAATATAAATTTAGCACTTTAATATCTCATCTCAATCAAATTAGATGATGATTTGATCGACTATCTAATGAGGGTATAGAAGATATTCTTGGAATTGGAAAGTAGTTTTTAAATCACAATCCACTCGAATTAAATTAAAGAAAATCAAGGAATCCATAGGAAATTTTAATGAAATTGAAAGATTGAACGAGTTGATTGTAGATATAGATGAAAGTCATTAGATTCAATGACTATACAACTATGAATAGAAGAAAGCAATTAAATATTATTTCCAAGGGTTCTAACAAGCTATTAGATCAATTTAAAATACCTTCAATGCCACCAAACTTGCAATACTCAAATGCAAGCGGACAGAAGGAACCATTTAAAAATTCAAAGTAAATATACCATTCAATATATCATACAAAAAATGTAATACATTTTTCTTAAAATACACATGCATGTTCATATTCTTAATGTTTAGATTCAAGTATGAGGATCGCATGGTTGCTTCTTTAGTCTTAAAACAGTATTAACAAAACCTAAAAATCTATTATGAGAATTTCAACTTAGTAAAATATCTGAGAAGCTAAGTTTATCTTGTGACAATAGATTTGATCCTCTGCTAAGAGCTAAATAGAGTTGATAGGATCTAAAGTTCTCAAATATATTCGATTCAATCAATTAACTACCCCGACGATGGCTGTGTTGAATAGTGATTTCAACCAGAGCGGACACTTCCATCAAAATGTGATTTTATTTTCAAATCAAATCCAACTCAAATTAAATAACAATCTAAAAACTATTTAAATGAAATTTTATCATTAAAATATTAAAGCAAAACTCAATCTATCCACCTTTCGTAATTATCTATTGGGGGTGTGTGGTGAAAAATTTTTATATGGTCACCTTCCATCTGTGGGTGAAAAGCAAGAATATAAAAATTCATCTTTTTGGGATGCCAAGCAGATCCACAGATGTGCTTATTCACGTGATTAGGTATGTCATCAAGGAATAGTATACTATCTTGGGGGATAGAAGTCACTACCCTTTAATGGACCTGATCACCTCAATAAGGACTCCTAAGGATAATGAGTCTACATATGTACTGAGATTCTATCCTTATTTATGAAAAAGTAAAGTATTTAAAAGTTAAGTTACAAGCCCCCATAGTTACATCCCAAGGATCCCAGGAATACTGATTAAAATGATCATTGTCTCAAAGATTTCAATAAAAAGACTATCAATATTAGAAAGATCATGGGATTGATCAAATAGAGGAGTTAGTTATTAGAAAGCCAAATAAAGAAAAGTAGAGATGCCCACATGCTAGGAAACATAAGAATCTCAAACTATCCTATGGGGCTTTACATTTTTTGAAATTGATTTAATTTGTTTGAGTTGAATTTTTCATTAAGAATTTAGGGCTTATGATTCCATAACACAAGATCATGAAAATATCTACGAGGTGAGAATTTATGCTTATAACTTGTGGAAGGTAGAAGCAACCTTAGAGCCTAAATCTAGGGAGCTTTGGTAAGTGCCAAAGGCATGACCTTAATCTAAGGCAAAAATGGATATTTGGTTTGCCTCCATAAGAGAGACAAACCACAACCGCTTGGACTTACAATACCTGTAACCAACTTCCTATGATTTTAAATTTATGTAGGCAAGTCATATACTTTATGCAAGATAGTTGGTCTATTATTCATTTAGAAGAGATTAAGTCCTAAAACTCACTCCCTAAAGAGACTTGATCATCCAAGGTCATGCTTCAAATGACCTAAATCTAATGTAATTCAGATTTCATTTTATTTTTATTTTTTAGATAATTATTTTTGACTCAGGCTAATAGGATTCATATGCTATGAAATAAAGTTATGGCCAAAATCAACAAGAAGGGAGGAGGTGTATTTCAACCATGGCTCTCAAAGGTCAAGCCAAGTTTCTGGAAAGGTGGAAGCCCTCAATGAAGAGTGATACAAGATTTATGATGTTATAAAAAATAATCATCCATAAGGGTTGCTAATTTATCTTGATTTTAACCTAAGCTTTAGGTAAGATTATGAATTCTTTATTTTTAGTTTTAAATTGTTAAGTTTGGTAAAATATTTATTTTTCCCTAAGAGCCTAATCCACATCCAGGCCATACATAAATCAAGGAAGAAACTAGGAAAAGGATGCCACTTAATGCACAAATTAAACAAATCATCAATCAATTTATAAAGTTAATCACAAAAGAATAAAAGGCCATTGTGGTTGGGCACCAAGACAAACCCAAAAAATAAATTGGCTAGAGCTCTACCCTTATACAACCCATTGAATTAAAAACAATTAAGCAAGGAATTCATTGTTATTGGGGTCTTCAAGCTTCATTTCTTCATTCTTTTTTTCTTCTTTCTTCCTTGATTCCTTCTTTTGGATGGTTGGAAGGTGGATGCTCCAAAGGCTTCACATGGTGCATAAGATGAGATCTTATGACCAATGTTCATCTTAATCCCCATAACAATCATTCCAAAATCCTAATTGTAAAAATTTACATGAAAGGAAAAGAATGGAAATGTAACTAACACATGTAAAATAGAGATTAGCTAAAATAAACCACACAAATCTCAAGCATGTATATTGGACTTATCACCCCACACATGGGTGATTAAGTCCACTTTATTGAATGCTTAGGGTATAAGCATAATAAATAAAAATAATTTATATTTTTATTTATTACTGCTTAAGTACAATCCCTCAGAAGACAATGGTTAGACTAAGATCGCCCTACCATTCATTATACGCACATACATCCTAATATCCAATCTAAAATATATATCATAAAATAAAAGCAAGCATCAAACCATGCACCGACCTAACCTAAAGCTAGATGTGATAACTTAGCCTAATGTGTGTGCTTTGGAGGTTTGTGTGGTATGCTTAGCTATGACTTTAAGTTAGAATTTTGTAAGTGTGAAGCATGTTCAACTTAGAGGAGGGTTTTATTTAAGTGATTTAGTTATTTTGGATTGATTTTATTTCATACTTTGATTAGGTTCAAGTGAATTAATTACTAAGTTATAAAGAGAAAGAGAAGAGAACTTCTCTTCCTTCTAACCTAAACAATTTCTAAAGTAGATTCATGTTTTAGTTTTGTTTAGTGAATATTTTGATTAAGCGTTTTAATTAATCCTAAGTTTGGATGAACTCTAAACAAACCTATTCAAAAAGAAAGGAATTTTAAGATTAAATAAAATGATCTAAATTCACAAAATACACATCACTTCATTTCTTTCCCAATATATATATAACATGCATATGAATGAGTCTTAAGCAAACTTATACATGCAAATGAGAATGTTTAACACACTTTATGATGTATGCTAAGTGATACATTTAAGGAAATTTAAAAGTTTATGATGCATGATTTTCATTAAATAGAAAAGGGATTCTTATCCAATTTTCACGTTCACACATGAAAGTAAGAAAGGTATAAGTGAGTACGACACCATTGTTAACTAGAGGTGTAAGGTACAAGACCTACTTAGGGCTACTTAATGCCTCACAACCCTGGGTTTTCACTAATATACAACTTTTCCTTAAATACAAGCATGTACAAAATAAAATGAATGGAAAAGAAAGAATGCAAAATTTGTATTAGTTGATTCATTTTGTTTATGCAATTTATATGTGCAAGCATAGGTATCCTTCTTAAGTGATAGTGTAGGAATGAATAGGTATGGAATTAGGCAAGTGTTAGGTTCTTTTCAAATGAACCATACATCTTACCAAATCCTATTCAAAACTACACTAAAAGGGAAGAGAAAGAAAACCTAAACTAAGCACATCCTTATATTTTATTCACATGCTAACTTATAATTAAGATATAAGTAACACACTTTCAATTTTGATAATTAATTCATATATTTTGAAAATAATTTGAATTTAATTTTGATAATAGCCACTCATTTTCTTACTTTAACCAACACATGCAATTTGACATATAAGTAAATATTTACATTTTAAATTTGATTTTTGAAATGCATGAATGCATGAAACTACATGACATACATATTTAGCAAGTTAGGAAAGAACTAAAGTAATGAAAACATGTAAACACATTCACTTTAATTAAATCTTAAAGACAATCTTATGAAATAAGCAAGCTTAAAGTAAATCATAGTTCATTTAATGTGATTTTTATTTAAGTTTGAGTTTGATTTAATTTTGAAAATGTGGATTTAGTTTGTTGTTACTAACCCATCCCCACATGTGTTTGACATTTTTGTTTAATTTTTAGATGATTATATTCATTTTATATTTTGATTAGGTCATGGTATGAATTAAGCATGTTAATTATCCCTTACCTACACCACCTTAGCATAGTTAACCAAATAATTATGAGCTAATGAGATGAGATAAAATACACAAGGAATTTAAATTTAAAATGCACCTAAGAAGAAAAGGGCCTAATGCAATTTGATTCATGATTAATGGTTAATTAAGCTAAGGGGTTTAACCTAATTAATTTCAAAACACCTCTCACACATATGAGTTGAGTTTTGATTTCATTAATTGAACTCAGACTCTTGAACACATAAGCATCTACTCAAAGTAGATTAATTAAGTTCTCAAAAGTTTTAGAAATTTTAAGAAATTAATTAAGAGTGTAATTAATGAATTAACCCTTAATTAAGAGAGGATTAAGGAAAGAAAAGGGCGTTTAAGGAATAGCTTAGGGGAAATACCCCAAAATTATTCCCTAAGCCTCCTATTCGCTAGATGAAATCTTAATCAACTTCAATAGGGATTAAAAGACTAATCAAACCCTTAATTATCCTTAATTACATAAAGGGGGTAATTTGGAAATGCATTTGCAATTCCCCCAATTAAGCCTTCAATAAATCCCAAGAAAATTAGGGGAGGCGTAAGTCATCCCCAAAATATACCCAAGAAGTTTGAGATTAATCGAGGATTAATTAAGAGTACCAAATTAAGATTTCTAAAAAAATCAGAGAAAGATACAATTCAAAATCCAATAAAACTAATTTTAGAATATTCTAGATTGAATTATCTTTTAGTGGAAATGTACCTCATATATATTTTTTTATTTAATGAGATATGAATTTTTAAAGCTTAGGAGATTAATTAGAATTATTTAAAACCTATTAAATCCTTAACACAAAGCTACACGCATGGCAATGAAAGCACTTTCCATGCTCATGGTGAGCCATCACTTAAACATCCCATCATGGTAGGCACGATGCATGCTACACGCTAGGATCGACGCCGAATTAAAGCCACATAAAAAGGATAAATAGATTGTATATTTAATCTTAGCCATCCGTCCAAAATGCGCAGATGGACAGCCGAGATCATCCTTGTACTTCCCTGAGGATTAATGGAAGACGTCCACTTTCAAAGGGGAGATCCGAGCTCGATCAAGTTTGGATCAGAATGAAAACTTGCTCACACCATCTAGCATTAATGGTAATCCTATCCAACGGTTGAATTTTCATGCCATTAAACTTTCTTTCACAAAGGACCAACACACCTTAAGTCTACTGGTCAGAAAATGCCATACCTCACTAGAGGTGATCATTGGCGCTTGATTCCCTTGGAGGAGCTTTGTTTGGTTGAGATGAAGCTGTGGGAAAAGAATTAGCTCCTAAGGTTGAGTAGTTTGCTCTATGGACCAACCCCTCCTCCTCTCCTTTGCAGTTTTGATCGAATTGGACTTCTCCTTACCTTTGGAACTTGAGGGAGAGCTTAGGCAAGCTCCATTTGGTCCCCTGAGGGAGTGTGCAAAGGCAATTGAGTTGAATTATGGTGTGGAGGAAGTATGGAAATCAGTGGAGCTCCCTTATTTTCTCTTGAAGAAAACCAAGAATGGTTGATTTCAAATCCCTCTTGGAAGCTTAGGATTTCTCTCTGATGGCACCTAACACTCTCTAACACTCAATCGACAAAGAGGATCTATAAATTGAATTGAATTAAGGAGAGTATATCTCACCCTATGGAAATCGGACAACCAAAACTCTCTTTATCATTTTGATCCAATTGCAATATGAAAAGGGTTGTTTGGGTTGTTAGATGTTAGCACATGGTCAGTTTGAGCTAAGGAGTGGATTGGCAACTTCCCATGTGATTGAAATCAAGTGGACGAAGGTTTCACACATGGCCAATTTGAGCCATGTGGTTTGTTTTGGCCTTGGGACCATTTAGGCTGACCCAAACACATTGGGTTGGGTGCACCACTCTTCATAGCGCCTACTTTACCTATTAGGAAGGTATCAAGTAGATATGAAGAGGGCTTGACCAAATTCTATAAGGATTTGACCAAAATTCTTTTATGGCCTAGGAGTAGAATGGTCATTTGGCTGATTTTTGAATTTGAATATGTTGGGTAGGTTGAGAAAATGGGTTCATAAGTTTCATTGTATTTATTTGATATAATGGCTCATGTTGACCCTTTGATCAAAATGGGTCAACTTGGGTCAAGTTGACAAATTGTGGGTCAAACCAAGTTGGGTCAAGTTCATATGACCATTTAAAATATTTTGGTGCTTTGGTTTGATTCAATTTGGTTTAGTTTTGAGTTTGGTTCATATGTCTTCATTTAGGTCAAATGGGTCAAGTTGACCAATTTGACCCATTTGACCTATTTGAGCTAGGTCATGGGTAGGTTTAGGTTTGGTTAGTCATATGAAGTGGATTGGTATCTTTGTTTCCAATCAATTTTTATTAAGTTTAAATTTTCTCAACATGACCTTTAGGTCAAGTTAAGTCAATTAGGTTAGTTGGCCAATTGAGTTTTTTGGTCAAGTTCAACAATCATTTGGAATGAACTTGACCTGGTTTCAATCAATTTGGCTTAGATCTAGTTTTGACATTTTGACTTTTAGGTCTAGGTCAACTTGGGTGAAGTGACCAAGAAGGCTCAAAT
This sequence comes from Cymbidium sinense, assembly GCA_021442155.1. Lineage (NCBI taxonomy): Eukaryota > Viridiplantae > Streptophyta > Magnoliopsida > Asparagales > Orchidaceae > Cymbidium > Cymbidium sinense. The sequence goes on from CM038218.1 coordinate 102,885,361, forward strand.
GTTGGGTCAAGTTCAAACATAGTTCATGACTGACTTAGATCAATGGTTTCATCAATTAGCCTATGGTGGATTTTGGCTATGTTGGTTTCATTTCAGTATTTGACTGGATTCTTAGTTTCCAATTTGATTGATTGATCATCCATGATGATTGTTGATCATAATGGGAGGCATAGGTGAGTTTGATTCAATCCAATTTGGTTAGGGTTAGAATTTGGCTCATAATGATACATTAGGTCACTTTGGGTCAAGGAGCCTAAGTGGGTCAAATAGCTTGGTCAAAGCTTGATTTGAGTTTGATTGAACTTGTATATGGACTTATGATTGAAATATAAATCCATTTGCAAGTGGTTTGAAGTCAAACGATTTTTTATTCATTTGACAATTTCATATTCAAATATAGAATATGAATGGATTTGGGGTTTAATTTTTTAATTGAGTTTTGATTTAGTGATTGAAGTTTATTTTTATATTGGATTCATGATTGCATGGTTGATTGAAGAAGAAAAATCAAGAGTTTGGCTTGATTTGAAGTAGATTTGGCTAAGTTCAAGATTTTGACTTGAAAGGCTTAGGTTAGATTTGGATGGATTTGAGTTTGATTTTGGAAGTAGTTTTGAATTTATATTTCATTTATATTTGTGAATATAAATGAGAATATAAATAGGTCATGAGAAAATTAAAGTGATTTGATCATGATGATTAGCTATCTTTTAAGAGGATTTAAAGGACTTAGGAAATTTTGGAGTTTGGATTTGAATTTTTTAAATTTGGTTTTGATTGATTTATATTTATATTTGTTATATATGAATATAAATGAGTTATGAGAAAATCATGAATTTGAATTGATTGATCATGTTAGCTAAGTCCTTAAGAAGGAAATTAAGGACTTAAGGATTTTAAATTTGGAATTTACTTTTTTGGATTTGATTTGATTGATTTGTATTTATATATTTATATATGTGAATATAAATGAGTTATGAGAAAATCTCAAGTTTGAATTGGTTTGATCATGATTTTGGATAAGTCCTTTAAGAGGGAATTAAGGACTCAAGAAAGATTTTAACTTGGAATTTAGTTTTTGGATTTGATTTGATTAATTTGTATTTATAGTTCATTTATATATGTGAATATAAATGAGAATATAAATGAGTTATGAGAAAAACTCATGAGTTTGAATTGGTTTGATCATGATTTTAGATAAGTCCTTTAAGAGGGAATTAAGGACTCTAGAAAGATTTTAACTTAGAATTTAATTTTTTGATTTGATTTGATTGAATTGTATTTATATTTCATTTATATATGTGAATATAAATGAGAATATAAATGAGTTATGAGAAAATTCCATGAGTTTGAATTGTTTGATCATGATTTTGGATAAGTCCTTAAGAGGGGATTAAGAACTTAAGAAAGATTTGGATTTAGGAATTTAATTTTTTGGATTTGATTTGATTGATTTGTATTTATATTTCATTTATATATGTGAATATAAATGAATTGTGAGAAAATTCCATGAGTTTGAATTGGTTTGATCATGATTTTGGATAAGTCCTTAAGAGGGAATTAAGGACTTAAGAAAGATTTGGATTTAGGAATTTCATTTTTTGTATTTGATTTGATTGATTTGTATTTATATTTCATTTATATATGTGAATATAAATGAGAATATAAATGAGTTGTGAGAAAATTCCATGAGTTTGAATTGGTTTTATCATGATTTTGGATAAGTCCCTAAGAGGGGATTAAGGACTTAAAAAGATTTGGATATAAGGATTTCATTCATGGGTTTCAATCATGGATTTCAATCACATGGACTTGATTTGAGTTTGGATAAAATCAAATAAGATTGATTTGGAGTTTTACTTGAAGAAAGGAAGGTAAGGATTGGTTTAAGCTAAAGGCAGGCAAATTTTCCTAACACCCCTAAGGCATGACCTATTCATAGAACTTCTAAGTCTCTATTAGGGCTGGTGTCCACTTAATCACTAGATGTCTTAAGACAAGGAACTATTAAAATCTAAGAGAAGTCTCATGTCAAGATGGAGAGGTTGAGAGCTCATTCTAAAATGAGATGAATAGGGTGACAAATTAAGAAAACTTTAGCTCACAAAGGAGCCAATGTCAAATCAAGTTTTCTACTATGTTCACTCTCAATCAACCTCACGCCAGTAAAGATGTAGCCCATGTCCTCACACAGCTGTAGCTCCACAGATGGTGCGTTATGACGAGTCCTCATGGGTGGTTTGGCTAGTAAGGCTCCATTATATTATCATGACCACAACACGATGCTCCTAATGGGCTCTTTGTAAATAATAGGGTATACTTGATAGGGCAAAAAGCCCTCTGTCAGCTAAGGTGGACTTAAGATTATCTCTTTAGACAAACACCTCCCCAGGTCGATAAGAATTTCATGGATGACGTAACCCATGTGTTGTTAATATGGATCCTTCGATCAAGTTTGGTCGACTACATCCTCTGACTAAGTAGACTAGGGACCACGATAGCCGGGGATAAAGGAACCATGAGATTTAGATTGGACACATCATCATTACCCCAACCATCCGCTTTAAGCTAAAATGGTGAATTTCATATCTCAAATTTTAAAATCCATATGCTACTACTATACGCTATACACTAAGCAATCTAATGACTAGCCTTAATCGAAAGTTCTCTCTCACTTATTGAGAGGGGTAATTAACCATAGGGGATTGCGCCTATAGGAAACCTGGTACCAGATCTAAATTCCTCAGCAAATGAGGATGAAATCTCTGGGTAGTGTCTTATCTATTATTCCATATTTCTTCTAAAAATTACACCGATGCTTCAAATCATACTCTCTTCAATTCAAATATTATCGAGAGGTTTGCGGTGAATTTTCAGAGCCCACAGATTTTTGGCGACTCCACTGGGGACATGATTCTTTTTTCATCTTTGGCTAGTCATATACATGATATAGTATCAATAAAATATTTGAAATTTAAAAAAAAATATGGTTATTTAAATGTGTAATAAATTCAAACTACTATTATATGAGACTCTATGTTGAATGAATTATTCTGTAGAGCATATCTTTATTACGCTCTTATTTTATTCTGTAGTACCTCTGCATTTTGAAAGTATGGAGTGAAATAGTAATTATTAATTACTAATTATCATCTTTCACTTTTGGAGAATGGATCTTCAGAGCACTCCTTTCACTGTCCACCTAGGGTGTGGTGTGAACATCTGCCTAGCCAACACCATCATCAACACAGGAGATGTTGGAGCTACAATTCAATTTGATAGCATGAATTTCCTAGCTATCATAACTGTAACTCCTGAAGTATGCACGTGGTACACTTGTTTGAGGCCATGCTGGAAGGCCTCAAGTTACTGAAGCTCTTACTAGCCATGCTCGTTAATCAGTTCACCAGCCAACCACTATTAAAGAGTTCTCCTGATAAAGAACTTCAATTTTTAAAAGTCTAGGTCAATCTGAAGCCTCATTGATGAAAAAAAACTATCAATGGGCAAACTGTCTCTTTAATGCCTTGTGGTACATTTGCTTTATCGATTGAACCTTTTGTACCTAAAAAGCATGATCATGAAGCTTCCTCATCAGAAAGGAAATTAACTAGAAGGTAAAGAAGAAGAAGAAATGTTGAGTGAGGCTCACAGATCCCATTTAACCTAGTGAACAAGCAATCGCCACTAGTATTCTACCCACAATAACTTTGATAATCTAAAGTGGGTAAAAAGGAATAGCTCTACTAGTGAAGTAAAGCAGCCCTTCTAGAACTAACCACATCAAGATCCACCACCACAGAGGACACAACCTGAAACAATGTCTACCAGGATACATAAAGTTCTTAAAGTAGCCAAGGACAAAGGCTTAATGAAAAGGAGATTTTAAAGTCTTGTGGTAATTGAAAATGTTGAAGCTCCACTAAGGAGGTTTTCATCTCTTATGGTAACTAGTCATCGAGCCAAGTATGCTTCACATGGTGAGCATCAGAGCGTGACACTTGGATCGCGTGTGCAAGAATCCACTGCAAAAAGGTCCCAGTGAAAGGATAAGCAGTTATGGAGGCCAAGGCCCTATGATGAAATCCTGAAGAATGGAAGAGGTGTGACATCTGATACATATATTTAGAAATCTGCCTCAAAAGCAACTCATCATAAGTGGATACCTAAAAGAAGGGATATCATTGATGAAATATATGATGGTCGACACTGAGAATCCTCTAGGGGATCCCATCATAGATTATATACACCCTCACAAGAGAAAGTTGACTTTGAGCATAGTCCTTTAATAGAAGAAGTGTTTGTTCCACACATTGAATTAGAGATCCAATGGAAACATCGATTAAAAATTCATGTGCAAAAAGAAGGTGATGAAGAGGACACTATAGAAGTAGAAGTCTTCTATATGGTCAGAGATATAGATGAACTTTTCGCATCATTAAAGAACATGAATCAGATCCCAACCGAATTTGACATTTATGAAGAAGAGTCTTCACAAGTAAGTAGAAGATGGATTTTCAATCTCTAAGAAGAAGAAGAAGAAGAAGAAGAAGAAGAAGAAGATCAAAATGAAAAAGAGATCATGGGTGTTGAAGCTATTTATATGGTTGAACCAGGAAATGATCAGCCCGACACACACTTTTATACTTAGCATCGCCGCTCAGCCCTAGCAATAGTTGGCCCCACAAATGCATAAGGAGAAGGATAGTCAAGTTCTTCCCCTGAAGATGAGCAATGATCAGAACAATAATAAGAAGTAGAGGAAGAAGAAGAGCCTATACTTGTTGATGTTGTGGCGCTAGCTAGAGAACAAAGAGAAATGCAGCATCAAATGGAAGTCAAAGATAAGGAAATTGCATAACTTGATACCATGATGAATGATATAATGGTACAAATGAACATCATGATGGAGATGTTGCAGAAGAATATCACATCAAATGCATCACTTATCTTGTCTGCTAATCAACAGGTAGCTAATAATACAACTTCTATACCACCAGTCACTTTGGTACCTCAAGCTCCTACAGTACATGCTACACATGAAGCGAGGAATGAAGTTAACCAACTACCTCTTCAATTGATAATTCAAAATCTGGCTAGCACACCTGGAATGGTAACAGCTGCTTAGACAAAAATAATAATCAATGAAAAGATAAATGTAGTCATAGCCTCAGAGCAGGCTGAAAAGTTGGTGAGTAAGGGTCACCCTTACCTAGTTGAATATGATCAAGTGTCATACCTGAAAGGTTACTTAGTGCCAAAATTTAATACCTTCAGTGGGCTTGGTAACCTAAAGCAACATTTAGCCTAGTTTAAGGCTACTTATGGTAACATAGGGGGGAATGATGCACTACTCTTCTTAGTTGAAGAACGACTTCAGCTAGTGGTAGTTGTGATTTAGTTAAAACCTTTGCAATTAGAGACAATATATGAAGAGGTTCAGGCAACTGAGAAAATAACAATCACTGATCTTGCCTTGCTGAAAAGGAGAAAAGATGAGTCAATGACAAAATTTATAAGTTGTTGGCATAACTTAAGCATGAAATATGAGCAACAAATGGAAGCAGAACATGCGATCCAATTGCTAATGGGAAATATGGATGATAAAATAACACTATTTTTATGTATGGTGTCAATTACAATATTTCAAGACTTGCTCAATAGGGTGGCTAAATTTGAAAAGTTGAATCGCCTAAGTCTGAAATCAATGTAAATAAAGCAAAGAGGAACAAACCTTCAGACTCAAGAAGAAATGAAACTCATGCTGCTTCCTATAGCTCAAATGGTGAAAAGCAGGTGATATATAATGTGGATAAAGAAAAATTATAATGATGATAAGGGAAATAAGTCTGTCTATTCTAATCCATAGCCAAAATTGGTATTAGGAAGCAATGACAGACCTCAGACATTTCCAAGTGATGACGAGTGTCCAAAATAAGCAACAAGAGATGATGAGCGAATGTGACTATCTCTTAAAAAAAATGAACAAATATTATTCCTTTAGAAGAGACAATGTGGCCAAATTATTTCGGCAAGCAGTCAAAGCTAGTTTATAATTACCAGAAATTAAAAGGCCTGAAGAAGATGATCAAGTCAGTAATCCAAATTACTATTCCTATCATCGGATGATCAGTCATCCTATTGAAGATTGTTATGTCTTCAAAGATTGGCTAGAAAGGAATTATCGGTGAGGTGAATTTACATTATCTGATTGTGCCCTAGCTAACCCAAAAAGAATAAGGATGATTACGCCCTCCGTAACATCCATCAAAGACAAAAAAGAAGGAGAAATCAATTGATCAAGAATGGGAAATAATCTCCAAAAAAGACTATGAAAATGAAAGAAAGGCATCCCTAGTGTTAAGTGGAAATTATCACTTGAACCTATATTAGACTTAAGAGAGATGCCTAAACCAAGTATTTGGGCTTCTCAATGATAATTTGATAAGGATACTTCATCACAGTATGATGAGCAGTCTACTAAGCGCAGGCCTCATAAATCAAAGAAGTCTAAGAAAAAGAAGATCAAGAAGAGAACTACAACTCAAAAGATTATTAATAATTTAGATGAGTTTCACCAGCTGGCAAGACAATCATTTAGGCTTACAGACTTTATGCATAAACTTTGTATTGTCAAATAGGATGAAGAAGAAAATGGTGAATCTTGTCCAATAGAGACATGCTGAATCATCTATGTGATATTATATGTCCTTCAATATAAGTTATTCTGAAATAATAAGGATAGTTAGACAAACTCAACCAACCCATCAAAATTCTTATGTGGAAAGCAAGAAGAGCCTGAGAAATTAACGTCTGAATTTTGTTTAATGACTCAACAAGATAATAATAGTTCAGATGAAGATCTATGTTTTCCCAATGGAGAAGAGTCAGACTCATCACTATCATCATGCATAAAACATACAAAGTTGAAAAATGAGTCTAACCCTTTTGTACAATCCTCCAGAATAAGAAGAGAATTTGAAGAAACTACTTCTTCGAAAGAATCTGAGCAAGACAAGGTGATTCAAGTTCAGTTGAGAAGTGGTAAAGTCTTACCGCCTTCATTAAAGAGGGAAAATGTAAGTAAAGACAAAGAAAAATAAATTGAAGTCAATGAAGATATCATTCCCATAAATCCTATAATGAAGTCTAAATAAAGCAAAAAGATAGATTATAATATTCTATCGCATCTGAGAAAGATCCCTACACAACTGAGTGTGTATAAGGCTCTCTTAATGTAAAAAGACCTCCAAGAAACTTTGATACAGGCTCTCAAAGTTCCAAAAAGTTTTGAAGCTTTGCTGAAAAATGCATGAATGAATCATTGCAAACTCAAGATCTTCCATTAATCACAATTTATGAAGAAGATCTTATGTTGGGAACAGCAGATCACAACGTCCTCTATATGTTACTGCAGAGAGTGATGGCATCTCAATCAGCCGAATATTGATTGATCTAGGTTCTTCTATCAACCTTATGAGTCTAAAGATATTAAGAGGATTATCACTTAATATCCATCATCTTGGGATAGATAAGTTGATGGTTCATGGTTTCAATGAAAAAGGACAAAAAATCCTAGGTTCTTTTATTCTTCCGCTCAAGTTTGGGGATTTATATACAGAAGCCAAATTTCATGTAATCGATACTGATACATCATTTAGAGCCCTCTTGGGTCAACCATGGCTTCATGAGCATGGCATGGTCCCATCAACTATGCATCAGTGTATGAAGTAACTAAAAGATGGAGAAGAGTTCAGAATTCATTGCAACATACAACCATTCTTCATCCATGAAGCAAATATTTATGAAGATGCAAAGTACTTCATCACCAAAGAGCCTAAGCGACAGAGCTTCTTGAAGAAGCAGCATCCACTTCAGAAACTAAAAAAGCAACTTCACAAAGTGAAAGAGCAGAAGCAAAGAGGAAGAAAAAAGGCAATGTTGACTCTCCCTAAAGCACTTGATTCTACATCTAAATTAAGAAGATCAGTTCCTCATTTGGGAAGTGACACACAAGAAGAAAAAGATACTCCTGTCAAACCTAAGGGAGCTTATAAACTTTTAAAAAAGGCAAAGTATGAAATAAGTGATTCAGATTAAGACTATGACTTTGAAATCTACTTATGAAAATAGAGTTTAGATGGTCGCATCAAGAAGGATATCTAATTTGGCAGTGTCAGAGGAATCCTTCAAAATTATACCCATCCCTCAGCAGTACTTCAAGGAAATCACTTTACAAGATGTTCATAACATTAAAGAGTTGATATTCTATGCCATCATTGATGAGAGTGGCAAAATAAAAACTCTATTTTTACAAATGAAAGAGTCTCAACCTCATAATTTTGATCTGCTCAATATGCAAATTATGATGAGATAGTGCCAATAAGAATACCAATATACTATCCACAAAAGTTGCAAAGAATGATGCATTGGAATTCATATTGGAACCACTAAGCAAAATCAAATCTTTAACAGGATGTGGAGCCAAAGAACATCGAAGAAGTGATAAGTTTATCACTAAAGGTCTTGGTTCATCCACAAATCTCATCAAAATAAAACATGTTATAATATAATAGAAGGCGAGATAGAAACTCATAGATGAAGAAGATGATTTCCATGAAATTCTTCTTATAAATGATGAAGAAGTAGCCAAGCAAGAACTCAAGATGGTGGACAATAGACTATGGATGAACGGAAATCAATCTATGAGTTGAAGATGATCCCCATCCAACTTTGCAGGTCTTCTACCATGAGAAAGAAGAATAAAAATGCTACTTTATGAATTTAGGATTGCTTGGACATATAAATGCTAGGCTTATCCGTATGCATATTATATTAAAAATCCGATGCCTATAAGCTCTTAAGTGAATGAGATTTGAGATTGAAGAATAAGTAATCATAGAAACTAAGAAGCTGATCAAGGTAGGCTTCATCCAGAAGGAAAAGTATGCAGATTGGATAGCCAACATTGTCCCAGTTAGGAAGAAGAACGACCAAATTCATCTCTGAGTTAATTTTTGGGACCTAAATAAGGCGTGTCCAAAAGATAACTTTTTTTTTTCTGATATCAGAACTACTAGTGGACAATACTTCCAACTATGATATGTTCTCATTCATGGATGGATCATCGGGATACAATCAAATCAAGATGGCTCCTGAAGATGAGAAGCACACATCATTTAGGATGCCAATTGGTATATACTGCTTCGCAATCATGCCTTTTGGTTTAAAAAATACTGGAGCTACATACCAAAGTCCCATGACATGCATTTTTAATGAGTTGATTCACCAGAAAGAGGAATGTTATGTTGACGATTTGGTGGTGGAGAGCTTAAATCGTGAAAATCATTTTGAAGACTTGAGAATTATATTAGAAAGAATCAGAAAATATGATCTCAAGATGAATCCTCTAAAATGTGCATTCAGAGTATCCTCTAGAAAATTTCTTGGATACATTGTACATCACAGAGGTATTGAAATTGATCCTGCTAAAATCAAGCCAATTATGGAGATTCCTCTACCGAAGAGTTTGAGTTAGCTCCATTCTTTACAAGGACAACTTGCATTCATTCGACAATTTATATCAAACCTATGGATGTTTTTGACCATTTCAAGATTGATGAAGAAGGATGCTCCATTCGTGGGACAAGGAGAGTGCCAAGAAGCCTTCAATAGCATTAAATGCTACATTAAATCCACTAATCAGCCTACTCCTAGAAGCCCCTCATTCCTTACATTATTAGAAGAGTCTTGGAGCATTATTACAACACAATGAAGAAAGAAAGCAAAGAGAATACTCTTTATTATATCGGTAGATTAATAGAAAATGAGATATTCTCGATAGAAAAATACTATTTGCATTTATCTTTGTAGTCCAAAAGCTGCTTTATGTATCTCACAAGATTACCCTCATCTCAAGGATTGATTCGCTGAAGTACTTGATGACAATACCAACATTGGAAGGTCACTTGACAAGATGGGTAGTATTGCTTCTATAATTTGATATCACATACGTTCCGTAGAAAGTAGTAAAGGGACAAGTCTTACCTGATTTTCTCGCTACACATCTCATCCCTTAAGACTGTTCTCTTAATGATGATTTGCCTGATGAGCAAATTAATCTCATTCATGAAAGAGAAAAATCACAAATTTGAGAAATGTACTTTGATGGAGCCTCATCGATCAAACAACTAAATTTCCCAAGGAAAGAGCGTGAAATCGTTCATAACACCAGAAGGAGAGATAATGAGATAATCATATGGGTTGACTGAGCCAAGAACTAATAATGAAGTTGAGTATGAAGCATTAATGGTAGGTCTTGAAGAAGTTATTTTCATAGGCATTCAAAACTTGCATATTTTTGATGATTCTCAGCTTATTATAAATCAAGTACTTTGCATATATAAAATCAACAAGCTTGAGTTAACTTTCTATCACAAGTGAGTTATCGAGCTTATGAAGTAAATACCAAATATTATACTAACTCGAGTCTCTCAATCTGAGAACATTAAAGTTGATTGCTTAGCAAATTAACTAAGAAATGGCAAGTATGAATGGCGATTATGACATGATTGACATATTTACTCGATGAGTTCTTGAGCCAGCAAAGTATCAATCCCCCGAGGTTATCAAATTTGACATGGTAGACACAACTGTTGCTCCTCATACTCCCAAAATTAGCAAGAAGTTATACCTATAAGAGCTAAGAATGACATTGCTTCAGAAAAGCAGTGTGAAGCCTTTATTGTAGAAGAGCCATATGATTGGAGGTAACCCTTCATCGACTACTTTAAAGAAGGAAAATTACCAAATAATAAATGACTGATAGCTCAAATTGAGAAGAGAATATTGTGCTATTCTTTTATCGACAACACTCTATACCGTAGATCCTTTGAACAAATGTGGCTACGATGCTTAAACGCAGATGAAGCTAACAAATTGATGGTTGAAGTTCATGGAGGACTTCATGCATATCAATCACCCAAGATGGCGAAAGATCAAAAGGATGGGCTATTATTGGCCATCTATGAGAAACTATATCAATCATGCTAAGAGGTGTCATGAATGCCAAGTACATGAGAATATAATCCACCAACTTCCAAATCCACTACACCCAATAATAGCATCTTGGCCTTTTGAATGTTGGGGCATAAATGTAATTAGACCAATTGATCTGCCATCTTCAGCTGACACTGCTTCATCCTAGCAGCGACTGATTATTTCTCTAAGTAGACTAAAGCTACCCCATTTAAAGAAGTCACTGCTGACCGAGTGATCAACTTCTTCACGCATAATATAGTCTATAGATTTGGAGTATCATTCCAAATAATTTCTAATAATGACATAACTTTCAAAGTGTAAAGATTTATAAATTCACCAACATAAAATTGATTGGCGATACTCTTTAATATATAATCCAAGAGTAAATGGTTTGGTGGAGGCCTTCAATACACATTAACATTTGTAAAACTTCTCAAGAAGAACCTAAAAATAAAAGAGAATGGTATACCAAGCTAAAGGCACTATGGGTGTATCGAACCACCTATAAGACACTCACTAAAGCCACTCCTATTCATTGGTATTTGAACTAAAGCAGTTCCTTCACTAAAGTTGAGTTGCCATCACTTGAATAGCCATCCAATACAACCTAACGAAGATCAAAATGCTCATTTGAGGATGGAGGAACTCAACGTTGTGAAATTAGATTATAACCTCATCAAAATGTAGAGGTTTATCGAGTAAAGATGTCCGGACTTTTGACCATACCAGCGGTCTCAAACATTTGAGAAAGGGGAATTGGTCCTCATCGAAGACCAATTTTCTCGATCAGTGAAAATTTTGAGCCTAATTTGGAGGGCTTTGTCATTAAAAAGTGTATCAATGAGGGTATATCAACTCATTGACCTAAAGGGTGAAAGACCAATGCCATTAATTAATGGTCGACACTTGAAAAAGTATTATACATGATGAATACATTCTGAAGTTACAAAAAGGGAATTTTTAGATTTATACATGATGAAAGCAATGTTACATGTTAAAACCTTCTAAAGAGCATATCAATTCAAATATTGATGTATTTGCAATTTTATCTTGAAAGTTCTTCTAAATGTGCTTTAGAATTCCCCACAAGACATGGGCATTTTTTTAATTTATGGCAAGTTTATTTGAGCTGACATTGTGCTATAAGAAGAGATCCTTGAATATATTCTAATTCAGGTTGACATCGAGCCTTACGCCAAAATTCTTGAATATATCCATAATTGTTATTGTTAAGTTGCAGGTTCTTACAGGAATAAAAAGAATCTATTTTTATGCATGAAAAGATAAACCTAAATTTCAAAAATTTATCTCCCAGATTTGCCAAATTTTGGAGATCAAGTCAGAAGAACTCCCAATTTTGGGAGCTTCAATCAATTGAGTTAGAAAAATATCAATCTCTACATTTCAAGTCTAGGACACAGATGGGTTCTAAAGGTCGAACTCAACAAGCCCAAATGTGGCCGAGTTATTGATGCTCTCCTCACTCAACAAGCTATAAGAAAAGGCCATAGTGAAAGAGCTCCCTGTTCTTCAGTCTAATGATAAATCCACCAACCCACTACAGCTTAAGTCGAAGACTCGAGTAGATTCTAAAGGTCAAACTCAAGAAGCTCAAATATGGCTGAGTTGTTGATGCTCTCCTCACTCAACAAGCCGTAAGAAAAGGCCACAGTGAAAGAGCCCCTGCTCATCAGTCCAATGATGATAACTGTTCAATATCTAACTAGATCCAGCTTAGTGATTACAAGTAACCAGGATTCAAGAGATCTTTATACTCGATCGATAGATCAAGATAATTTGAGAAACTCTCACCGTGGTTGCCTTAAATCAATCTATATATTGCCCGTAGAGTGATATGTTAATTTATTCTCAAATGATCTAATCAAGCTCAAAGTAAAAAATCAAAGCCAATCTCCTCATCAAGTCCGTCAAAGCAGAAAGCACGGGACCGAGGAAGCAATTCCATAGTTCATACAAAGCCGATGGTCGGACTAAAGGAATTTTGTGGTTATTGATAAAAGCACACATTGCGATGATAACTCAACATTCACTCCATATAAGTCGGAGGATGGGTCATCATATGTACCCTTCAATGAGTCTGTCAAAGCAGCAAGCACAAGATTCATGGTCATATACTTCATGACAAGTCAATATGGACCAATCAGGTAAGTCCTTCATTAAGTCCGTCAAGCTTAAAGCTAAAATAGAAGGAATTTCAAATCTGACCAAGCATGGATAAACCAATTCCATACCTCCAAGAAACCCAATCAAGCACAAAGCTAGGATTGGAGGAAATTCAAATCTGTAAAGACATAAAAGAAAGAGATTTTCAGCAAAGTCATTAAAGTAGAGAGTATATGGTGTGATAAATCTTATCTATTTGATAAGTCATTTCTAATAAATTGATCAATCTCATCATTTAGCATGTCCTAAATAAGGCATCATACTAATGACAAATCCTATCAAAGCTCTATAAGCTATTCCAATCGAAGCTAAAATGATCAAAGCTCTGTAGCCAGCCCAAAGGATCAACCAGTTTTGAACAAATGTAACTTGCTCCATGCATGAATCACATTTGTTGGGGGACATTTATTGACCTCCATGTATATCTCATAAGTCGAGTCAAGCTTATAAGTCGAATTCAACAGATTTTAAAAGTGACAGCACACAAATCAAGACTTAAAATGCATTGGATGTCACCAAAAATAGTTGAAATGACCTCTAATCGATAAACAGACTTCATCGTCATGTTTAGAATGTCCAAATTGATCAGAATATAAATATTGTACAATCTAACAATCAATCGATAAAGCAATCGAGCTATCAATGTGTCGACACACATATCAGAGTTTGGAAGCTGTGACGATATCTAAACGACCTCCCTTCATAAAATTGATCAACCGTTAGCTTTCAAAACTTTGAAAACTATCAAATGATACTATCCATTCTTAATTCGATGAGTTACAAATGTCGAATGATTAGAACTAACAACACATAAATCGAGGCTTAAATACAGCATCACCAAAATCAACCCAAATGACCTCGATCGATGATGGACTCATGTTGAACATCAAATTAATTGAAATATAAATATTGCAAAACTTGATGATCAACCAATCAAGTTTATCAACATCAAGCGTGCATATCGGGGAAGCACCGACCTAAACCAAACGACCTCCTTTCATAAAATTGATTATGTTGTTAGCTTTGAAACATCAAAATCTATCAATTAAGACTATTCACACTCAATTCAGACAAGTCTGAGTAAATATCGAGCAGTCAAAAATGATAACACGCATTTTGAGCTGAATGGACTCAATTTGACACCAACTTGAATCAAACGGCCTCCGATTGCGAAACAAACTGTGCCGTTGTGTTCGGAACATCAAAAAAAGCTAAGATTGATATATATTGATAATGTAATTTTATGGGCATAAAATTCATATTAAAGTCGATTAATCAATTTAAAAATCAATTTAGAAAAAACCTAAATCTAATCCTAATTCTAAGTGACCAACGCCCTATTCTTCACAACATGTTTAGTAAGCTCGATCTCATGCATGACTGAAGCTCTTCCTTTAATGCGCCGGATCTCTATCTTCCACACAACTGAATGCATGAAGATGCTCGGCTTCCTCCACGCTCCATGATTCAAATGGCAGGCAACCATTCCCCCTCCACTTCCTTCTTCCCTTCAAGCCAAACTAAAAAAAGAGGCGGTGGTTCTTCCATTTCCAAACCAAAAGGCTCCTCTCCCATTTTCCTTCCCTGATTCAAACCAAAAAAAGGCTTCTTCATTTTGCTCCTCTCTTCAAACCGAAAAGGAAAGGCAAGCCCTCTCCCTTCCCTCCTTCTTTCTTCTTTCTTCTTCTCCTTCTTCTTTCTTTTTCTCTCTTCCCTCCTTCTTCCTTCCTTCTTCTTCTCCTTCTTTTTTCTTCCCTTTCTTCTTCTTTCTTCTCCATTTCATTTCTCCCCTCATTCCCATAAAACCAAAAATTTCATCTCAAATCCCTCAATCCCACCAGAAAACCTTCCTCTCTCAGTTTCCCATTATTCATCAAGTGTAATTGCTATCTAATCTTGCCAAGCAAACTGAACACACTTTCTCTCTTCTCCCCATATCATCTTCATACACAAACCCCACTCAAATCTTGCAGCTAAACACCCTTGCCGATTATTATGAATGTGTAATAGAAATGAGCTTAAATGCGACCGTGGTGAATACATATATGCTTACATCTCTTTTTGCAAATTCCAATACCCCGCTAATACCCCGTAGGGCATAGCGGGTGCAAAGATGGCTATGGTGTCGCAAGACACCACTCAGTATGCTCAATATGATGTACCAAACAAGCCAAAAAAATTGTTAGATGTCGCTCCCCTAGCCGAAATGATGGTGAAATTTTAACTGAATTTTGGACTAAGAAAAAAAAGAAACAAAAATATATATTGCATTGCATATCTCTTTTTACAGATTTCAAGACCCCACCAATGTCCAATAGGGCATAGCGGGTGCAAGAAGAAGGTTGTCAGAAACGTCACTTTATGCTCAATAAAGGTTAACTAGTAAGCCCAAACACTCGATCAGCCCCTACGGGATGATCTTTGAAGGCTGAAATTTACTCAAATTTTTGGGACTTAACAAAAAGTAAGAGATATAATGTTAAGTTAAATATAAAATATAAAGTACTAAATAAATAAATAAATTGAAAATTAAATGTAAATGAACTTGAAATGAATTTGACATAAAATTCAAAGGTTATGCTCTAAAAAATTTGAACTCAAAATAAATCAATTTGATCATAACTTCTGACCTCAAACTTATAAATTAATGATAACCTCAAATTAAATTCAATTGTAAGGCTTGGAGGCAAATAACCTTTATAAGATTCAAATCTAAACTTAAAAGATTGATTGAGTGAAGATGAATGATATTTTACAAACATAAATCCATTTGAATGTATGATAGAATTATTGAAAAGTAATATGATTGAATATAGCTTTTTAAATGTAAAATTCAAAGAGGCGATAGGTGATCTCAATAGAGATCAATTGAATCTAAACTCAATTTTAAGCAAAAGCGAATAGAAATAACTTGCAAATAAATTTACATTAAGTTATACAAGTTGGTTTGCAAATGAAGGCTTGATTATATGGCTTACTATCAAATGTGAATCTCATAATTCAGTAGCTAATACAAACAAGTATTTTTGGTAAACCCAAATAGCTTGTTAAGAAGGATGTTTAAATGAATTTGAAGTGAACTGGATATTTTGGTAATAAATATAAATTTAGCACTTCAATATCTCGTCTCAATCGATTTAGAAGATGATTTGATCGACTATCTAATGAGGGTAAAGAAGATATTCATAAAATTGGAAAGTAGTTTTTAAATCACAATTCACTCCAATTAAATTAAAGAAAATCAAGGAATCCATAGGAAATTCCTAATGAAATTGAAAGATTGAACGAGTTGGGGATTGTTAATAGATATAGATGAAAGTCTATTGAAGATTCAATGACTATAGAACTATGAATAGAAGAAAGCAATTAAATATTATTTCCAAAGGATCTAACAAGTTATTAGATCAATTTAAAATGCCTTCAATGTCATCGAACTCGCAATGCTCAAATGCAAGCGGGCAAAAGGCACCATTTAAAAATTCAAAGTAAATACACCATCGAATTGCATCACATCGTACAAGCGAATAAAAGGAATTAATTAAGCTATTCTTAAAATACACCCGCATGTGACCTGACATTTTGCTGAATGTTCAGATTCAAGTGTCTGAGGATGCTGCACGATTTGCTTCCCAATTTAGCCTTAGGATAGGGCCTAAGTTAACAAAATCTAAAAATCTATTATAAGAATTTCAACTTAGTAAAATATCTGATAAGCTAAGTTTATCATGTGAAAGTAGATTTGATATAAAATTCTCAAATATAGTCGAGTCAATCAATTAACTATCCCGATGATGGCTGTGTTGAATGGTGATTTCAACCGGAGGGGATAGTTCCATCAAAATATGATTCTATTTTCAAATCAAATCTAACTCAAATTTAATATCAATTTAAAAACTGCTTAAATGAAACTCTATCATTAAAAGCTTAAAGCAAAACTCAATCAATCTACCTTCCATAATTATTTATCGAGAGTGACAAATTAAGAAAACTCTAGCTCACAAATGAGCCAATGTCAAATCAAGTGTTTTGATATGTTCACTCTCAATCAATCTCATGTCAGCAAGGATGTGGCACGTGTCCTCTGATTGCGTGGCTTGGCCAGTAGGCTTCATAGATGATGTAGTTACGGCCAAAGTCCTCTTATCGGGTGGTTTGGCTAGTAAGGCTCTATTATATTACGATCCGCGATCACCTTCATTATGCTCCTCAATGGCTCTGCCATTTGAGTTATGAATCATGGGTATACTTGATAGGGTGAAAATCCCTCTGTCAGTAAAGATGAACTTAAGATTGTCTCCTTAGATAAACACCACCCTAGGTCTATAAGGATTTCTTGGATGACATAGTCTATGTGATGCTGATAAGGATCCTTCAGTCAAGTTGGGTCGACTACCTCCTCTGACTAAGTAGATTAGGGACCACGACATCTTGGGATGATAGAACCATGAAATCTAGATCGCATGTCATCATTCTCCCAATAATCTGCTTTAAGATAAAATGGTGAATTTCATAATCTCAAATTTTAAAATCCATATGCTACTACTATACGCTACGCATTAACCGATCTAATGACTAACCTTAATAAAAAGTTATCTCTCGCTTATTGAGAGGGGTAGTTAACTATAGGGGCTTGCACCTATAGGAAACCTAGAACCAGATCTAAAGTCCTCACCAAATGAGGATGAAATCTCTGGATAGTGTCTTATCTACTATTCCATCCAACTTCTGAAAATTACACCGACGCTTCAAATCATACTCTCTTCAATTTAAATTTTGTCGAGTGGTCGGTGGTGAATTTTCAGAGCCCACTCTTGCTCACAAGCATAAATTGTTGGCTTGCTGATAATCATGAATGTTATATTCCAAGTCTACTTGAATTTGTATTTCAATAAAAACTAAATCATAACAAATTTGCAGTTTTATGTTTATACATATAAAAGGAAATCAAATGAAATTTATAAGAGATCTATAAAGAAGTTAAATAACATGTTGGCAAGCATAGTTAAAGCTCCTTAATGAATGATTGAAAGATTTATACAAGAGTTATTAATAGTTTATTTTAAATTAACTAGACGATAAATTCTAACCTGCTCACAAAAGATTTTGAAAGCTTGGAGAATTGAAAAACTCAACAAGTAAATTAAGCACAGGTAATATTTTAAATTACAACTTAAATTTAATGTCCATCGGATTCGCAACACATCGTACAAGCGAGCAGAAGGCGTTAATTAAGACTTCAATAAAACCCTTGCATATATAATGAAATATGATTAAAACTCAAATTCAATGTTTTAAAATTATGCAAGCAATCTTAAATACACCTGTGTGGACCCCGATACTATGCTGAATGCTTAAACTTAGTGTTTGAGGATGCTGCATGGGTTGCTTCCCGGTTTGGTCTTTGGATCGGGTCCGGATTTACAAAACCTAAAAATTTAATTATTATAAGAATTTCAACTTATTGAAACATCTGAGAAACTAATTTTATCGTATGATAGTAGATTTGATCTTCCGTTAGGAGATAAACAAAGTTGACAGGATCTAAAGCTCTTAAATATATTCAAATTAATCATGTAACTACTTCGATGATGGCTGTGTTGAATGGTGATTTCAACCGGAGGGGATAATTATCATCAAAATATGCTCATAAGCTCAAATCAAATTAATCAAATTTAAATATCAATATAAACATGAAATCATGCAAATCACTAAGTTCTAAATGTCAAACTAAAATTCAATATTAAATACTTAAAGCTAAAACCCAATTCACCTTCCGAAATAGTTTATCGAAGGTGACAAATTAAGAGAACTCTATCTCTCATAGGAGTTAATGTCAAATCAAGTGTTCTACTATGTTCACTCTCTATCAATTTCATACAAGTAAGGATGTGGTCCATGTCCTCTGATTGTGTGGCTTGGCCCGTAGGCTCCACATATGATGCAGTTATGACCAGAGTCCTCTGATCGGGTGGTTGCCGCCAAATGGAACCATTATATTATGATCACGACCATAGCCCGTATGCTCTCCAATAGCTCTGCCCTTTGAGTTATGAATCATAGAAGATAGGACAAAAGTCATATGTTAGCTAAGGTATACTTAAGTCTGTCTCTTAAGACAAACACCACCCTAGGTCTACAAAAATTTCTTGGATGATATAACTCATGTGTTACTGATAAGGATCCTTCCGTTAGGTTTGGTCGACCACCTCCTCATACTAAGTAGACTAGGGACCATAATAGCCTGGGATGATGAAATCATGGGATTTAGATCAAGCACGTCATCATTCCCCAAACCATCTATTTTAAGCTAATGATGATTGTGGTGTTTATTTTTAAGTTGGGTGTGTGTGTGAACACCATCGATCCACGATGTACTCATTAGAGTGATTGGGTGACATTATGGAATAATACTATCTCGAGATAAGAGTCACTACCCTATAATGATCACCAATGAGGACTCTAAGAAATGATGGGTATTGAATATGCAGATTTTCCCTACTTTACATGGAAAAG
Source organism: Cymbidium sinense (assembly GCA_021442155.1). Lineage (NCBI taxonomy): Eukaryota > Viridiplantae > Streptophyta > Magnoliopsida > Asparagales > Orchidaceae > Cymbidium > Cymbidium sinense. The sequence goes on from CM038218.1 coordinate 102,905,098, forward strand.
TAAAGTAGGGTTTATTTAAACCAAGTTCATTAAGTTCTCTACAAGCCTTTATAGTTAATTACATTGGAAATGAATCCCTTAAGAATACTTGATTAAAGTAGGCAATTGTCTCCAAAGAATTCATGAAATATCAAAGGATTGGTTATATCTTTAGGAAATCAAATGGGAGGTCAAAGGGAAGAGTTATTATCGAAACCAAGGATGAGTAGGGAGTGCTCATGATACCGAAGTCTAGTGAGCACTACGATCTATCCTATAGTTGGGCTTTATATATTTGAGATTGAGAAGATTTATTTGTTTGACTTGAATTTTTATTAAAAATTTAGGACTTATAATTTCTCAACACAAGATTGTGAAAATGCCTAAGAGGTAAGAATTTATGCTTGTAGCCCACAAAAGGGAAACATTGACATCAGATCCTTAATCTAGGGAGCCTTGGTGAGGGCCAAAATATGACCTAAATCTAAGGCAAAATGGGCATCTAGTTCATATCCACAAGAGAGAGTGAACCAACCCGACTGCTGGGCTTATTATCACACAGGGTGGCATCGACTAACTCCTCATGCTTTAAATCCATGTAGGTAAGTCATATGTTTTGCAATATGGTTAGATTGTTATTTACTTAGAAGAAAACTAAGTCCTTAAACTCACTCCCTAAGAGACTAGATCGGAAGGGCATGAGTAATGACTTAAATCTAATGCAAATTTGTCAAATTTTATTTGATTTTAGACCTTTTGTTTTGACAGGTTGTTGCATTTTATATGCCTAAATGCATGAAATTATTTATGGGCCAAATCAAAAGAAAGATGTGTCTTTATCAAAGGCCTATAAGTTAAGCCTTTATTCTCTAGCAAGATGGAAGCCCTCTCTTAGCAGAGTAAGTATATGCATGATATTATACATTCAATCATCCAAATAAGGGGTTGCAAAAAAAATTTTAATATCTTAGGCTTTTATGTGAAATTATGAATTGTTTTAAAATTTTAGTTATGAGTTGTTATGGGATAGAAAATTTATTTTTTATCTAGCTAATCTAATCAAGACACACAATCACCAATCATTAAGAAATTATGAAAAGGCATTATATTTCTAATGCACAAACTAAATAAAATATCAAACAATTTTATAAAGTTATCGTAAAAGAATAAAAGGTGTAGTCGGGTATCACCATACAACGAAAAGAAATGTGGGTAGCCAAGCTCTGCCCTTATACATTTCGATATAATGAAAGAATAATTATAATTATGAAATGATAAGTGTTATGGGGGTCTTCATTCTTCATCCTCCATTCTTCACTTTTCATCTTTCATTTCTTCATTTTTGATTCACTCCATTTCTTTCTTTCTTTTAGTTTGAGTGGGATGTAGTTTGTTCCATATAACCCAGGCAGTTATAGGACTAATTTGGACTTAGCACCCACATGGGTAACCAAGTCCTAACCTAACTAGCTATACTTAGGGGCTAAACTATCTGATGAAAAGCATTTATATTTTTTATTATAATGGCCCCTTTAAGCACACCCCCACTGCATAAAATATGATTAGGTTAATACTGACCTAACATTCAGGCTACACACATACATCTTAATATCCAATCTAAAATAATACATCATAAAACTAAACATTCATTAAATCATGCATTGCCCTTACATAAGTCTATAAATAATGACTTAGCTTAATGAGCATGTGTTAGAGCTTGTGTGGTATGTCCTAACTAGGCGTTAGAGTTACGCTTTGCTAAGTGTGAGGGATTTAATTGATAAAGGGTTGATTTCTCTTTAAGTGGTTTAATTGATTTGAAGATTTTGCTTAATATTTTTTTGTTTCATATAGCCTACACTTGTAACTAAGTATTATAGAGAGAGAGAGAGAGAGAGAGAGAGAGAGAGTCTCTCTTTTATCCATACCTTAAGTCATTTCTAAGGTGAATTGATTAGCAATTTTCTTTAGAGAATGGTTTATTATGTGTTTGAATTAATCCTAAGTTTAGTTTCATTATAAATAGCCTATTCAATAAGAAAGGCATCTTAAAATTAATTAAGATGGATTACTATCACATAACACACATCCATTCATTCTTTCCATCATGTATACTATGCATATGAATAGTCTAAGCATACCTATACATGTAATGTAAATTTTAGCACACTTTGATGATGAATACAAAAAGAAGTATTTTATAATTAAAATATTTCATTTGTTAATTGAATCATGGATGCATGTTTTTGTTATGTAGAAAAGAGGGATTTTTCATCCATTAATTAAATACACATTCACATGTATAAATTATAAGTGAGTATGGGCCATTATTTTATGCACCAAGAGTATAAGGTACAAGACCTCCTTAGGGCTACTTAAAGCCTCAACCTCAAGATGTCAGACTAATATACCACTTTACTTAGATACATGTAAATATATGAATAATTATAAGGATAGAAAAATTCATGCAAAAGGTTGTACTTGGTTTATTTGATTTATGATTTTTATTCATTAGCCACATCAACATGCATGTATATAAAAGTTTTAAGTGAGTCGAGTCATTGTTTTACACAGGGGCATAAGGTACAAGACCTACTTAGGGCCTAAAGCCTCATGACCGGATGTCGGACTAATATACCACTTTGCTTAGATACATGTAAATGTATGAATAAGAACCACATGAGTCTGAGAATCATGCAAGAAATTATGTTTGGATATGTTATTTACACATAAGATATGAAATTCTTCCTAAGTCTTAACATGGAGATGCATAGGAATAGATTTAGGAAAGTGTTATGTTCTTTTTAAATGAGCTATACACTTGCAAATCTATGTGAATCCATGTTAAGATAGGAAAGAACCTCATTACACATCTTATTATCACTGCAAGCTTATAGATATTTGTAATTAACATTACTTCATTTATAATAATTAATTTGTATGTTTTGAAAATAGCTTTTGATTTAGTAGTTATAATAGCCACACATATTTAATTTAAGTCAACACATGCAATTTGACATAAAAATAAACATTTTATTTAATTAATTTTAAAAGAAATGAATGCATTATTTCATATGGCAAGCAATATTTAGCGTGATAGGAAAGAAATAAAGGAATATAAACACATGATTACAGTCACATCAATTAATTCTTAAGGATAATAATATTATATAAGGCTATTTAAAATAAACCATAATTATTTAAAGACAATATGAAATATGAGAGATTTTCTAATCTAACCCATTTCCCCATGTGTGTGTGAATTGCTTGATTTAATGAGGAATATTTAGGTTACTTTTATGTTTTGATTAGGTTATGGTATAGATTAGATGAATTAATTATTCCTTACCTACATCATCTTAAGTTAATTAACTAATTAATGATAAGCCAATATGATATGAAATCACATGAAAAGTAAATTTGCAATGCTCCTAAGAAATAAAAGGGGCCTAATGCAATTGTCTTATGATTAATAGTTAATTAGGCTTAAGGGGCCTCACTTAATTACTCTTATGATTTTCTCACACATGTGAGCCAATCATAATTTTAACATCTCTCCCTTTGGGTTATTGAACACCCAAAGTGCTACCCAAAAGTTAATTAGGGTTGTTTAGATGTGAAGGAAATTTTAATTAAGTAATTAGGTTCATTAATCCATTTTTTGATTAAGCATAAACATCTCCAATTAAGGAAAGAGATCAAGAAAGAGGCGATCTCAATCTAAATACACTTAATAACTTAGGCTCTGATCTTTATATTTAAGCTTAATTAATTAATTAAGCTAGTAACTACCTCATTAATTCTTAATGAGATTAAATAAAGTGAAGAGAACTTGGGAAGTGAATTAGAAAAAAAATATCTCAATCACATTCCCTAAGCTCCCTTATTGTTCAACAATGGTAATTAAGCTTAAATAATTAATTAAAGCACTATTCATTTACCATCATTAATTAAATTAGAAGCATGATTTAGGATTAATCAGATGATTGTCCTAATTAACCACCAATAAAATCTCAAAAAATTAGGTGAGGCATAAGTCATCTCCTAAATACCCACGAAAGTTTTAGATTAATTGGGTGATTAATTAAAAGCTAATTAAGTTTTTAATAAAAACCTTAATTAAGCAAAAAATTACTGTTCAAAATTAATGAATAATAATTTTTCTAGATTATACTCTGAAATACCTTTAAAATGAGCATAAGATTGTATTTTTTATTTTTCTACAAATAGTTATGATTTTTAGAAATTTCAGGATTAAAAATAGATTTAATTAGCCCTAATTATATCCTTAATCCCGTTGGGTCACATGGCGGCTGACGCAATGCGCTTTTCACGTGGCATGATGGGAATGGTTATTTAATTTGTCACATCACGCTTCGGTTGACGGACGCATTTTCTCTCATGGATCGTCCCAATCAAAATTAAACCGGTTTAAGCTAAAATTACATCTAGCGTGATTTGATCAGTCCATTCAATCACGTAGAATGGATGGCATGATCCTTCTCCTTACGAATGATGAAATATGAACCGTTCATCTTTTCTGTTCAATCTAGCTTACCACTCAGTTGGGATCAAAATGACCCCACACCTTCGGAAGGAGGAGCGATGCATATCTAATAATCAAAATTGCATGGGATGATAATTCCCTTTGAAAAAGACCAACTAAAAATCACCTATAACTACGATTTTGAATAATTACCTCACGAGACTATTGCACTTCAATGACAGAGGTAGCTTCATCTAGTAGAGATGAAGCCCTGCTGAAGAAATCTGGTCTTAATTTAAAGTGGGTTGCTCGATTGACCAAGCTCCTCTTCAATGGCAATCAATCTTGATCGGTTACACTTCCGTGGTTTGGAAGCTTGGAAAATGATTGATTGAGCTTGATGAGGTGTAGGTAAAAGGAATTTGGGTTTGGTGAAGTGAGGAGAGAGTATTACTCAGAATGGGGATGCTTCAAAATTATACCCATCCCTCAGCAGTACTTCAAGGAAATCACTTTACAAGATGTTCATAACATTGAAGAGTTGATATCATTCTATGTGCCACTATTGAGCGAGAGTGGCAAAATAAAAACTCTATTTGACAAATATGAAGAGTCTCAACCTCATAATTTTGATCTGTCTGCTCAATATGCAAATTATGATGAGATAGTGCCAATAAGAATACCAATATACTATCCACAAAAGTTGCAAAGAATGATGCATAAGCTTGGAATTCATATTGGAACCACTAAGCATAAAAATCAAATCTTTAACAGGATGTGGAGCCAAAGAAGTTCTAAAGCATCGCGAAGAAGTGATAAGTTTATCACTAAAGGTCTTAGGTTCATTCACAAATCTCATCAAAATAAAACATGTTATAATATAATAGAAGCTGAGATAGAAACTCATAGAGACGAAGAAGATGATTTCCATGAAATTCTTCTTATAAATGATGAAGAAGTAGAAGCTAAGCCTGTGCCTGAAGAACTCGAAGATGGTGGACAAATAGAAACTATGGATGAACTCAAGGAAATCAATCTATGAATTGAAGATGATCCCCATCCAACTTTTATCAGTGCCCTTCTACCAGATGAGAAAGCCGAAGAACTAAAAATACTACTTTATGAATTTAGGGATTGCTTTGCCTGGACATATTCTGAAATGCTAGGCTTATCCCCTGATGTAGCAGCTCATAAACTGGCTATTAAACCAGATGCGATGCCTGTTAAGCAAGCTCTTAAGTGAATGAGATTTGAGATTAAAGAATAATCATTAGAAACTAAGAAGCTGATCGAGGTAGGCTTCATCCAGGAGAAAAAGTATGCAGATTGGATAGCCAACATTGCCCCAGTTAGGAAGAAGAACGGCCAAATTCATCTCTGCGTTAATTTCTGGGACCTAAATAAGGCGTGTCCAAAAGATAACTTTTTGCTTCCGATATTAGAACTACTAATGGACAATACTTCCAACTATGATATGTTCTCATTCATGGACGGATCATCGGGATACAACCAAATCAAGATGGCTCCTGAAGATGAGAAGCACACATCATTTAGGATGCCAATTGGTATATACTGCTACGCAGTCATGCCTTTTGGTTTAAAAAATACTGGAGCTACATACTAAAGAGCCATGACATGCATTTTTAATGAGTTGATTCACTAGAAGGAGGAATGTTATGTTGATGATTTGGTGGTGGAGAGCTTAAATCGTGAAAATCACTTTGAAGACTTGAGAATTATATTGGAAAGAATCAGAAAATATGATCTCAAGATGAATCCTCTAAAATATTCATTCAGAGTATCCTCTAGAAAATTTCTTGGATACATTGTACATCACAGAGGTATTGAAATTGATCCTGCTAAAATCAAGTTAATTATGGAGATGCCTCTGCCGAAGAGTTTGAGTCAGCTCCATTCTTTACAAGGATAACTTGCATTCATTCGTCAATTTATATCAAACCTATCAGGATGTTTTTGACCATTTTCAAGATTGATGAAGAAGGATGCTCCATTCACGTTGGACAAGGAGTGCCAAGAAGCCTTCAATAGCATTAAATGCTACATATTAAATCCACTAATCCTAGCAGCGCCTACTCCTAAAAAGCCCCTCATTCCTTCACAACTGCATTAGAAGAGTCTCTTGGAGCATTATTGGTGCAACATAATGAAGAAAGTAAAGAGAATACTCTTTATTATATCAGTAGAAGATTAATAGAAGCGAAAATGAGATATTCTCTGATAGAAAAATACTATTTGGCATTTATCTTTGTAGTCCAAAAGCTCCGTTTCTATGTATTATCTCACAAGATTACCCTCATCTCAAGGATTGATTCGCTGAAGTACTTGATGACAAGACCAATGTTGGAAGGTCACTTGGCAAGATGGGCAATATTGCTTCTACAATTTGATATCACATACGTTTCGTAGAAAGTAGTAAAGGGACAATTCTTAGTTGATTTTCTTGCTGCACATCTCATCCCTACAGACTCTTCTCTTAATGATGATTTGCCTGATGAGCAAATTAATCTCATTCATGAAAGAGAAAAATTATAAATTTGGGAAATGTACTTTGATAGCCTCATCGATCAAACAAGTCCAACCTCGAAATTTCCCAAGGGAAAGAGCAGGAATCGACATCGTGTTCATAACACCAGAAGGAGAGATAATGAGATAATCATATGGGTTGACTGAGCCAAGAACTAATAATGAAGTTGAGTATGAAGCATTAATGGTAGGTCTTGAAGAAGTTATTTTCATAGGCATTCAAAACTTGCATATTTTTTTGATGATTCTCGTTATTATAAATCAAGTACTTTGCATATATAAAATCAACAAGCTTAAGTTAACTTTCTATCACAAGTGAGTTATCGAGCTTATGAAGTAAATACCAAATATTATACTAACTCGAAGTCTCAATCGAGAACATTAAAGTTGATTGCTTAGCAAATTAACTAAAGAAATGGCAAGTATGAATGGAGATTATGACATGATTGACCTATTTACTCGACGAGTTCTTGAGCCAGCAAAGTATAAATCCCCACAGGTAGAGGGGTTATCAAATTTGACATGGTAGGACACAACTCAGGTTGCTCCTCATACTCCCCAAAATTAGCAAGAAGTTATACCTATAAGAGATAAGAATGACATTGCTTCAGAAAAGCAGTGTGAAGCCTTTATTGTAGAAGAGCCATATGATTGGAGGTAACCCTTCATCGACTACTTTAAAGAAGGAAAATTACTAAATAATAAATCACTGACAGCTCAAATTGAGAAGAGAATGTTGTGTTATTCTTTCATCGACAACACTCTATACCATAGATCCTTTGAACAAATATGGCTACGATGCCTAAACGCAGATGAAGCTAACAAATTGATGGTTGAAGTTCATGGAGGACTTCATCGTGCATATCAATCAAGACCCAAGATGGCAGTAAAGATCAAAAGGATGGGCTATTATTGGTCATCTATGATGAGAGACTATATCAATCATGCTAAGAGGTATCATGAATGCCAAGTACATGAGAATATAATCCACCAACTTCCAAATCCACTACACCCAATAATAGCATCTTGGCCTTTTGAATGTTGGGGCATAAATGTAATTAGACCAATTGATGCCATCTTGGGACACCTTTGCTTCATCTAGCGTGATTATTTTCTAAGTAGACTATCCCATTTAAAGAAGTCACTGCTGACCGAGTGATCAACTTCTTCACGCATAATATAGTCTATAGATTTGGAGTATCATTCCAAATAATTTCTAATAATGACATAACTTTCAAAAGTGTAAAGATTTATAAATTCGCTGACCAACATAAAATTGATTGGCGATACTCTTTAATATATAATCCAAGAGCGAATGGTTTGGTGGAGGCCTTCAACAACACATTTGTAAAACTTCTCAAGAAGAACCTCACTAAAAATAAAAGAGAATGGTATACCAAGCTAATAAAGGCACTACGGGTGTATCGAACCACCTATAAGACACTGACTAAAGCCACTCCCTATTCATTGGTATTTGAAACTAAAGCAGTTCCTTCACTCAAAGTTGAGTTGCCATCACTTCGAATAGCCATCCAATACAACCTAACTGAAGATCAAAATGCTCATTTGAGGATGGAGGAACTCAACGTGCTTAGTGAAATTAGATTATAACCTCATCAAAATGTAGAGGTTTATCGAGTAAAGATGTCCAGACTTTTGACCATACGGTGCGGTCTCAAACATTTGAGAAAGGGGAATTGATCCTCATGCTGAGAAGACCAATTTTCTCGATCAAAAATTCGGTGAAAATTTTGAGCCTAATTTGGAGGGCTCTTTTGTCATTAAAAAAGTGTATCAATGAGGGGTATATCAACTCATTGACCTAAAGGGTGAAAGACCAATGCCATTAATTAATGGTCGACACTTGAAAAAGTATTATACATGATGAATACATTCAAGTTACACAAAGGGAATTTTTAGATTTATATACATAGATGAAAGTAATGTTACATGTTAAAACCTTCTAAAGAGCATATCAATTCAAATATTGATGTATTTGCATAATTTTATCTTGAAAGTTCTTCTAAATGTGCTTTAGAATTCCCCCTACAAGACATGGGCATTTTTTTAATTTATGGCGAGTTTATTTGAGCTGACATTGTGCTATAAGAAGAGATCCTTGAATATATTCTAATTCAGGTTGACATCGAGCCTTACGCCAAAATTCTTGAATATATCCATAATTGTTGTTAGTTGCACTAAATCTATGCATGAGATCAATCTCCCGATTTTGGGAGCTTCAATCAATTGAGTTAGAAAAATATCAATCTCTACATTTCAAGTCTGGGACAGATGGGTTCTAAAGGTCGAACTCAACAAGCCCAAATGTGGCGAATTGACTCCCTCACTCAACAAGCTATAAGAAAAGGCCATAGTGAAAGAGCTCCGTTCTTGGTAATGATAAAACCTCCAACCCACTACAGCTTAAGTCGAAGACTCGAGTAGATTCTAAAGGTCGAACTCAAGAAGCTCAAATATGGTTGAGTTGTTGATGCTCCTCTCACCAACGTAAGAAAAGGCCACAGTGAAAGAGCCCCTGCTCATCAGTCCAATGATGATAACTGTTCAATATCTAACTAGATCCAGCTTAGTGATTACTAGTAACAAGGATTCAAGAGATCTTTATACTCGATTGATAGATCAAGATAATTTGAGAAAACTCTCAATTCAGGGTTGCCTTAAATCAATCTATATATTGTCCGCAGGGTGATATCTCAATTTATTCTCAAATGATCTAATCAAGCTCAAAGAAAAAATCAAAGCCAATCTCCTCATCAAGTCCATCAAAGCAGAAAGCATGGGACCGAGGAAGCAATTCCATAGTTCATACAAAGCCGATGGCCGGACTAAAGGAATTTTGTGGTTATTCAGTCTATTAAAGCACACATTGCTAGACTGATAACTCAACATTCACTCCATATAAGTCAGGAGGCTGGGTCATCTATATGTACCCTTCAATGAGTCTGTCAAAGCAGCAAGCACAAGATTCATGGCGTACATATACTTCCTGACAAGTCAATATGGACCAATCAGGTAAGTCCTTCATTAAGTCCGTCAAGCTTAAAGCTAATAGAAGGAATTTCAAATCGAGCATGGATAAACCAATTCCATACCTCCAAGAAACCCAATCAAGCACAAAGCTAGGATTGGAGGAAATTCAAATCTGTAAGGACATAAAAGAAAGAGATTTTCAACAAAGTCATTGAAGTAGAGAGTATATGGTGTAAGAACTCTTATCTATTTAATAAGTCAATTCTGATAAATCGATCAATCTCATCATTTAGCATGTCCTAAATAAGGCATCATACTAATGACAAATCCTATCAAAGCTCTATAAAATCCTGAAATTTAAAATGATCAAAGCTCATGTAGAGGATCAACTTTGAACAAATGTAACTTGCTCCAAGCATGAATCACATTTGTTGGGGGACATTTATTGACCTCCATGTATGTCTCATAAATCGAGTCAAGCTTATAAATTCATTCATTTTAAAAGTGACAGCACACAAATCAAGACTTAAAATGCATTGGATGTCACCAAAAATAGTTGAAATGACCTCTAATCGATAAACAGACTTCATCGTCGTGTTTAGAATGTCCAAATTGATCAGAATATAAATATTACAATCACAATCGATAAAGCATGAGCTATCATCGTAATACACATATCAGAGTTTGGAAGCTGTGACGATATCTAAACGACCTCCCTTCATAAAATTGATCAACCGTTAGCTTTAAAACTTTGAAAACTATCAAATGATACTATCCATTCTTAATTCAGATGAGTTTACAAATGTCGAATGATTAGAACTAACAACACATAAATCGAGGCTTAAATACACAGGGCATCACCAAAATCAACCCAAATGACCTCCGATCGATGAACGGACTTCACCGTCATGTTCAGAACATCAAAATTAATTGAAATATAAATATTGCAAAACTTGATGATCAACCAATCAAGCGATCAAGTTATCAACACTCCTGCATGCATATCAAGGTCAGGAAGCACCGACCTAAACCAAACGACCTCCTTTCATAAAATTGATTATGTTGTTAGCTTTGAAACATCAAAATCTATCAATTAAGACTATTCACTCAATTAGACTCGTAAATATCGGCGTAAAATGATAACACGCATTTTGAGCTGAATGGACTCAATTTGACACCAACTTGAATCAAACGGCCTCCGATTGCGAAACAAACTGTGTCGTTGTGTTCGGAACATTGAAAAAAGCTAAGATTGATATATATTAACAATGTGATTTTATGGGCATAAAATTCACATTAAAGTTGATTAATCAATTTAAAAATTAATTTAGAAAAAACCTAAATCTAATCCTAGCCCTAAGTGACCCGAACCGGCCCTATTCTTCTTCACAACATGTTTAGTTCAAGTCGGCTCGATCCTCATGCAGATGACCCGAGCTCTTCCTCCCTTAATGCGCTCAGATCTCTATCTTCCACACAACTGAATGCATGAAGATGCTCGGCTTCCTCCACGCTCCATGATTCAAATGGCATTCCCCTCCACTTCCTTCTTCCCTTCAAACTAGCGGAAGAGAGGCGGTGGTTCTTTCCTCTCTCCAAACCAAAAGGAGGCTCCTCTCCCATTTTTTTTCCTTCAAACCAAAAGGCTTCTTCATTTTGCTCCTCTCTTCACAAAAGGAAAGCCCTCTCCTTCCCTCCTTTTCTTCTTTCTTCTTCTCCTTCTTTCTTTCTCTCTTCCCTCCTTCTTCCTTCCTTCTTCTTCTTTCTTTTCTTCTTCCCTTTCTTCTTCTTTCTTCTCCATTTCATTTCTCCCTCATTACCAAAAATTTCATCTCAATCCCTCATCCCACGAAAACCTTCTCTCTCGGTTTCCCATTATTCATCAAGTGTAATTGCTATCTAATCTTGCCAAACAAGCGAACACTTTCTCTCTTCTCCCATATCATCTTCATACACAAACCCCACTCAAATCTTGCTAAACACCCTTGCCGATTATTATGAATGTAATAGAAATGAGCTTAAATGATGAATACATATATCTCTTTTTTGCAAATTCAATACCAGCTAATACCAGGTAGCATAGCGGGTGAAGATTAAGCTATGGTGTCACAAGACACCACTCAGTATGCTCAATATGATGTACCAAACAAGCCAAAAAAATTGTTAGATGTCGCTCCCCTAGCCGAAATGATGGTGAAATTTTAAAAAATTTTTAAGAAAAAAAAGAAACAAAATATATATTGCATTGCATATCTCTTTTTACAGATTTCAAGACCCCACCAATGTCCAATAGGGCATAGCGGGTGCAAGAAGAAGGTTGTGCTGTCGTAAAACGCCACTCGCTATGCTCAATAAGGTGTCAGTAAAACACTCGATCGACACTGGGATGATCTTTGAGGCTTGAAATTTACTCAAATTTTGGGACTTAACAAAAAGTAAGAGATATAATGTTAAGTTAAATATAAAATATAAAGTACTAAATAAATAAATAAATTGAAAATTAAATGTAAATGAACTTGAAATGAATTTGACATAAAATTCAAAGGTTATGCTCTAAAAAATTTGAACTCAAAATAAATCAATTTGATCATAACTTCTGACCTCAAACTTATAAATTAATGATAACCTCAAATTAAATTCTGAATTGTAAGGCTTGGAGGCAAATAACCTTTATAAGATTCAAATCTAAACTTAAAAGATTGATTGAGTGAAGATGAATGATATTTTACAAACATAAATCCATTTGAATGTATGATAGAATTATTGAAAGATTGTAATATGATTGAATATAGCTTTTAAATGTAAAATTCAAAAGAGACTGATAGGTGATCTCAATAGAGATCAATTGAATCTAAAGCCTCAATTTTAAGCAAAGACTGAATAGAAATAACTTGCAAATAAATTTACATTAAGTTATACAAGTTGGTTTGCAAATGAAGGCTTGATTATATGGCTTACTATCAAATGTGAATCTCATAATTCAGTAGCTAATACAAATAAGGATTTTTGGTAAAACCAAATAACTTGTTAAGAAGGATGTTTAAATGAATTTGAAGTGAACTGGATATTTTGGTAATAAATATAAATTTAGCACTTCAATATCTGTCTCAATCGATTTAGAAGATGATTTGATCGACTATCTAATGAGGGTAAAGAAGATATTCATAAAATTGGAAAGTAGTTTTTTTAAATCACAATTCACTCCAATTAAATTAAAGAAAATCAAGGAATCCATAGGAAATTCCTAATGAAATTGAAAGATTGAACGAGTTGGGGATTGTTAATAGATATAGATGAAAGTCTATTGAAGATTCAATGACTATAGAACTATGAATAGAAGAAAGCAATTAAATATTATTTCCAAAGGATCTAACAAGTTATTAGATCAATTTAAAATGCCTTCAATGTCATCGAACTCAAATGCAATGCAAAAGGCACCATTTAAAAATTCAAAGTAAATACACCATCGAATTGCATCACATCGTACAAGCGAATAAAAGGAATTAATTAAGCTATTCTTAAAATACACCTTTTTTTGAATGTTGATTCAAGTGTCAGGATCTTTGCGATTTGCTTCCCAATTTAGCCTTAGGATAGGGCCTAAGTTAACAAAATCTAAAAATCTATTATAAGAATTTCAACTTAGTAAAATATCTGAGAAGCTAAGTCTATCATGTGAAAGTAGATTTGATCCTCTATTAAGAGCTAAAGAAAGTTGACAGGATATAAAATTCTCAAATATAGTCGAGTCAATCAATTAACTATCCCGATGATGGCTATGTTGAATGGTGATTTCAACCGGAGGGGCCATCAAAATATGATTCTATTTTCAAATCAAATCTAACTCAAATTTAATATCAATTTAAAACTTAAATGAAACTCTATCATTAAAGCTTAAAGCAAAACTCAATCAATACCTTCCATAATTATTTATCGAGTGACAAATTAAGAAAACTCTAGCTCACAAATGAGCCAATGTCAAATCAAGTGTTTTTGATATGTTCACTCTCAATCAATCTCACGTCGGAAGGATGTGGCATGTCCTCGATTGCGTGGCGAGAGCTTCATAGATGATGTAGTTACGGCCAAAGTCCTCTTATCGGGTGGTTTGGCTAGTAAGGCTCCATTATATTACGATCACGATCATAGCCCGTATGCTCCTCAATGGCTCTGCCATTTGAGTTATGAATCATGGGTATACTTGATAGGGTGAAAATCCCTCTGTCAGTAAAGATGAACTTAAGATTGTCTCCTTAGATAAACACCACCCTAGGTCTAGATTTCTTGGATGACATAATCATGTGATGATAAGGATCCTTGATCAAGTTGTCTACCTCCTCATTGTAGATTAGGGGACGACATCTTGGGATGATAGAACCATGAAATCTAGATCGGGCATGTCATCATTCTCCCAATAATGCTTTAAGATAAAATGGTGAATTTCATAATCTCAAATTTTAAAATCCATATGCTACTACTATACGCATTAATCTCTGACTAACCTTAAAAAGTTATCTCTATTGAGAGGGGTAGTTAACTATAGGGGCTTGCACCTATAGGAAACCTGGAACCAGATCTAAAGTCCTCACCAAATGAGGATGAAATCTTTGGATAGTGTCTTATCTACTATTCCATCTTAAAAATTACACCGACGCTTCAAATCATACTCTCTTCAATTTAAATATTGTCGAGAGATCGGTGGTGAATTTTCAGAGCCTACTCTTGCTCACAAGCATAAATTGTTGGCTTGCTGATAATCATGAATGTTATATTCCAAGTCTACTTGAATTTGTATTTCAATAAAAAACTAAATCATAACAAATTTGTGAAGTTTTATGTTTATACATATAAAAAAGGGGAAATCAAATGAAATTTATAAGAGATCTATAAAGAAGTTAAATAACATGTTGGCAAGCATAGTTAAAGCTCCTTAATGAATGATTGAAAGATTTATACAAGAGCTATTAATAGTTTGTTTTAAATTAACTACGATAAATTCTAACTTTCACAAAAGATTTTGAAAGCTTGGAGAATTGAAAAACTCAACAAGTAAATTAAGCACAAGTAATATTTTAAATTACAACTTAAATCTAATGTCCATCGGATTCAAAAAATATCATACGAAGCGAGAATCGTTAATTAAGACTTCAATAAAACCCTTGCATATATAATGAAATATGATTAAAACTCAAATTCAATGTTTTAAAATTATGCAAGCAATCTTAAATACACACTTGGACCCCGATACTATCTTTGAATGCTTAAACTTAGTGTTTGAGGATCTTTGCATGGGTTGCTTCGATTTGGTGGGATGTCAATTTACAAAACCTAAAAATCTATTATTATAAGAATTTCAACTTATTGAAACATCTGAGAAACTAATTCTATCGTATGATAGTAGATATGATCCTCCATTAGGAGATAAACAAAGTTGACAGGATCTAAAACTCTTAAATATATTCAAATTAATCATGTAACTACTTCGATGATGGCTGTGTTGAATGGTGATTTCAAAGGAGGATAATTATCATCAAAAATATGCTCATAGCTCAAATCAAATTAATTAAATTTAAATATCAATACAAACATGAAATCATGCAAATCACTAAGTTCTAAATATCAAACTAAAATTTAATATTAAATACTTAAAGCTAAAACCCAATTCACCAAATACTCTGACAAATTAAGAGAACTCTATCTCATGGAGTTAATGTCAAATCAAGTGTTCTACTATGTTCACTCTCTATCAATTTCATACAAGTAAGGATGTGGTCCATGTGTCCTCACGATTGTGTGGCCCGGCTCCACATATGATAGTTATGACCGAGTCCTGATCGGGTGGTTGCCGCCAAATGGAACCATTATATTATGATCACGACCATAGCCCGTATGCTCTCCAATAGCTCTGCCCTTTGAGTTATGAATCATAGGGTACACCTGATAGGACAAAAAGTCATATGTTAGCTAAGGTATACTTAAGTCTGTCTCTTAAGACAAACACCACCCTAGGTCTACAAAAATTTCTTGGATGATATAACTCATGTGTTACTGATAAGGATCCTTCCGTTTGGTCAACCTCCTCTAAGTAGACTAGGGACCATAATAGCCGATGATGAAATCATGGGATTTAGATCAAGCACGTCATCATTCCCCAAACCATTTTAAGCTAATGATGATTGTGGTGTTTATTTTTAAGTTGGGTGTGTTTGTGTGAGGGGACACCATGCAGATCCACAGATGTACTCATTAGAGTGATTGGGTATGACATTATGGAATAGTATACTATCTCGAGAGATAAGAGTCACTACCCTATAATGGACCTGATCACCTAATGAGGACTCCTAAGAAATGATGGGTATTCGGGTATACCAGAGATTTTTCCCTACTTTACATGGAAAAGTAAAGTAGGGTTTATTTAAACCAAGTTCATTAAGTTCTCTACGGAGGCAAGCCTTTATAGTTAATTACATTCTAAGGGAAATGAATCCCTTAAGAATACTTCTGATTAAAGTAGGCAATTATTGTCTCCAAAGAATTCAATGATAGGACTATCAAAGGATTGGTTATATCTTTAGGAAATCAAATGGGAGAGGTCAAAGGGGAAGAGTTATTATCGAAACCAAGGGGGGATGAGTAGGGAGTGCTCATGATACCAGGAAGTCTAGTGAGCACTCGATCTATCCTATAGTTGGGCTTTATATATTTGAGATTGAGAAGATTTATTTGTTTGACTTGAATTTTTATTAGAAATTTAGGACTTATAATTCCTCAACACAAGATTATGAAAATGCCTAAGAGGTAAGGATTTATGCTTATAGCCCATAAAAGGGAAACATTGACATCAGATACTTAATCTAGGGAGCCTTGGCGAGGGCCAAAATATGACCTAAATCTAAGGCAAAATGGGCATCTAGTTCATATCCACAAGAGAGAGTGAACCAACCCGACTGCTGGGCTTATTATCACCTGGGGTGGCATCCAGCTAACTCCTCCTATGCTTTAAATCCATGTAGGTAAGTCATATGTTTTGCAATATGGTTAGATTGTTATTTACTTAGAAGAGAAAACTAAGTCCTTAAACTCACTCCCTAAGAGACTAGATCAGGAAGGGCATGAGTAATGACTTAAATCTAATGCAAATTTGTCAAATTTTATTTGATTTTTAGACCTTTTTGTTTTGACACAGGTTGTTGCATTTTATATGCCTAAATGCATGAGAAATTATTTATGGGCCAAATCAAAAGAGAAAGATGTGTCTTTCTATCAAAGGCCCTTATAAGTTAAGCCTTTATTCTCTAGCAAAGATGGAAGCCCACTCTTAGCAAGAGTAGAAGTATATCACATGCATGATATTATACATTCAATCATCCAGCTAAGGGGTTGCAAAAAAAATTTTAATATCTTCTAGGCTTTTATGTGAAATTATGAATTGTTTTAAAATTTTAGTTACGAGTTGTTATGGGATAGAAAATTTATTTTTATACTAGGAGCCTAATCGTATCCGGGCCACACATCAATCACCAATCATTAAGAAATTATGAAAAGGCATTATATTTCTAATGCACAAACTAAATAAAATATCAAACAATTTTATAAAGTTATCGCAAAAGAATAAAAGGTCGGTGTAGTCGGGTATCACCATACAACCCGAAAAGAAATGTGGGTAGCCAAGCTCTACCCTTATACATTTTGATATAATGAAAGAATAATTATAATTATGAAATGATAAGTGTTATGGGGGTCTTCATTCTTCATCCTCCATTCTTCACTTTTCATCTTTCATTTCTTCATTTTTTGATTCACTCCATTTCTTTCTTTCTTTTAGTTTGAGTGGGATGTAGTTTGTTCCATATAACCCAAGTAGTTATAGGACTAATTTGGACTTAGCACCCCACACATGGGTAACCAAGTCCACCTAACCTAACTTGGCTATACTTAGGGGCTAAGCAACCTATACAGTGAAAAGCATTTATATTTTTATTATAATGGCCCCTTTAAGCACACCCCCACTGCATAAAATATGATTAGGTTAATACTGACCTAACATTCAGGCTACACACATACATCTTAATATCCAATCTAAAATAATATATCATAAAACTAAACATTCATCAAATCATGCATTGCCCTTACATAAAGCTATAAAATATGACTTAGCTTAATGTGCATGGGTTAGAGCTTGTGTGGTATGTCCTAACTATGCGTTAGATCTATGCTTTGCTAAGTATGAGGGATTTAATGGATAAAGGGTTGTAAGTGGTTTAATTAATTTGAAGATTTTACTTAATATTTTTTTGTTTCATATAGCCTACACCCAGTAACTAAGTATTATAAAGAGAGAGAGAGAGAGAGAGAGAGAGAGAGAGAGAGAGTCTCTCTTTTATCCATACCTTAAGTCATTTCTAAGGTGAATTGATTAACGAATTTTCTTTAGAGAATGGTTTATTATGTGTTTGAATTAATCCTAAGTTTAGTTTCATTATAAATAGCCCTATTCAATAAGAAAGGCATCTTAAAATTAATTAAGATGGATTACTATCACATAACACACATCCATTCATTCCTTTCCATCATGTATACTATGCATATGAATAGTCCTAAGCATACCTATACATGTAATGTAAATTTTAGCACACTTTGATGATGAATACAAAAAGAAGTATTTTATAATTAAAATATTTCATTTGTTAATTGAATCATGGATGCATGTTTTTGTTATGTAGAAAAGAGGATTTTTCATCCATTAGTTAAATACACATTCACATGTATAAATTATAAGTGAGTATGGGCCATTATTTTATGCACCAAGAGTATAAGGTACAAGACCTCCTTAGGGCTACTTAAAGCCTCGTAGCCTCAAGATGTCTAGATTAATATACCACTTTACTTAGATACATGTAAATATATGAATAATTATAAGGATAGAAAAATTCATGCAAAAAGGTTGTACTTGGTTTATTTGATTTATGATTTTTTATTCATTAGCCACATCAAACATGCATGTATATAAAAGTTTTAAGTGAGTGCAGAGTCATTGTTTTCTACACCAGGGGCATAAGGTACAAGACCTACTTAGGGCCACTTAAAGCCTCGCAGCCCCGGGATGTCCAGACTAATATACCACTTTGCTTAGATACATGTAAATGTATGAATAAGAACCACATGAGTACAGAATCATGAAAGAAATTATGTTTGGATATGTTATTTACACATGAGATATGAAATTCTTCCTAAGTCTTAACATGGAGATGCATAGGAATAGATTTAGGAAAGTGTTATGTTCTTTTTAAATGAGCTATACACTTGCAAATCTTATGTGAATCCATGTTAAGATAGGAAAAGAGAACCTCACATTACACATCTTATACAATTATCACCTGCAAGCTTATAGATATTTGTAATTAACATTACTTCATTTATAATAATTAATTTGTATGTTTTGAAAATAGCTTTTGATTTAGTAGTTATAATAGCCACACATATTTAATTTAAGTCAACACATGCAATTTGACATAAAAGGAAACATTTTATTTAATTAATTTTAAAAGAAATGAATGCATTATTTCATATGGCAAGCAATATTTAGCATGATAGGAAAGAAATAAAGGAATATATTCACATGATTACAGTCACATCAATTAATTCTTAAGGATAATAATATTATATAGGCTATTTAAAATAAACCATAATTATTTAAAGACAATATGAAATATGAGAGAGATTTTCTAATCCTAACCCATTTCCCCATGTGTGAATTAGCTTGATTTAATGAGGAATATTTAGGTTACTTTTATGTTTTGATTAGGTTATGGTATAGATTAGATGAATTAATTATTCCTTACCTACATCATCTTAAGTTAATTAACTAATTAATGATAAGCCAATATGATATGAAATCACATGAAAAGTAAATTTTTAATGCTCCTAAGAAATAAAAGGGGCCTAATGCAATTGTCTTATGATTAATAGTTAATTAGGCTTAAGGGGCCTCACTTAATTACTCTTATGATTTTCTCACACATGTGAGCTAATCATAATTTCAACATCTCTCCCTTTGGGTTATTGAACACCTAAAGTGCTACCCAAAAGTTAATTAGGGTTGTTTAGATGTGAAGGAAATTTTAATTAAGTAATTAGGTTCATTAATCCATTTTTGATTAAGCATAAACATCTCCAATTAAGGAAAGAGATCAAGAAAGAGGCCTTGATCTCAATCCCTAAGCCCTACACTTAATAACTTAGGCTCTGATCTTTATATTTAAGCTTAATTAATTAATTAAGCTAGTAACTACCTCATTAATTCTTAATGAGATTAAATCCAAAAGTGAAGAGAACTTAGGAAGTGAATTAGAAAAAAAATATCTCAATCACATTCCCTAAGCTCCCTTATTGTTCAACAATGGTAATTAAGCTTAAATAATTAATTAAAGCACTATTCATTTACCATCATTAATTAAATTAGAAGCATGATTTAGGATTAATCAGGTGATTGTCCTAATTAACCCACCAATAAAATCTCAAAAAATTAGGTGAGGCATAAGTCATCTCCCTAAATACCCACAGAAAGTTTTAGATTAATTGGGTGATTAATTAAAAAGTAATTAAGCTAATTAAGTTTTTAATAAAAACCTTAATTAAGCAAAAAATTACTGTTCAAAATTAATGAATAATAATTTTTCTAGATTATACTCTGAAATACCTTTAAAATGAGCATAAGATTGTATTTTTTATTTTTCTACAAATAAGTTATGATTTTTAGAAATTTCAGGATTAAAAATAGATTTAATTAGCCCTAATTATATCCTTAATCCCGTTGGGTCACATGGCTGGCCGATCGCTTTCACGTGGCATGATGGGAATGGTTATTTAATTTGTCACATCCGCACGTTCAGTCAGCCGACGACGGACGCATTTTCTCTATGGATCGTCTAATCCAAAATTAAACCCACAGTTTAAGCTAAGAATTACAACAGATCTAGCGTGATTTGATCACAGACGTCCATTCCAATCACGTAGAATGGATGGCGCATGATCCTTCTCCTTCACGAATGATGAAATATGAACACCGTTCATCTTTTCCTGTTCAATCCTAGCTTACTCGACCTCAGATTGGGATCAAAATGACCCCACACCTTCGGAAGGAGGAGCGATGCATATCTAATAATCAAAATTGCATGGGATGATAATTCCCTTTGAAAAAGACCAACTAAAAATCACCTATAACTACGATTTTGAATAATTACCTCACGAGACTATCACCGGCACTTCCAATGATAGAGGTAGCTTCATCTAGTAGAGATGAAGCCCTGCTGAAGAAATCTGGTCTTAATTTAAAGTGGGTTGCTCGATTGACCAAGCTCCTCTTCAATGGCAATCAATCTTGATCGAAGTTACACTTCATGTGGTTTGGAAGCTTGGAAAATGATTCGATTGAGCTTGATGAGGTGTAGGTAAAAGGAATTTGGGTTTGGTGAAGTGAGGAGAGAGTATTACTCAAAATGGGGATGCCATGTTTCAACTTTACACGCAGAGGAGAAATGTCGAGAGAGCTCGGGGAGGCCTTGGGAAAGCTTTGAAAGGATTTGAAATTACTCTAGGGAGTCTGACGAAGCTCTCCTTGTGTTTTTTGTTCAAATTAAGGGTGTATACCCCTCAATTGAGTGTGATGGATGGACGAGATTGGTCATTCATTTTTTTAGGGCTGTCACCTGCCAGTGTCACCTTGACTCCACATGGCGCCATGGTTGGGGAGTGTGTGGGAGGCTCAAGGCTGATTTGGGAGTTGTTGCCATTTTTTCCCAAGCACCGTGGGTTGGCCATGGAGGTGAGGTGCTTGGGTTGGTTCCTTTGGTCCATGGCAGGTTCTAGAGTAGCTTAGGTTGGCTAGGGATGCTAAAGAGGCTCACTTTGAGGAGTTTGATGGTGACCATGGGGAGACAAGGGTGGACTTTGCCATTTTAGTTAAGAATCCAAGGTAAAAGAGCTTGGCACCTTGGTTTATTCCCTTGGGTGGGGTCCACCAGGCTTTGGGCAGATTTAGGAATGGGTTAGGTCTGGTTTGGGTCGAGTTAGCCAGCTCCTAAGGTCACATGGCTAGTTTGAAATGATTTGGCTTCATTTGGTCAAATGGGTTCATTTGAGTTAGGTTGGGTTGGGTTGATCAATTGGTCAAATTGGGTCAAACCATGGCTTGGGCTAGGTTCATATGATATTTGGGATGTTTTGGTTCAATTAATTTGGATTGGTTTGGCTTAGGTTTGAATTTGACTCATTTGGATTCAAAAAGGTCAAATTGGTCAAGTTGACCAATTTTACCAATTTTACCAAATTGGGTTGGGTTAAGTGTTGAGCCAAGTTCAATTGGTTGATTGAAAATGATTGTAAGCTTTGGTTTGGTTTAATTTGGAATTAATTTGGATTTTGGTCAATGTGACCTTTTAGGTCAATTTGGGCGAGGTTGGGTCAAGTTGACCAATTGGTCAACTTGGGCTCAATCATGGCTTTGGTCAATTTCAACAAGTGATTTGAAATGAACTTGACCTATTGGTTATAATTAATTTAGATTAAATCATGATTTAAGTCATTTTGGATTTTTAGGACAATTTGGGTCAACTTAGGTCAAGTGGCTAATTAGGCCTAGTTTGGCTCAATTGATGACTTGGTCATGTTCAATCATTGATTATGAATAGGTTTGGATCAATGGTTTCAATCAATTTGGCATATGGTAGATTTTGGCTACTTTGGGTTTCATTTGGGCTTAGTGTTGAGTTGGTCAAAATCTAAGTTTGAGTTGGTTTGACCCAATTGAAGGTGGTTGATCACCATGATGATTGTTGGTCATGATTTGAGGTTTGGATGGGCTTAGTTCAATCCAATTTGGGTTGGATTAGAACTTGGCTCAAAAAGATCCTTTAGGTCACTTTGGGTCAAGTGAGCCCAAATGGGTCAATCGGCTTGATCAAGGCTTGATTCAAGTTTGGTGAACTCACATATGGGTTTAGGATTGCAATATAAATCCAATTATAATTGGTTTGGAGCCAAATGGGTTTTGTTTTATATGACAATTTTAAGTCAGAAAGGTCAACTTGGGCTTAATTTGAGTTGACTTGGATTTGGTTTGATAATGGTGATTTATGTTTATATTTGGATCAATGATTGAAGGAATGATTGAACCATGAAGAAATCCATAGGTTTTGAGTTGATTTGGGTTTCATTTAACCAAGTTCAAAAGTTTGGCTAAAAAGGCTAAAGTTGAGAATTTGGTTTTACTTGAGTTTGGTTTTAGTTATTTGAATTTATAATTCATTTATATTTGTGAATATAAATGAAGATATAAATGAGACATGAGAAAATCACTTGAGTTTAGAGTGATTTGAAAGAAATTTTGATTAAGCTTAGGGATGTAGGTTGAAAGGGCTAATTTGGGTTTTGATTTGGTTTGATTTATTTTTGGTCAATAGAGGGTGAGTCTCATTTATATTTATGAATATAAATGAAGGGATGATTGATTTATAAAGAAATCAATCAAGTTTGAGTCTATTTGAAGGAATTTTGGCTAAGCACATGAAGATGGCTCATATGGCTTAGGAAGAGATTTTGAGTTTGAATTTAGTTATGGATTTCAATCATTGGAATTTGGATTTGATTTTGGGGTTTGGAATTTTGAATTTGAGGTTTGGCTTGAAGGAATAAAGCAAGGATTGAGTTTGGGCTATAGGGTAAGCAAGTCTTCCTAAATCTCTAAGGCATAACCTATTCCAATGGCTAACTCTTCTAAGTCTCTAGGGTTAGGTTAAGTGTTCTCCTAATCACTAGAAGTGTCTTGAGGCTAAGGAACTCTTAGTGTCTATAAGAGTCCTAGACCTATGATGAGGAAACTCAGAGCTCACTCCAAAAGTGAGGTTAACAATGATGAATTTCATAAATTCTAAATCTAAATTCTAAAATTCCACATTGTTGCTACTACACGCTATGCATTAAGCGATCTACTGACTAGCCTTAATCGAAAGTTCTCTCTCACTTATTGGGAGGGGTAATTAACTATTGGTGCTTGCACATATAGGAAACCTAGAACCAGATCTAAAGTCCTTACAAGATGAGGGCAAAATCGGTAGTCTTATTACATCATTTCTAAAAAATTACACCAACATTTCAAATCATACTCTTTAATTGTCGAGAGTGGTGAATTTTTTGTGAGATTTCTAGTTACTTTGGGACAGATTCTCTTCCATCTTTGGCTAGTCATATATGCTATAGTAACAATAAAATATTTGAAAATTCAAAATCAAAAAAATGGTGATTTAAATGTGGAATAAATTCAAATTACTAATCTATGAGACTCTATGTCAAATGAATTATTCTATAAAATATATCTTTATTACACTATTATTTTGTTTGTAGTACATCTACATTTTTAAAGTATGGGGTGAAATATCAATTACTAATTACTAATCTCCATCTTTCACTTTTACAGAATGGATCTATAGAGAACTCCTTTCACTGTTCAACTAAAGCATGGTTTAAACATCTGCTTAGCTAATGGCATCATCAACACAGAGATTTTGGAGCTACCATTTAATTTGGTAGCTTGAATTTTCTAGCTATTGTAGTTGTAACTCCTAAAGTACCTACCCATGGTGCACTCATCTTAGATCATGTTGGAAGGCCTCAGTTTATTGAAGCTCTTATTCATCATGCCCGCTAACCAATTCACAACCAACCACTATTAAGGAGTTTTCCCGACAAAGAACTTCAGTTTTTGAAAGATTGGGTCAATCTAAAGCCCCTGTAACAAAGAGAACCGTCATTGGGCATACTGTATCTTTGATGCCTCATGGTACAATTATTTTGCCAACTGAAACTTTTGTACCTGGAAGACATGACTTTGAAGCTTCCTCATCAAGAAGCAAATTAACTAGAAGGCAAAGAAAAGAATAAATGCTGAGCTGAGGGCTCAGCAGATCTCATTTGAACGACCTAGTGAACAAACAATATGGCAGCCATAAGTGAGTATTCCTACCCATAACAACATTGATAATCTAAAATGGGTAAAAAGGAATAGCTCTACTAGTGAGGTGAAGTAGTCTTTCTAGACTCAACAACATCAAGCTCCACCACTACAGAGGAGACAACCTGAAACATTATCCTCTATAATACATAAAGTTCTTAAAGTGGCCAAGGGAAGAGGCTTAATGAAAAGAAAATTTTAGAGGTCTATAATGATTGGAAATACTGAAGCCCCACCAAGGAGGTTATCATCTCTTATGGTAACTTTTCATTGAGATAAGTATGCTTCACACGATGAGCATTGGAGTGTGACACTTGGGCCGCATGTCCAAGAATCCGCTACCAAAAGGTCCCGGTGAAAGGGTAAGCAGGTATGGAAGCCAAGGCCCCGTGATAAAATTCTGAAGAATGAAAGAGGTGTGACATCTAATACACATATTCATAAATCCTCCTTAAAAATAACTTATCAAAAGTGGATACCCAAAATAAGGGATATCACTGATAAAAGATATGATGTTCGACACCCTAGAGAATCATCTAAAGGATCCCATCATCAATCAGATTCACCCCATAAGAGAAGGTTGACTTTGATCGCAGTCCTTTAATGGAAGAAGTGTTTGTTCTAGACACTGAACTAAAGATCCATTGAAAATGTCAAACAGAAATTCATGTACAAAAAGAAGGCGATGAAGAGGACACTATGGAAGTAGAAGTCATCTATATGGTCAGAGATATAGATGAACTTTCCACTTATCACCATCAGCAGTGACATGAATCCAGGGAACCTGAACCTGAATTCGATGTTTATGAAGGAGAGTCTTCACAGAAGTAAGTAAAAGATGGATCTCAAATCTCTACTTAAGAGGAAGAAGAAGAAGATCAAAATGAGAAAGAGATCATAGGTGTTAAAGCTATTTATATGGTTGAACCAGGAAATGATCAGCCTGGTACACGCTTTTATAATCAGCGTTGTCGTTCAACCCAAGCAATAACTCTCCCTGCAAATGCACAAGGAGAAGGACAGTCAAGTTCTTCCCCTAAAGATGAGCAGGGAGCAGAACAATAACAAGAAATAGAAAAAGAAGAAGAGCCATTTTGGTTGACATGTGACACTAGCTAAAGAGCAAAGACAAATGAAGCATTAAATGGAAGTCAAAGATAAGGAGATTTCACAGCTTTGTGCCAAGATGAATGACATGATGGCACAAATGAATATCATGATGGATATGTTGCAGAAGAATATCACATCAAATGTAGTGCAAGTTTCATTTGTTAATCAATAGATAGCTAATAATACAACCTTTATACCACCAATCGCTCTAGTACCTCAAGCTCCTACAGTACATGCTACACCTGAAGCGAAGAATGAAGTTAACCAACTACCTCTTCAGCCGATAACTAAAAATATGGATAACACACCTAGAACGGTAGCAACGGCTCAGCTAAAAATAATAATTAATGAAAAGATAAAGGTAGTTATAGCTTCAGAGCAAGCTAAAAAGTTGGTGAGTAAGGGTCGCCCTTGCCCAGCTGAATATGATCAAGTGTCATACCTAAAAGGTTACTCAGTGCCAAAACTTAATACTTTCAGTGGGCTTGGTAACCCAAAGCAACATCTAGCCCAATTTAAGGCAACTTGTGGTAACATAGAAGGGAATAATGCACTGATTTTCCATTAGTTCATCAGTAGCCTGACCTTAGCTACTTTCAAAGTGCTATGCAGAATTATCGAATAATTTGGTTAAAACCATTAAGTTAGAGATAATATTTGTGAAGAGGTTCTCCAGTGCAATAGAGAAAATAATAATCGCTAACCTTGCCTTGCTAAAAAGGATAAAAGATGAGTCAATGATAAAATTTATAAGTCATTGGCATAACCTAAGTATGAAATATGAACAACAATTGGAAGAGTAACATGTGATCCAATTGCTAATGGGAAATATGGATGATAAAATGGCACCAATTTTATGTATGGCATCAATTACAACATTCTAAGATTTGCTTGATAGGGTGGCCAAATTTGAAAAGTTGAATCACCTAAGTCTTAAATCTATACAAATAAAGCAAAGAGAAACAAAACTTCAGACTCAAGAAGAAACAAAACTCATGCCGCTTCTATAGTTCAAGTGACAAAAAATGAGTAATCTATAATATGGATAATGGAAAATAGCCAATGTACAATGATGATAAGAGAAAGAAGCCTGTCCTTTCTAATCCATAGTCAAAATTGGTATTGGGAGGCAATAATAAACATCAGACTTTTCGTGGTGGAGAGCATCCAAAATAAGCAAAAAGAGATGATGAGCAAATGCGACCATCTCTTAAAGGAAAGATGAACAAAGAATATTCCTTTAAAAGGGACAGTGTGGCTAAATTATTTTAGCAAACAATCAAAGCTGGTCTATAATTA
This sequence comes from Cymbidium sinense, assembly GCA_021442155.1. Taxonomy (NCBI): domain Eukaryota; kingdom Viridiplantae; phylum Streptophyta; class Magnoliopsida; order Asparagales; family Orchidaceae; genus Cymbidium; species Cymbidium sinense. The sequence goes on from CM038218.1 coordinate 102,932,514, forward strand.
CCAGAAATTAAAAGGCTTGAAGAAGCTGACCAACTCAATAATCTAAATTACTATTCATATCATCAGATGATCAGTCATCCTACTAAAGATTATTATGTCTTCACAGATTGGCTAGAAAGGAAGTATCGATGAGGTGAATTTATATTATCGATAGTCTTCTAGTCAACCCAAAATGAGAGTCTACAAGGATGATTACATCATCTTCCATATCATCCATTAAAGGAAAGAAGAAAAAATTAGTTCAGATTGAAGAATGAGAAACAGTAGTCCCTAAGAATATCATGAAAATGTTAAAGCAGTTAAAACACATCCCTAGTGTTAAGTGGAAATCACCACTTGAACCTATATTGGACTTAAAAGAGATACCTAAACCAAGTATTTGGGCTTCTCAATGGCATTTTGATAAGGCTACTTCATCACAGCATGAGGAGCAGTCTACTAAATGTGGGCCTCACAAATCAAAGAAGTCGGCTAAGAAAAATAAGAGTAAGAAGAAGACTTTAACTCAAAAGATTATCAATAATTTAGAGGAGTATCACCAGCCGACAAGACAACCATTTAGGCTTTTGGACTTTATGCCTAAACTTTGTATTGTTCAATCGAATGAAGAAGATAATGGTGAATCTTGTCCAATAGAGACATGCTGAATCATTTATGTAATATCAAATTTTTCTTCAGCATCGTTACTCCAAAATGACAATGGCAGTCACACAAATCAAAATTTTATTAGAAAATAAGAAGAGCCTGAGAAGTTAACATTTGAATTTTGTTTAATGACTCAACAAAAAGATAATAATTCAGATGAAGATTTATGTTTTCCCAGTTGAAAAGAGTCATACTTATCTGATATTAACACGTATGAAATGTTTGAAGTTGAAAAATGAGTCTAGCCCTTTTGGTCAATCATCTAGAATAAGAAGTGAATTTGAAGAAACCACTTCTTTAGAAGAATCTAAACAAGACAAGGTGATTCAAGTTTAGTTGAGAAGTGAGAAAGTTTTACCACCATCATCATAAAAGGGAAATGCAAATAAAGACAAAGGCAAACAAATTGAAGTCAACAAGATATCATTCCCAAAAATCCTAGAGTAAAGCCTAAATCAAGCGAAAAGATAGATTATAATATTCTATCACATCTGAGAAAGATCCCTGCACAACTGAGGTGTACAAGGCTCTCTTGATGTCAAAAGACCTCCAAGAAATTTTGATAGAGGCGCTCAAAGATCCTGAGAGTTATGAAGCTTACTTTGCTGAAAAATGTATGACTAAATCATTGCAAACTCAAGATCCCCTAATATTCATATTTTTTTTGAAGATCTTATATTGGGAATAGCATATCACAACCATCCTCTATATATTACCGGAGAGAGATGGCATCTTGATCACCAATACTAATTGATCTAGGTTCTTCTATTAATCTTATGAATCTAAAAGCATTAAGAGGATTAGCACTTGATATCCAACATCTTGGGAGAGATAAGTTGATGGTTCATGGTTTCAATGAGAAAGGATAGAAAACTTTGGGTTCTTTTATTCTCCCACTCAAGTTTCAGGATTTATATATAGAAGCCAAGTTTCATGTAATCGACACTGATACGTCATTTAGAGCTCTCTTGGATCGCCATGGCTGCATGAGTATGGCATGGTCCCATCAACTATGCATCAGTGTATGAAGTACCTCAAAAGGTGGAGAAGAGTTAAAAATTCTTGGCAACCGACAATCATTCTTCATCCATGAAGCAAAGATCTATAAAGATGCAAAATATTTCATCCCTAAAGAGCCTAAAGCCAAGAGATTTTCTTGAGGCGGTAGCATCCACTTTAGAACTAAAAAGCAACTTCATAAGGTGAAAGAGCAGAAGCAAAAAAGGAAGAAAGAAGGCAATGTCGACTCTCCTTAAAGCACTTGATTCTACATATAAATCAAGAAGATCAGTTCCTCACTTGGGAAGTGACACACAGGAAGAAGAAAATATTTCTATCAAACTTAAGAGAACTTATAAACTTTCAAGAAAGATAAAGTATAAAATAAGTTATTCCAATTCATACTATGATTTTTAATCTAGTTATGGAAATAGAGTTTAGAAGGTCACATTAAGAAGGATAGCTCACTTGGTAGAGTCAAATGACTCACTCAAAATTATACCCATCTGTTGATCTCATTTTTTGAATGAGTTCTCAACCCCTCCATCTTAGACATAGGACTTCTCTTAGACTTAAAGAGATCCTTAGTATTAAGACACATCTAATGATTAGGTGGACACTCAACCTAACCCTAGAGACTTAGAAGAGTTAGCCATAGGAATAGGTCATGCCTTAGGGGTGGTAGGAAAATCTATCTACCCTATAGCTTGAACCACTTTCTTTACTTCCTTCTTTTAAGTCAAACTCAAATCAAATCAACTTGAAACCTAAATCAATTCTAGCCTAATTTATTTTCTCCAAAGCTCAAATCAATGCCATATGATTGAAACCCATGATTGAAATTCCAAATTTCAAATATTTCATAAGTCATTAATTTCCCTCTTAAGGACTCAGCCTAAATCATCTTTAAATCAATTCAAATTCATGAAATTTTCTCATACCTCATTTATATTCTCATTTATATTCACATATATAAATGAAATATAAATTCAAATCAATCAAATCAAATCCAAAATTTAAATTCCTAATTCAAAATCCTTCTTAAGTCCTTAGCTCCCTCTTAAGGACTTAGCCTAAATCATCCCCAAATCAATTCAAATTCATGAAATTTTCTCATAAATCATTTATATTCTCATTTATATTCACATATATAAATAAAATATAATTCAAATCAATCAAACTAAATCCAAAATTCAAATCCAAATCACAAATCTTTCCTAAGTCACTTTAATTTTCTCTTAAGGACTTAGCTTAGATCATGTTCAAATCACTTCAAACTCATGAAACTTTCTCATTACCCATTTATATTCTCATTTATATTCACATATATAAATGAAATATAAATTCAAACAACCAAAACCAACTCCAAAAACCAAACTCAATTTCATTCAAAATCCAACCTAAGCCTTTCAATTCAAATTCTAGAACTTAGCCAAATCACCTTCAAATCAAGCCAAACTCTTGATTTTTCTTCATGATTCAATCAATCCTTCAATCATGAATCCAAATATAAATACAAACTTCAATCACTTAACCAAAACTCAATTCAAAATCAAGCCAAAATCCATTTCATGTTCACCTTTTGAACTTGAAATTATCAAATGAATCAAAACCCATTTGACTTCAAACCACTTGCAAATAGATTTATATTTCAATCATAAGTCCATATGTGAGTTCAATCAAACTCAAATCAAGCTTTGACCAAACCATTTGACCCACTTAGGCTCACTTGACCCAAAGTGACCTTACCCTTATGAGCCAAATTCTAATCCTAACTAAATTGGATTGAATCAAACTCACCTAAGCCTCTTATCATAATCATAAGTCCATGTGTGAGTTCAATCAAACTCAAATTAAGCTTTGACCAAGCCATTTGACCCACTTAGGCTCACTTGACCCAAAGTGACCTTACCCTTATGAGCCAAATTCTAATCCTACCTAAATTGAATTGAATCAAACTCACCTAAGCCTCTCATCATGATCAACAATCATTATGAGATGATCAATTACTCAAATTGGGTCAAACCAAGTCAAACTTAAGGGTTGACCAATACAACACTTAGCTAAAATGAAACCCAACATAGCCAAAATCTACCATAGGCCAAATTGATTGAAACCAATGATCTAAGTTCATTCATGATCTAAGTTCATTCATGATCAATGTTTGAACTTGAACAAGTCAACATTTGAGCCTAACTTAGCCCAATTGGCCATTTGATCTAAGTTGACCCAACTTGACCTAAAAAGTTAAAATGTGTCAAAACTTCCTCTAAGCTAAATTGATTGAAACCAATGAGTCAAGTTCATTCTAAATCACTTATTGAACTTGACCAAAGCCTCAATTGGTTAACTAATCCTACCTTAGCCCAATTGACCTTGAACCCAACTTGACCTAAAGAGTCATACTGAGCCAAATTCAAACTTAACCAAAATTGATTGGAAACAAAGATATCAATCCACTTCATATGACCAACCAAACCTAAACCAACCCATGACCTAGCTCAAATAGGTCAAATGGGTCAAATTGGTTAACTTGACCCATTTGACCCAAATGAAGTCATATGAACCAAAATCAAACCTAAATCAAATTGAATAAAACCAAAACCACCAAAACATTTCAAATGGTCATATGAACTTGACCCAACCCTTGGTCTGACTCAATCTGACCACTTGGTCAACTTGACCCAAGTTGACCCATTTTAACCTAAATGAGTCAACCTGAGTCAATTCACATCAAAATAACTCCAAATTCAATGAAACTTGGCCAAACCTATTTCTCATCATATCAAACATACCTAAACTGAAATCAAGGTCAAATGACCATTTTAGCCCTAGGCCATAGGGTAAATTTTTATTAATTTCACTTGGAATTTGGTCAAATACTTTTCATACCCACTTAGCACTCTCTTAGTCAATCAAGTGAACACTATGGAGAGTGGTGCACCCAACCCAAAGGGTTTGGGTCAGCCAACTTAGGCCAATGGTCAAACCGACCACTCCCCTTGAAATGGCCACATGGGAATCATGCCTCCACTTATTTTGAGCACATGGGGAGTTCACCATTCCACTCCTCTAGCTAAACCAAACTAAATGACTCATCTAACAGCCTAACAAACTCACCAAATTAAGGCAATTGATCCAAAATGGCATGGCAAGCTGGCCATCTGATTGCCAAAGGGGGATATATACTCCCCCTAATTCATTTCAAACTTAAGATTCCTCAGCCTCTCCATGCTTCCTAGAGTGATTTCAAAACTTCATTTCTTGGTTTTCAGAGCTTGAAAATAGGGGACCTCCATTGAATAGCCAACTCACTCCACACTCAAAACCAATGCAATTCCCTTTGCACACTCCCTCAAGGATCTCAATCGAGCTCACTCAAACTCTTTCCTAAGTTCTAAAGCAAGGGAAGAGCCATCTTGATCAAGATCAAACTCAAGGCAAAGGAGAGTCGGTCTATAAAAGAATCCACTCAATTTCAAGAGCTCAAACCTTCAACAAAGCTTCGCCTCAACCATACAAAGCTTCTCCAATGGAATCGAGCGCCAGTGATCACCTCCAGGGAGGTTAGCCACTTTTCGAGCTTAATTTAACTATGGTTTGGAGCTTTATGAAGTGAATGTTAATACCATATATTAGCCGTTAGATCTGACCTAGGTTGCATGTTGATGGTGTCGGTCGAGTTTCATCCCAATCTGAGCTCAATCGAGCTGGATCACTTCAAACATGGACGGTCTCCATGGCTCACATAGGGGCGTGGGATGGATCTTGGCCCATCCGCGCATTTTGATGGACGGCGAGATTAAAATCATTATATATATATATATATATATATATATATATATATATATATCATATCATATATATATATATATATATATATATATATATATATATATATATATATATATATCCTCAATTGCGATTTAATCTCAACTATTCAATCCTTGATCTGACTGAGGAGAAAACGATCATCGCCACGCTATGATGTGACAAGATAACCAATCATATGCCATGTAAAGCATGTCATGTTAGTGACACCATATAATTAATAATATAAAGGATCTAAATTCTTAATCACCAAACTTTCTAAAATCTATATCTAAGTGTAGAAAAATCAAAAAAATATTAAATAAATTGCATATGAAAAATATTTGAACATAGAATATTCTAAAATTAATTTCAATTGATTTTGAATAGTATTTTCTTGAATTTGGGTTTTATTGGGAATGTTAATTTTCTAATTACCCTTTAATTACTTCTCTAATTAATCCCAAATATTTTGTGCTTAATTAGTGGATGACTCCTGCCTCCCTTAATTTTCTTGGGATTTATTGATAGCTTAATTAGGGAATTTTTAATTCATTCCTTAATTACTCCCTTAATGTAATTAAGCTTAATTAAGAATATAATTAGTGGTTTAACCCTCTGATTGAGCCAATTAAGTTTTGAATAAGTGAATGTGAGGTTTAGGGAATAATTTTGAGATACTTTCCTTGAGATATTCCATAAACCCCCTTTTCTTTCTTAATATATTTTTAATTAAGGGTTAATTCATTAATTTACCCCCTTAATTAAGTTCATGAAATTCTAAAACCTTCCAGAACTTATATAATCTATCTTGGATAGATTCTTAGGTGTTTAAGAGCCTATGCACATTAATGAAATCAAAATCCAACTCATTTGTGTGAGATGGGTTATGAAATTACTTAAGTTAAACCCCTTAGTTTAATTAATCATTAATCATGAGCCAAATTGCATTAGGCCTTTTCCTCCTAGGTGCATTGCAAATTTAAATTCCTTGTAAGGTTTTATGTCATCTCATTTGCTCATGATTGTTTGGTTAAATATGCTAAGGTGGTATAGGTTAGGGGTAATTAATACACTTAATTCATACATTAACCTATTCCAAATATAAAATGGATATAATCATCTAAAAATTGAACTTAAATATCATGCACATGTGAGAATGGGTTAAGAACAACAAACTCACCTCACATTTCTCAAATTAAATCAAACTCAAAATAAAACCAAACCTTCTTTAAAAATAATTTGATTTGCATTAAGCTTTCTTATTTCATAAGATTGTCTTTAGCAATTAATTAGGGTGAATGTCTTTACATGCTTTCATCATTTTAGTTCCATCCCAACATGCTAAATGTGTATATCATATGAATTTCATGCATTCATTTTTTTAAAATCAAAATGAAAGTGAAATATTTTCTTTTATGTCAAATTGTATGTTTTAAAGATAGCTAAGTACTTATATTTATTACTTAAGAGTGTATTATTATTATTAAATCCAAATTATTTTCAAAATATATGAATTAATTACCAACACTAAAATTGTACTTATATTTTATTTATGCTTGTATATGACTAAAATATTGATGTTTTGTTCCTTCCTCTCTCTTTTTAGTATAATTTTGAATAGGATTTGGAAAAGTGTTTAGTTTTTTGAAAAGAACCTAACACTTGCCTAATTCCATTTCCTATTTATTCCTATGCTATTACTTAAGAAGGATATCTACACTTGTACATATAAATTTCATAAGCAATAAAAATCAACCAACACAAACTTTTGCATCCTTTCTTTTTTATTCATTTCTTTGTACATATCCTTATATTTAAGGAAAGTGGTATATTAGTCTAGACAACCCTGGGGTTGCGAGACTTTAAGTAGCCCTAAGTAGGTCTTGTACCTTACACCCCTGGTTAACAATGGCGTCATACTCACTTATGCCTTTCATACATTCATGTGTGCATATAAAAATTGGATAAGAAACCATTTTTTCTACTTAATGAAAATCATACATCATAAGCATTCAAAATTTCTTTAAGTAAACCACTTAGCATTCATTATAAGGTGAGCTAAACATTCTCATTTGATGTATAGATATGCTTAGGATTCATCCATATGCATGTTATACATGTTGGGAAAGAAATGAAGTGATGTATGTTTTGTGAATTTAGTTCCTTTTACTTAATCTTAAAATGTCTTTCTTTTGGAATAGGTTTTCTTAGAATTGATCTAAACTTAAGATTAATTAAAATACATAATAAACATTCACTAAATGAAACTAAACATGAATCCACTTTAGAAATTACTTAAGGTAGGAAGGAAAGAGAAGTTCCCTTCTCTCTTCCCTCTCTTTAAAACTTAGTAATTAATTGTAAGATTCATTCAAACCAAATAAAAATACAAAATAAAATAAACCCAAATTAGTAAAATAACTTAAATGAAATCATCTTCTAAGTTGAACACTTTCACATTTAGAAAATACAAACCCTAAAGCCATAGTTAAGCATACCACACAAACCTTCTAAAGTACACACATTTAGACTAAGTCACCACTTCTAGTTTTAGGCTAGGGTGGTGCATGATTTGATAATTACTTTTATTTTTTGATATCTATTTTAGTATGGATGTTATGGTGAATGTGCGTAGAATGAATTATAGGATGATTTAGTCAAATCATTATTTTATGTAGGGGATTGTGCTTAAGGGGCGCTATAATAAATAAAAATATAAATAATTTTGTTGTATATGTGTTTATACCCCTAAGTATAATCCAATAGGCCAGGTGGATTTAGTCACCCATGTGTGAGGTGATAAGTCTAATATACATGCTTGGGATTTGTGTGGTTTGTTTATTAATCTATTTTGTGTGTTAGCTAGATTTATTTTTTCTTTTCATGTAATTTTTACAATTAGAATTTTGGAATGATAGTTATGGGGATTAGGATGAGAATTGGTCATAAGATCTCATCTTATGTACCATGTGAAACCTTTGGAGCAACCACCGTCCAATCATCCAAAAGAAAGAACCAAAGAAGAAAGAAAAAAATAAGAAGAAAGAAGAAAAGAAGAATGAAGAAATAATGCTTGAAGACCCCCATAAAAATAAATTCCTTGCTTAATTTTACTTAATTCATTTGTAATCTAGGTTGTATAAGGGTAGAGCTCGGCTACCCAATTTATTTTTGGGTTTGTGCGGTGGTGCCCGACCACAAATGGCATCTTATTCTTTTGTGTTAGCTTTATAAATTGATTGATGATTTGTTTAGCTTGTGCATTAAGATGGCATCCTTTTCCTAGTTTCTTCCTTGCTTGATGTATGGCCTGAATGTGGATTAGGCTCTTATAAAAAAATAAATCTTCTACCAAATTAATCAATTCAAAATTAAAAATAAAGAATTCATAACCTCATTTAAAGCTTAGATTAAAAATCAAGATAAAAGAATTAGCAACCCCTTAGCTCGATGAGCATTCCTTTTACAAGATCATGTACAAATGCATATTATTTTCACTCTTGATTGGAGGAATTCCACCTTTGCTAGAGAAACTTGGCTTGACCTTTCAGAGCCATGATGGAAATACACCTCCTACGATTTTGGCCAATAATCTTACTTCTCATGCATATGAATCCTATGAGTCAAATGATTGTCCAAAATGAAAATAACATGTAACATGATTTGTATTAGATTTAGGTCATTTGAAGCATGCCCTTTATATGATCTAGTCTCTTTTGGTAGTGAGTTTAAAGACTTACTCTCTTTCTAAATAAATATATATCTTGCATAAAACATATGACTTGCTACATGAATTTAAAATCATAGGAGGAGTTAGTTGGCCACCCAGTTGTAAGTCCAAGTAGTCGGGTGGTTTGTCCTCTCTTGTGGAGGCAAACCAAATACTCATTATCGCCTTAGATTTAGGTAATGCTTTTGGCCCTCACCAAAGCTCCATAGATTTAAGTCCTAATGTTACTTCTCCCTTTTATGGGCCATAAGCATAAATCCTCACCTCTTAGGCATTTCCATAATCTTGTGTTATGAAATCATAAGCTCTAAACTTCTAATAAAAAGTTAACTCAAATGAATAATTCAATTTCAAAAATATAAATCCCAACCATAGGATAGTTTGAGATGCCCGCTAGGTTTTCTAGCGTCATGAACATCTCCTACTTATCTTCCTTTGGCTTTGATAATAACTCCCTCTCTTTGATCAATCAATTTGATCTTCCAAAATAAACTAATCGATTGATAGTCCTATCTATTTAAATATTTAGAGACAACAATTACTTACCTTAATCAAGAGTATTCCTAAGGGATCTTATTCCTTAGGATGTAATTAACTGTGGGGGCTTGCCCCTGTAGGGAACTTAACGAACCTGATTTAAAATAAATCCTGCTTTACTTTTCCATATAAAGTAGGGGAAGAATCTTTGGTACACATGCAAACTCATTGTCCTTAGGAGTTCTTTTTGAGGTGATTAGGTCCATTATAGGGTGGTGACTTATATCTTTAGAGATAATACACCTCTCCTCAATGTCATTCCTGATCACCCTCAATAAGAATATCTACGGATCTACGTGGTGTCAAAAATGCATAAAAAGGAGATGTATATTTCTAACTTCATTTTATCCCGCGTAGAGTGAAAATGAAAGTATATATTTATCCTTTAGAAATCTTATAAAAATTTCATCACACAATCATGAGTATTTCAAAGAAATCACTTCATTGGAGGTTCACAACATTAAAGAATTGATAACATTCTACGTGCCATCGTTGAGTGAGAGTGGCAAAATAAGAACTCAATTTTATAAATCTGAAGAGTCTTATCCTCACAATTTTGATCGGCCTACTCAACATCAAAATTATGATGAGATAGTGCCAACAAGAATACCAATATACTATCCACAAAAATTACAAAGAATGATGTATAAGCTTGGAATTCAAATTGGAACTGTTAAACATAGAACTCAAATCTTTAATAGTATGTGGAGCCAAAGAAGTCCTTAAGCATCACGAAGAAGTGATAAGTTTATCACTAAAGGTCTTGGGATCAGGCACAAATCTCATCAAAATAAAGTTTTATATAATCTAATAGAAGCTGAGATCGAAACTAATAGTGATGAAAAAGATGATCACCATAAAATTCTTCTTACAAATGATGAAAAGTAGAAGCCCGCACCTAAGAACTCGAATATGGTGGACAAACAACTACTATGGATGAACTCAAAGAAATCAACCTATGAGTGAGGATGATCCCCATCCAACTTTTATCAGTGCCCTTCTACCTGATGAGAAAGTTGAAGAGCTAAAAATGCTACTTTATGAATTCAGATAATGCTTTGCCTGGACATATTCTAAAATGTCAGGCTTATCCCCTGATGTAGTAGTTCATAAACTTGATAATAAATCATATGTGACATCTCTTAAGTAAGCTCCTATATGAATGAGATTGGAGATTGAAGAACAAGTAATTATCGAAACTAAGAAGCTGATCGAAGCAGGCTTCATCTGGGAGGAGAAGTATGAAGATTGTATAGCCAACATTGTCCCAATTAGGAAGAAGAGCGGTCAAATTCGTGTCTGTGTTGACTTTCGAGAGCCAAATAAGGCGTGCCCAAAAGATGACTTCCCGCTTCCAATATCATAACTATTAGTGGACAATACTTCCAACTACGATATGTTCTCATTCATGGATGGATCATCGGGATACAATCAAATCAAGATGGCTCCTAAAGATGAGAAGCACATCTTTTAGGACACCAATTGGTATATACTGCTACACAGTCATGTCTTTTGGTTTAAAAATGCTAGAGCTACATCCCAAAGAGTCATGACACATTTTGATGAGTTGATTCACTAGAAGGTGGAATGTTATGTTGATGATTTGGTGGTGAAGAGCTTAAATCATGAAAATCACTTTGAAGACTTGAGAATTATATTGGAGAGAATTAGAAAATATGATCTCAAGATGAATCCTTTAAAATGTACATTCGAGGTATCTTCTAAAAAATTCCTTGGGTATATTGTATGTCACAGAGGAATTAAGATTGATCCTGCTAAAATCAAGACAATTATGGAGATGCCTCCACCGAAGAGTTTGCATCAGCTCTGTTCTTTACAAGGATAGCTTGCATTTATCTGATGATTTATATCAAATCTATCAGGATACTGTCAACCATTTGTAAAGTTGATGAAGAAGGATGCTCCATTCAAATGGGACAAGCCTTCAATATCATTAAAAGCTACTTGTTAAATCCACTAATCCTTGCAGCGCTTACTCCTGGGAAGCCCCTAATTATATACTTAGCTAAATTAGAAGAGTCTCTTGGAGCATTATTGGCACAACATAATGAAGAAAGCAAAGAGGATACTTTTTATTATATCAGTTGGAGGTTGATAGGAACAGAAAAGAGATACTCTCCGATAGAGAAGCATTGTTTGGCATTGATCTTTACAGTCCAAAAGCTCTATCACTATATGTTATCTCACAAGATTACCCTCATCTCAAGGATCAATCCGCTGAAGTACTTGATGACAAGACCAACGTTGACAGGTGGCTTAGTAAGATGGGCAATATTACTTTTATAATTTGACATCACATATGTTCCGCAGAAAGCAGTAAAGGAGCAAGTCTTAGCAGATTTTCTTGTTGCACATTCCATCCCTATGGACTCTTCTCTTAACAATTATTTTCCTGATGAGAAAATTATGCTCATTCATGAAAGAGAAAAATCATAAATTTAAGAAATGTACTTTGATGGAGCCTCATCGATCAAACAAGTCCAACCTCTAAATTTCCCAAGGGTAAGAACAGGAATTGACATCATCTTCATAACACCAGAAGGAGGAATAATGAGATGATCATATGGGTTGATCGAGCCAAGAAATAATAATGAAGCCAAATATGAAGCATTAGTGGGAGGTCTTGAAGAAGCAATTTTCATAAGCATTCCAAACTTACATATTTTTTCGTGATTCTCAGCTTATTATAAATCAAGTACTTGGCATCTATAAAATCAACAAGCTTGAGTTAGCTTTCTATCACAAGGGAGTTCTTGAGCTTATGAAGTAAATACTAAATATCACATTAACTCAAGTCTCTTGATCCGAGAATAACAAAGCAGATTGCTTAGCAAAATTAGCTAAGGAAATGACATATTTGAATGGTGATTATGTCATGATCGGGATATTTACTCGATAAATTCTAGAGCCAGTGAAGTACCAATCCCCACAGGTAGAGAGGTTATTAAATTCGACATAGTAGGATGTGACTCAGGTTGCTCCTCATTCTCCTTGAAATCATTAAGGAGTTATAACAAGTATAGCCAAGCATGAGATTGCCTCAAAAGAATAGTATGAATCCTTTATAATAGAAGAAACATATGATTGGAGGCAACCCTTCATTGACTACTTTAAAAAAGGCAAATTACCAAGTAATAAATCACATGCAGTTCAAATTAAGAAGAGAATATTGCGATATACTTTTGTCAACAACACTTTATATTGTAGATCCTTTGAACAAATGTGGCTACTATGCCTAAATATAGATGAAGGTACCAAAGTGATGGTTGAAGTTCATGAAGGACTTTATGGTGTACATCAATTAGGTCTTAAGATGATAGTAAAGATCAAAAGGATGGGCTATTATTGACTATCTATGGTGAGAGACTGCATCAATCATGCTAAGAGGTGTCATGAATGTCAAATACATGGGAATATAATCCATCAACCTTCAAATCCACTACACCCAATAATAGCATCTTGGCCATTCAAATGTTGGGGTATAGATGTAATTGGACCAATTGATCCGCCATCATTAGCAGGATATTGCTTCATCCTAAGAAATAATTATCTTTAAGTTTACCCCATTTAAAGAAGTTACTGCTGATCGAGTGATTAACTTCTTTATGCATAATGTGGTCTATAGATTTGGAGTGTCGCATTGAATAATTTTTAATAATGGCATAGCTTTTAAAAATACAAAGATTTATAGATTCGTCGATCGATACAAAATTGATTGACAATATTCTTCAATATATAATCCAAAGGTAAATGGTTTGGCAAAAGCCTTCAACAAGACATTGGTCAAACAACTCAAGAAGATCCTCACTACAAATAAAAGAGAATGGCATACCAAACTAATAAAGGCATTATGGGCATATCAAACTACCTACAAGATGCTGACTAAAGCCACTCCTTATTCATTAGTATTTGAAACTAAAGTTCTTTCGCTCGAAGTTGAGTTGCCATCACTTCGAGTAGCCATCCAATACAATCTAATTGAAGATCAAAATGCTCATTTGAGAATGAAGGAACTCAGTGTGCTTGATGAAGTTAAATTGCAAGCTCATCAAAATTTGGAAGTTTATTGACCAAAGATGTCCAAGGCTTTTGACCATACGGTGCAGCCTCGAACATTCTAAAAAGGGGAATTGGTCTTGGTGCTGAGAAGACCAATTATTCTAATCAAAATTGGTGATAAATTTGGGCCAAATTGGGATGGCTCTTTTTTCATTAAAAAAGTGTATCAAGGAGGGGCATACCAACTCATTGACTTAAAGGGTGAAAGAGCAATGCCAACCAATTAATGGTCGATACCTGAAAAAGTATTATACATGATAAATACATTCTCGAGGTACAATAGAAATCCTCCTGCAAGACAGTATTTTTTAGTATATCTATTTAGGTTGGCATCGTGCTTCATGGTTAGATCCTTAAATAAATATACTTACTCAAGAGGAAACAATTTTTTTAGTGAAAATTTTCCTGTTAAGATGGGGCATTTTTATATTTATATACATAGATTAAATCAATGTTATACATTAAAACTCTCCTAAGATCAAATGTATCAGCTCATACATTGATATATCTTCTTAAATTATTTTAAGCTTTTTCAAAGTGCTTTAGAATTTCCCCTATAAGATGGGGTATTTTTATATATTTAGATAAATTGAAATTATGCTATAAGACAAAATTCATGAATATATTCTAATTCAGGTTGACATCGAGCTTTATGCCAAAATCAATATATCTATAATTCTATTATTAAGTTGTAAGTTCTTGCAGGAACAAAAAGAATCTATTTCTACGCATGAAAAGACAGCCCTAAATATCAAAAGTTTATCTCCCAGATTTGCCAAATTCTGAAGATCAAGTCAAAAGAACTCTCAATTTTGGAAGCTTCAATCAACGGAGTTGGAAAAGTATCAACCTCTACATCTTGTAGTCTAGGACATGGGTGGGTTTTAAAGGTCAAACTCAACAAACCCACAAATGTGGCCGAGTCACTGATGCTCTTCTCACTCAACAAGCCATGAGAAAAGGCCACAATGAAAGAACTCACGTTCGTTAGTTTGATGATTGCATCACTAACCCATCATAGCTTAAGTCGAAGACATGAGTAGGCTCTAAAGGTCTAACTTAACAAGCTTATAAATGGTCAAGTTGTTGACGCTCTCCTCACTCAATAAGTCATAAGAAAGGCTGTAGTGAAAGAGCTCCTACTCGTTAGTCCAATGATGATAGTTGTTCAATCTCAAATTGAATCTAGCTTAGTGATTACAAGCAACCATAATCCAAGAGATCTTTCTACTTGATTGATAGACCAAGATGATGAGGATACTCTCAATTCAGAGATACCTCAAGTCAATCTTTATATTGCCTGCAGGGTGATATTTTAATCTATTCTCAAATGATCTAATCAAGCATAAAGTATAGAGCAAAGCCAATTTTCTCATCAAATCCACCAAAACAAAAAGCACAAGAGTGATAAAGGAATGTTGATTTTCACTAATATAACAAGATAATATATTACTGATAAAAAATGGGAAAAGTACATCATAGGAGCCTAGACTGCAGCTCCTAAAGTTGTGTTGAATAAACTGTTAAAGACTGATGCTCACTCTCAGCAAACTATAAAGCCTCTACAACTTTGGTCGACCTCGATTTACCATCATGATATCTTGTAGCTGTTTTCTACCCATAGCTCGAGCTCTCCTATCCTGCTCAACCTGCAACTCCTTGATCCTGCTATTCTAGAAGTGGCATCCATTGAACTCGATGGTATAGGGTCTCGACTCTTCTCAAACTCATCATGTGCTAGGTCACCCACCTCCATGTTGAGCCTGAGCTGCTCCCGAAGCTCTACCAGTGAAGCGCGGGAGTAGATGGTGCTAAGTGATCTCATCTAGTGGATAAAAAACTCTACATCTCTCTGAGAGTCTCCAAGTACCTGAGAACTGCCCCACCAAGCCAGTGCAAGCTAGAAGATCCAGAATGATGTTTGTGTATAATGTGAAGCTGTCTAGTGACTCTAGTGAGTCCAAAGTAAGCCGAGAAATCACATCCCTCAAAAACACCAAGCCATAATCCTACATGCCCCTGTCACGTGGATCAGGTGTCCAAGGATATTGATGGTAGATCTCAGACTCATAACCTACATCAGGCATTACAAGAAATAAATGAAAATAATCAGCATAAAGTAAAGCAATAAATGTAAAGAAATGCAACTGAAGAACAAAGAGAAGAAGAAAGTACCTGAACATGATGAATCTAACTGAACTAGTGTGCAATAAGTGGCATAGTCCTTGCTAACCTTCAATATCTTATAAGCTCTAAAGCTATATGTTGGCACAGTAGAAGCCCCACTAGGTACAAGGTCTCTCATCTCAAAAGTCTCCCAGGAGAATGGATAGAGTAAGGCTCAGTAAGGAAAAGTGGCTCCACATAAGAGTAATAAAATTTAAGGTGGTAGTAGCAAAGGCGGCACACTCAACAGCTCAACTCCAAAGTCCTCAATAGAATATCCAATACTAACTGACGCATGTGGTACCTCATCAGGAGTCGAAAGTCATCGTGGAAGTGGACTCATGGAATAATCAACTGAAGCTTGAACAGGCTCTGTAGAATGACTGTACCTACATCTATAAGCTGGTGAAGAAATCTTAGTGTAGCTAGGAGCAAAATCCCTAGCTCTAACTCTACTATGAGGTGTAGTGTCCTCAGCCTTGACCTGCTCATCAACTAAAGCATCTGTCATGAATCAAATTAAAATATCAGGTATATTGAATATATCTTAATGATGCAACAAAGAAGATGACATAAGTATTGAAAGAGAGTAAGATAAAGATTATACCTCTAGCGCTGCTATCTCCTATCGATGGTGACCGATGATGGGTTCTCTGACCTCGAGGAACTCCCAAAGACCCACTCTACGCTCATATCTCTTCATGTCATGCTCCAAAAAAGGAGCAAAAGATAGTTATACCCAATTGAGGTGAGTATAGACCCCTATTCTAGAGGAGCTATCAAAAAATGAGAGTCACAAGTCTCAAGAATGTAGCCAAACTATAGAGACAGCATAATAATGTCTCGAGACACTGCCCTAGTCTTCCTGACATCTACTATCCCTAAGATGAATGGTCGGCCATCATGAGCTGTACACTAAGAAAATTTGAACTATCATGCAACAAGATTGGGTTGATAGCCCTAAATGATAACTGACTAACCAAACATGTAACACAACCAACCTAGACAGCTAAAAAGGTACTCAACCACTCCCAATGTCTATCGACTATAGAATAGTGAGGCTCTACCACTCCCATCAAAGCCATCGGTAAGATCATTCTCTGTCAAGTCAGGTGGCAAACCAATTGTATCTGGTTGGTGAACTAACAAACATCGATCTCTGGCCAAGTGACATTCAAAGAAGAACAGGCATACCATATCTCTCTCAAAAGTAGATGATGCTATGTACAGCTGAATAACTATAGGATATCCTCACTCTGGAAAGTATGTTAGGTACTTGAAGCAAGCAAAGGCTCCATGTACATGAGGGTGAATCTAAGCATATAAGTAATGCCAAGA
The DNA here is from genome assembly GCA_021442155.1 of Cymbidium sinense. Classification (NCBI taxonomy): domain Eukaryota; kingdom Viridiplantae; phylum Streptophyta; class Magnoliopsida; order Asparagales; family Orchidaceae; genus Cymbidium; species Cymbidium sinense. The sequence goes on from CM038218.1 coordinate 102,949,822, forward strand.
CAAGGTAACATCACGTCTATCCAATGAATCTTCTCAAAAATTGCCCCAAGAACTTTATAAACTCTAACTAGTACTTGGAACTAATGAGATCCGTTCACCTCATAAATCCTGGTGGCTACTAATAAAACACCTGGGCATATATACCTCTCTGTAATCAGTAGCACAAAGATGTAGAGCTAAGTAGCTATGAACCCTGCTAAGAATAACTCCTTGCTCAAATCATGTATAACTAGAGAAGCGCCCAACTAGTAAAGAAGGCTCTACAGTATCCTCAGACAAACCACTGACATCTGACACTCCCAATCCAAAGGATCATATAGAAATACAGACTCCTCAGATAATGCATGCTCTTGTAAGAAACTTTGAATCCATGTACTCAAGGGAAGTGTAACATGTGAGCACCTGAGATACCCTAAGTTCTGAAGGTCTAGTGGTAGTGGCTCAAAAGATCAATTTAAGTAGGTGACATGACTAATCTACCTCATTGATCACCATCAACTGAAGGTTATCTATGAAATAACTCTACGTCAGGAGGAACACACTCGTTGTAGCGGTAGCTAGATATTATAAGGCATGATACTATATGTAAGTCCCAAAGTGTAACTATCAACTACTCTGAACCTATCCAACATGTGTTCTGACTAGTATCCCAAAACTCTACAACTCCGTAAGCCTAAGTAGGGGGAGTGCCACTAAAGTTAAACATATACACATAAATTGCCTCGTATATGCCAACCATCCATAAAGTATCTCTATGTGCTCATAAAATATACCTAGTTTAGGTAACATAGCCACGTGGAAGAGTATAATCTGACCCACTGGCAAATCTCTAAGAAAGTCTGAAGTGCTCAACTGTAACTGACGATGGCTCAGAAGTCTAGATTGTCTAGCTTGCTCAACGTTGTTAGAAGCAGTCTGTAAAACATCATAATATTTGGAGCTGACCTGAGCTACTATGTTATCCAAAGGATTGTAGTCTCTGCATTTCAACTTAATGATAGTCACCCAATCTGCAGGATCCTCAGAAGCAACAGAGTTTGAAGTATAGTCAGGAAGCATGGAGGAGCTCGTAAAGAAACCTCGATAAAAATCATGTTCTCTCAACATATCGGTGTGTTGTTCAATCTTATCCCTAATATTAGCATCTCCACGAGGATCGGTTCACACCCCAAAAATAGCCTCGCTAGGCTCAGTAGATGACAAGTCATCAAGTCTTTTCCAACTGAACGTTCTCCTATCAAGTGATCAGAGAAATAACACATAAGAATCCAAGTGACAGCATAACAAAGCATAAACAAAAAAGAGCTATACTAAGAAGCAATAAAAAGAAGGGGAATAAAAAAGAGAGAAGAAAATCAATATGGTCAATCAGTTTTCAACAAATATAACTTGCTTCATGCGCAAATCATATTTGTTAAGAGGCATTTGTTGACCTTCATATATACCACATGAGTTGAATCGAGCTTATAAAATGAATTTGATAGACATTGGATGCTTTAGAGCACAAATTGGAGCTAAAATACACTAAATATCACCGAAATCAATCAAAATGACCTTCGATCGATGAAAGGACTTCGCCATTGTTGACCTCCACATATGTGTCAAAGTCAAGCCAAGTCTACAAATCAAATTTGGTAGACTTCAGAGGTGCAATGCGCAAATCAGGGCTAAAATATACTGGATATCACCAAAAATAGTCAAAGTGATCTCTAATCGATGAATGGACTTTGCTGTCATGTTCAGAACATCAAAATTGAGCAGAATATAAATATCACAAAATATAATGAGCAATCATTAAGCGCTCGAGCTATCAATGTCGAGGTGCATATCAGAGTCGAGAAGCTATGATGATGATCAAACAATCTCCATTCATGAAACTAATCATGTTGTTAACTTTAAAATATCAAAAACTATCAAATGAGACTATCCATGTTCAAATCGGACGAGTCTGTGCAAATTTCTAATGATTAAAAGTGGCAGTGCGCAAATTATGGCTAAAATGCACTAGACGTCATTGAAAATGGTCAAAATGACCTCGATCAATGAATGGACTTCACCGTCACATTCAAAACATCAAAATTGACCAAAATATAAATATTATAAAATTTAACGATCAATTGATTAAGCGCTCGAGCTATCAATGTGTCGACATGCATATCAGAATCGAGAAGCTGCGATGATGTTCAAACGACCTCAGTTCATAAAATTGATCATGTCGTTAGCTTTGAAATATCATAAACTATCAACTAAGACTATCTGCGCTCAATTTGGATAAGTCTATGCAAATGTTGAATAATCAGAAGTGACAGCACACAAATCGAGGCTAAAATGCATAAGATGTCATCAAAATCAACTCAAATGACGTCTAATTGATGAACAGACTTTGCCATTATATTCAGAATGTCAAAACTAGTTAGAATATAAAGATTGCATGACTTGATGATCAACCGAGCAAGCGCTCGAGTCATCAACGTTCTTACATGTATATCAAAGTCAGGAGGTCTCAATGCAAGCCAAACGACCTCTGTTCATGAAATTAATTACGTTGTTAGCTTCAAAATATCAACATCTATCAAATAAGATTGTTCACACTTAATTCAGATAAGTCTACATGAAAATCAAGTGGTTGAAAATGGTGACATGCATTTTGAGCTAAAATTGATGCAATTTGATGCCAACCTGAACCAAACGGCCTTCGATCGTGAAACGAACTATATCATTGCGTTCAAAACATCATAATTATCTTAAATTGATATAGACTATATGAGTTTATCAGCACAAAATTCACATTAAAACTGTTAAATCAATTTAAATTTTTTTTAAAATTCCTAAATTACCCTCCTCCACATGCAACTATTCCCTCCACTCTCTTTCCTTAACCGCACAAAAAAAAACTACTCACGTCTCTCCTTCAACTACATAAAATAAAGAAAAAGGTTTTTTTTCATTTTCCTCTCTTCCTCCATTCCCATGTTATGGTTCCCTCTGCACAGGTAATTCCTTCTCCCCTCTCAACCTCCTGCGTTCCACTCCGCAAATGCCTGTCCGCTGGCACAATCCCGCCAGCCCGCACCTCGCCACGCGTCCTGTAGTCATGTTCCAAGCCACCGTCCCACTGCCTCTAGCTGCCTCACGACCTGCCTCCAGCAGCCCTGATCTCTCCTGCAAGTCCGCAGGGCTGTTTTGCATCCACTCCCGCCTCTGCAAGCAGCTCTCCAACCCGTCTCCATAAGTCCTCCACAACCCACGCATCCCGTATCCTGCACGACCCGCATTCGGCCACACCCATCGACCCGTGCCTCCGACCCATTTCGCCGACCCGTTCTGCCGACCCGACCTGCACCGTTCCTTCCTTTCCACTGCACGCGCCTCCAACCCGTGCCTCTGGCCTGCATCCTTCTGATCCACTCCGCAGCCGGTGCAACCCAGACCCCTGCACCTCCGTAGCCTGCGCCACAGCCTTCAAACCGCAAAACCGTACCAACCCACTATCCGACCCGCAAGCGCGCATCCTGCAAGCCCATTTCACCATGCCTTCTTCCCACAACCCGTAACCCATCCAATTTTCGCTTCACCGCAAATGGGAAGAATCATCAAGAGAAATTCTTTTCGTTCAGCATTTCACTCTTCACTTTGTCCTTCCATTTTTTGCAAAAGGAAGAACATTATCAAGAGAAATTCTTTTAATTTTCGTCAGATTTCAGATTATCTCCTCAAATTCACCTCGCCACAAATCGGGGAAGAACACCGTCAAGAGGCGAATTCCTCTCTTGATTTTCGGCATACCCAAGCTTGTTCTCTTACAAATATCAGTAAAAAATGAGTGAACATGTATATATATATATATATATATATATATATATATATATATATATATACATGCTTATGTTTCTTATATATATATGGCCTGGCTCAAGAGGGCTGACGAGATAAAATTCTCTGGTCGCAAAGACACCGCTTACGCTCAAGAGGGCATAAGTAAGCCAACATCCATTAGATGTCTCTAAAATACTCCAAATTTTATCTAATTTTAGATTTAGAAAAAAGAGGAATGAATATATATTGCATTTGTCTTCTTCAGTTTAAAGGCCTCATCGCGTGCTCAAGAGGGCATGAGATGAAAATTATTGTGGTGTGAAGACACCATCGCTATACTCAAATGGGCATACAGTAAGCCAAAACACCTCGATGCACCTACAATGACGGAGGTCTAGAAATTTAGACTAAAATTCAGGACTTAAATAAATTCAAATGGGAATTACCTAAATTTAACACTACCATTATCGATCCCAAGTCTAGATGTGAAAAGTGGAGGGTTGCAATAGGTAGTCGATAGCCAGCATAAAACTTGTCAAAATAATCATGACATGAATCCTTTAAATCATTATGTTAATGCTACGCCCCTGGAATGATGTATGGCGAATACAAGGAAAATGTGCAAGGACCGCTGCGGTGCAGTGTTAAATAAGCAAGGTTCCCATTATGGACGAATGTAGCAAAGAAGTTAGTCCATAAAACTAGAATTAGGTATATCTTGGAATATAGGTACTCTTACATGTAAATTAATGGAATTAATAGATATTATGGTTCATAGAAAAATAAATATTTTATGTGTTCAAGAAACTAAATGGGTTGGGGAGAAGGCCAAGGAGATTGATAGTTTAGGTTTTAAACTTTGGTATTTAGGTAGAAGTCTAGAAATAAAATGTAGTGTGATTATAGATAAAAGTTTGAAGGATAATGTTATAAATATTAATAGATGTGGAGATAGAATTATAGCTTTAAAGATTATTATTGATACTAAGATTATCAATGTTATAAGTGTTTATGCTCCTCAAGTAGGTTTGGATGTAAGCTCAAAAGAAAATTTTGGAATGAATTAGAGGGATTAATATAAAAGATACATCTTGAAAAAAAAGTATTTATTGGAGGAGATTTAAATGGACATGTTGGTAGAGTGGTAGAAGATTTTAAAAGTATTCATGATGGCTATGGATTTGGAGTGACTAATGAAGAAGGTGGGACTACATTAGATTTTTCCTTAGCTTATGATTTTGTAGTTGCTAATACTTTATTTAAGAAAAGAGATGAACATATTATTACTTATAAAAATGGATCTAGTAAAACACAGATTTATTTATTTCTAATGAGAAAAATAGATCATTTAGATTATAAAGATTGTATGATTATTCCAAGTGAAAGTTTAAGTACCCAACATCGATTATTAGTTTTAGATTTTAAGATGAAAGATTGTAAGAAGAAATATAAATCAAATTATTGTCCTACGATTAGATGGGGACACTTAAAGAACACAAATAAAAGTATTTTTAAGAGCAAGCTACAAGAGCTTAGAATTTGGGATGTTCATAAAGAAGCTAATATTATGTGAGAAAAAGTATCAAGTAAAATTAAGCATGTTACTAAAAATGTGCTTAGAGAATCAAAAGGAAAAGCTTTTTTAATAAAAATAGTTAGTGGTGGAGTCAGAGTGTGCAAGAAAAGATAAGAAATAATAAGCATTGTTATAAAATTTGGTTTAGATGTAAAAACTTGGAGAATTGGGAAAGATATAAAGTGGCCTGTAGAGATTCTAAGAAAGTAATATATGATACAAAAAATTTAGCTTTAGATACCAAAGAAAGTGAAAGATGCATGTATAAGTTAGCCAACCAAAGAGACGGGAGAAGTAAAGACCTAGTTCAAGTGAGGTGTATTAAAGATGAAGATAATAAAGTACTTTTCTTAGAAAAAAGATATTGAAAATAGGTGGAAGAGATATTCTGATAAACTTTTCAATGAAGGATCTGAATGTGCGATTGATTTTAAAAACCTTAATACCCTAAACAAAAATAGATAATTATATTTTTACCATTGTACTAGTAAATCTGAAGTTAAGAAGTTTTAAAAGAAAATGAAATATGGAAGCGGTAGGACGATGATATTCGTAGAGTGTGGAAATGTTTAGGAGATTAAGGAATTTTTTGGCTTATAAATCTTTTTTGTTATTTTAAAAACTAAAAGATGTCGAGATGAGTGGAGAAAAAGTTTATGGGTTCTATATTTAAGAATAAAGGTGATGCATAAGAGTGTGCATAGAGGGAATTAAGTTAAATACATTAAAATTATGGAGAGAGTAATTGAGCATAGGTTACGATGTGATACAAAAGTTTCTCACAGTTTGGTTTCATGTCGTAGATCTACTATGGATGTTATACATTTGTTAAGAGGTTTGATGGAGAAGTATAGAAAGTAAGGATGATTTACATATGATATTTGTTGATTTAGAAAACTTATGATAAAGTTTCAAGAGATGTTCTTTAGAGTTCTAGAATAGAAAGGAGTTAATATTGGTTATATTCAAGTCATTAAGGATATGTATACTAGAGGTGTTACTTGTGTCCAAACACAAGGAGGATTGAAAAAAAAATTTTCCCATTTCAATTGGATTACATCAAGGATCGACTTTAAGCCATCTTTTTTGCTTTGGTGCTTACTTGAATTTATAGGAATATGTACCTTGGTGTATGCTTTTTATTGATGACATTCTTCTTATTGATAAGACTAGAGAGGGAGTCTAAGAGAAACTTGAATTATGTATGTCAACATTAGAGTCTAAAGGTTTTCATTTAAGTAGATCTAAAACTGAATATATGAAGTGTAATTTTAGTTGTGGAAGTTCTAGTGGTAGTGTTGTGACATTAGGTGAACAAGTCATTAATAAGAGTGATATTTAGGCTCTATTGTTCAAAATGATGGTGAAATAGATGGAGATGTTATTAGTAGAATTCAAGTTGAATAGTTGAAGTGGAGGAATGCATCGGCTTTGTGTGATAGAAAAGTTCCACTTAAACTTAAGGGAAAATTTTATAAGATGGTGGTAAGACCAATGACTTATAGTACAGAATGTTGGCCAATAAAACGAAGCATAAGACTAAGTTAAGTGTTACGATGAGGATGCTTAGGTGGATGAGTGGCTTTACTCTTAGAGATAAAATGTGAAATGAGTATGTTCAAAAAAGTTAGTACTCGGTGTGAGATAAGATTAGAGAGAGTCACCTTAGATGGTTTGGCCACATAAGGAGAGTAGATGCATTAGATTTGTCTTATGTTAAGAAAGATAGAGATAGACCTAAAAAGACTTGGTTAAGATGTATAAAAAAATGACCTTAGTATACTTGAATTAAATGAGAATTTGACACATAATAGGACATAATGGAGACGAAGGATTCATATAGCCGACCCACTTAGTGGGATAAAGGCTTGTTGTAGTTATTATTGTAAAAGAATATATGATAAATATGAACATAAATGTTAAATCAAAGAAAAATAGGCGAGCAGCCTTTAAAAAAAATTATGGAAAGATGGAACACTCATTTAAAATGTAAGTAAAATTTGGAGAGGCTAATATTAAACTCACAAACTCTAATAGCAATTCTCTATGGCTTAAATTGAAGTAATGAATGAGTTCTCTTTTCTTGTAAATTCTTCAAAATTAAACAAGCTCTAGTTGGAATTTGGGGGCTCATAACAAACTTCAATAAACTTACAGTCTACGGAGGAATCCAAATTACATTTAATAACTCTTATACGAATAGGGAGGGGATCATTATACTAGTTAATAAGCAAGAGTAGGGCTAAAGCAGTAAACACTGAAATCGGAATAACCTATCAAAAGCGATGTAGAGTGAACATAATCAAATTGGGAGAATTACAAAAACTTAATAAGTAAACTAAGTGTAAGTAATATTTTAAACTATAATCTAAATTAAAATGCCTTCTTCACCACTAAATCTATAACTCTTTGTACAAGTAAATAGAATGCGATACCAAATCAAAATCTACAAAAATCATAGGGCTTCCTTCAATCAAAATTAAAGAATTTCATTCTAATTATGATTTTAAAAATTGATGAAATCACTAATTATATGAAATTATCTAAGTTATAAACACCTGCATATACTAGGACTTCAAGTGCAAATTTTAATGTTTAAAAAGGCTACGTAGGCTAAATTGAAATAAAAAAAATTAAAAATACAAAATCAATCTCATAATTCAAACATAAAATTACCTAAAATTACTATACACCCACATGGGCCCCAATATTATACTGAATGCTGAAATTCAAGTGTCTGAGGATGTTGTGTGGGTTATTTTTCCAGTTTAGTCTTAGGATTAAGTCCGGGTTAACAAAATCTAAAATTCTATAATAAGAGTTTCAAATTAGTGAAATATCTGAGAAATTGATTCTGTCAGGTGACAGTAGATCTAATCCTCTATTAGCAACTAAATAGAGTTGATAGGATCTAAAACTCTTAAATATGTCCAAATTAATCAATTTTTTAAATCAAATTAAGTAGCAATCTAAAACTGCTTAAATGGAATTTTATCATTAAAAACTTAAATCAAACTCAATCTATCCACCTTCTGCAATAGTTTATCGGGGGTGACAAATTAAGAAAACTCTAGCTCACAAATGAGCCAAATTCAAATCAAGTAGATAACGATGTTTATACTCAAACAATCTCATGCCAACAAGGACGTGGCCCGTGTCCTCTAACTACATGGTTTGGCCAGTAGGCTCCACAGATGAAGCGATTCGACGAGTCCTCTAATCGGTTGTTTGACGGTCTACTATTATATTATGATCATGGTGTATCCGTATGCTCAATGGCTCTACCTTTGAGTTGTGAATCATAGGGTATTGATAGGGCAAACGACCTATCGCCTAAGTGGACTCAAGGCTCTCCTTGACAAATACCACCCTGTCTACAAGAATTTCTTGAGCACGTAACATGTGTTGTAAGGATCATTTCGGGTTGGATCACCTCTTACGATTAAATAGGCAGGGCCTACGGGATGACCATGGGATCTAGATTGGGCATGTCATCATTCTCCCAACCATCCGGTTTAAGCTGAAATGATGAATTTCATAATCTAAATTTTAAAACTCTAAATACTTTTACTATACGCTACGCATTAAGCGATCTAATGACTAGCCTTAATCGAAAGTTCTCTCTCACTTATTGAGATGGGTAATTAACTATAGGGCTTGCTTTAACACATATCTAAAGTCCTCACCAAATGAGGATAAAATCTCTGGATAGTGTCTTATCTACAATTCCATCTGCCTTCTGAAAATTACATCGACACTTCAAACCATACACTCTTCAAATTCAAATAATTGTCAAGAGTCATTGCGTTCAAAATGTTAAAATTAGTTAGAATATAAATATTACACAATCTAACAATCAACCGATCAAGTGATCAAGCTATCAATGTGCCAACACACATATCAGAGTCGGGAAGCTATGACGATGTCCAAAGGACCTTTATTCATAAAATTGATTGCGCCTTAGTTTAGAAACATCGAAATCTATCAAATAAGATTGTTCACATTTAATTCGATAAGTCTGCATGAATGTTGAGCGATTGGAAAAGCGCATTTTTAAGTTGAAATCTACCCAATTTAATGTCGACTTGAACCAAATGACCTCCGATGTGAAACAGATTATGTCGTTGCGTCTGGAACATCAGAATAACCTAAGATTAACATATATATCAACTATGTGATTTTGTCATTTACATTAAGACTGATTAGACACTTAAAAAATTAATAAAAAAAGCCTTTTGTACCTAAATCCCCAACCGACCTTATCCCTTCTGATTACTTTCGCTCGTTATACCCCTTCACACGCAAACTCCACGCAAGACCCGCTCTCCTCCTCCTTACGTTTGATCACCCTCAACATAATTGCACACTCTGCTCTCCCCCTTCAACTGCACAAGCAACCACTCGCCTCTTCCTTCCCCTTTCATTCAAAATCCCTAACCAAGCCTCTCTTCCTCTCATTTTTTTTATCTCCAATTGAAGCAAACCGCAAGCAAACGGTAAGCTCTCCTCCTTCCTTCTCCTACTTCCCTCATTCCTCCTTGGCCAAAAATGCCTTCTGCTTCCCCCATTTCGTCCTTGGTAGAAAATGCTTTCTCCTTCCATCATTTCTTCCTTGGCCGAAAATGCCTTCTCTTTCCCTAATTTCCTCCTTGGCCGAAAATCCATCTTCCCCCTCTTTCCCTCATTTTTCCCTTGGTCGAATTCCTCCTAGTCCAACTTCCCCTTTGTCAAATTCATCCTTAGCCAGCCTCCCTTTTTTTTACAAGCGAAGATAGCCAAGAGGCAACTCCGTCATCAGGTGGGTTCCTTTTGGTGTACCTCCTCGATTTCTCCTCTAATCAAGCACATAGCCGCTAAATTACTTTTCGACCTCTCTTTTTGTCACAGCTGAAGAGAAACACTATCATCAGGTGGGTTCTTCTCTAGGTTTCTGGCATTTTCATCATTCCTTCCACTTTCCTAAGCTTGTTGATTGTTGTGCTATTCATTGCAAAAAAATGAGTTTGCATGTGTACGAATAAATGCATAGAATGTGTATGTGTACATGCTTCTTTATGCAGGTTTGAAGGCCTCGTCATACTCATCAAGGCATAACGAGATGAAAATCGACCGAGGTGTTGCACCAACCGTTCATCGGATGAAGGCCTCCAAACCGATAGATGTGACTCCTATATCAAATGTCAAATTTTGACTAAAATTTGGAACTTAAACAAATTCAAACTGAAATCATCTAAGCTTAAGTTAAATAAGAAAATACACGATAAATGCTAAAACGAACATCAAACCAAAAAGAAATAAAGAGGAAATGAACTTACAAAACTTATTTAAGCAAGTTGAAAGCACTCCCAAAGTTCAAACTAAAATCCTTCCCCTTTTTCTCAAGTACTCTAAACTCAAGCAAGTGCTCTCTCTTAGCCTTATTTATAGGAATTAGATAAAGCAATGAGGAACTCATTCTAATTTAAAATTAACTTCTTAATAAAGTGAGTTCTCTTTTCTTATAAATTTTCAAAATTAAGCATGCTTTAATTGAAACTTGGGGAGGCTAATATTAAACTCACAAGCTTTAATTACAATTCTCATGGCTTAAATTGAAGCGGTAAAGTGAAGTTCTCTTCTTTTGTAAACTCTTCAAAATTAAACAAGCTTTGATTGAAATTTTGGGAGGCAAATGCCAAGCTCATAAAAGACTTATAATAAGTTTGAAGTTTGACTTTTAAATAAACATAAAACTTGATGTGGAATTTAAAATAAAGTCAAATTAGGTTTGATTACTTTTATATGAAGACTTGATAACTCTCATAAATGCGAGAATATTATTCGATAGCTTACTCATAAGCATAACTTATTGGCTTGATAGTCATGAATGTTATATTCCAAGTCTACTTGAATTTGTATTTCAATAGAAAACTAAATGGTACAAATTTGTGAAGTGTTATGTTTATATATATACCTATATCTATATCTATATAAGGGGGAAATCAAATGAAATTTATAAGAGATCTATGAAGAAGTTAAAGCTCCTTAATGAATGATTAAAAGATTCATACAAGAGCTATTAATAGTTTATTTTAAACTAATTGGAAGATAAATTATCAAATATGAAAGAATTCGAACCTACTCATTAATGAATTTGAAAGCTTGGAAAATTGAAAATTTCAACAAGTAAATTAAGTGCAAGTAATGTTTTAAATTACAACCTAAATCTAATCGCCACCGGATTCACAATACATCATATAAGCGAACAGAATGTGTTAATTAAGGCTTCAATTAAACACTTGCATATATTATGAAGTATGATTAAAACTCAAATTCAATATTTTAAAATTATGCAAGATTAAATACATGGACCCACACCATGCAATGCTTAAACTTAGTGTCGAGGATCTTTGCGTGAGTTGCTTCCCGGTTTGGTCTTAGGACCGGGTCTGGGTTAACAAAATTTAAAAATCCAATTATTATAAGAATTTTAATCTATTGAAACATCTGAAAAACTAATTCTATCATAAGATAGTAGATCTAATCCTCCATTAGGAGTTAAACAGAGTTGACATGATCTAAAGCTCTTATATATATTCAAATTAACTAAGTAACTACCCCGATGATGGCTATGTTGAATGGTGATTTTAATTGGAGGGGATAATTACCATCAAAATATGCTTACAAGCTCAAATTAAATTCATCAAATTCAAATATCAATACAAACATGAAATCATGCAAATCGCTAAGTTCTAAATGTCAAAGTGAAATTCAATATTCAAACTTAAAGTTAAAACTCAATCCACCTTCTGCAATATTTTGTCAAAGGTGACAAATTAAGAAAATTCTAGCTCACAAATGGGCCAATGTCAAATTAAGTGTTCTACTATGTTCACTCTCATCAATCATGTTAGTGGACGTGGTGTCTTTAATTGCATGGCAGCGATGTCCACGTATGATGCTTCGACCGTCCTTGTGGTTTCCACCAAATGGAACAATTATATTATGATCACGACCGTAGCCCATTTGCTCCCCAATGGCTCTGCCCTTTGAGTTATGAATCATAAGGTATACCTGATAAGACAAAAAGCCCTCTGTCAACTAAGGTAGACTTAAGCCTATCTCCTTAGACAAACATCACCCTAAGTTTACAAGGATTTCTTGGACAACGTAACCCATGTGTAAGGATCCTTCAGTCAGGTTGGGTCAACCACCTCCTCTGACTAAGTAGACTAGGAACCGTGATAGCCCGGGATGATGAACCATGAGATCTAGATTGGACACATCATTATTCCCCCAACCACCCGCTTTAAGTTAATGATGATGAATTTCATAAATTCTAAATCTAAATTCTAAAACTCCACATTGCTGCTACTATATGCTATGCATTTAGATCTAATGACTAGCCTTAATCGATAGTTTTCTCTCACTTATTGGGAGGGAGAATTAACTATAGGGCTTGCATCTATAAGAAACCTGGAACCAGATCTAAAGCCCTCACAAAATGAGGGTGAAATCTCTGAGTAGTGTCTTATCTACTATTTCATCTATCTTCTAAAAATTTTATCAACACATCAATCAATCATACTTTCATCATTGCGAGAGGTCAGTGGCAAATTTTTGAAGCCCACAAGTGCATAAATGATGAACACTATATATTGACTCTTCTACATGGGTTATAGTGCTACAACACTAGCTCCTTGTCTTTTTAGCAAAATCTCACAAATCTTGGCGCCAAGGTGTTATCTTCCCAGTCTCTGAAACAAATGCTTCGTTTCACGATGATATGACACTACAAATGCAACATCTTGACACCAGACACCAAAAAATTATGAATTTTGTCCCCAAAGCATTGAGTAGGGGGTGTGGTGCCTCCTATAACTCCCAAGTGAGCTTATTATCTAGCTCAACTAACAAATTAAGGAATTAAGGGTCGATGGTAATTCTTTGATTGAACGACATAATCATACTCCACAAAATATCAATTATTACTAAGATTGTGCGGGCCGGAGATAGGCGAAAGATAGAGATTCAAAGTTTGATGTTTTGGTTGAATGAGTTGAAGCTGGATGACATAATAAATATTAAAATGATTATATATATATATATATATATATATATATATATATATATATATATATATATATATATATATATATATATATATATATATATATATATATATATATCTAATTAAATGATACAATAATTTAAATATATGATAAATATATAATAAATAAATACATAAATAATATTACTAGTAATTATATTTTTAAAGGTCGATATAAAGCTCATTTAGTTATAATTATTATGTATTATAAATTTAGATAAGTGTATTAAATATATCAAAAGATTTATTATATATGTTTACGAAAATTAGTATAAAATATAATAAAAATCTAATTTAAAAAATTATAGTTTGTATTAAAATTACATAATTTAAAATATAAAAATTATTTTTAAAACTTTATAAAATATATCTAACATGTAAATGTTATTATAAAAATTATATTTTGTAATAAAAATATAAAATTTTAAATATGAAACTATTTTTAAAAACTTTATAAAATATAACTATCCTAAAAAATATAGTATATAAAATATTATTATAAAATATATATACTTTTAAGTAACTTTTTATATTATAAAATATAATTTGTACTAAAAATATAAAATTAAAAAATCAAATGTTATTCTTATGTTCTTATATCTCAATGTCCTTTATTATTTTCAAAATTAAAACATAGTTTCACTCTTTATTCCCACTCATTAGTCCCATTTCATAAAGAGGAATAGGTGTTGTATTCTTTATATAGCAAAAAGAGCTCCAAATGGGATCATTGTAAATTGCTTGAGTGGTTGCATGTTGGTTACATCAAAAAATAATTTAGTTACATTTACATTAATAAAATAATATTTTAAAATTTATAAAAATATTTAAAATTTACTATTAAATTTAATTAAACATTTAAATTATTTGATTAAATAATATAAAATAGTGATTGATGGACAATTTATTTCATCGTTCTTTAAAACCATGATCCAGATAATCGGATCGGCCTTATGCCCGGTTCACAGTTGAGCTAGTCCGACCCTCGCCAGTCCGATCTGATTTTCACAGCATTGATTATTACATAAAATTAGTATTATCATTATTTTTTAAAGTGGAATACATCGCAATATCTGTAGGAAAAGTATTATTTGTATAAATCTCAAACTTTAGGTATTAGATATGTGAATGCATAAGCATTGTGTACTATATATGTAAATTTTCCCAAATTTTATAATAAAATCATTTCATATCAAACAAGTAGAATTCATTTTAAAATTAAAAAAAATCAACAAACATAATTATGCAATTCGCCGTAAAATTTGATTTGCATTCAGCCAGCACCCCTTAAATGCTTATGTTAACATGCATGTAATACAAATTGGAATAGCGGCTCGTATGATTTTCTCAGGCTAAATTATTGTTTTCTAGCAGATCACTGTTCATCATATTAGCATGAAAGTAATCTATACCCCATCTAAATAAATATGGCGAGTAATGGGGGAACCGATCAGGTGAGCACGAATTAATACACATTATTAAGAGGTACAGGCGGGCCAAGTTTCTCAAGCATTAACCTTTCAAAGGAGAAATCCGTTTGTTAATCGTCTACTCGGATTCCTTTGTGCGAAGAATTGTCGGTCGGCAAACTTTATTTATTCTCTCTTTTTTGAAAATAAAAAGTGTAACAATATAAATTTAATATAGAAGGGCCAAAAAGTTACCATGTGTAATCGGATAGCCTCTTAAGATTTTCAGTGGGGCTCCCCCTAGTAATTGTCTTTTGGGCGAGCCCTCGCGTGCATGAATATAGCCCTTAGCCACTTAAAATTGATAACTTTTTTACTGTTTTGCATTTCTGACGTAATTTTTTAAGACATGTGAACAAAATTAATTGTAAATTCACACGTACTGTATTTGCAAGAATTTGAATTAAAAAATCTCTTGTTCAAAAGATTAAGCTCTCAATTAATGAGATAAAACGACTTGAATGTTTTCGATATAATTGATGAAAATATTATTTTGCCAAAAATTAATTAATTAAATTGCTTTATGGGTTATTTGATTGAATGATTCCACTACTAAAATCGTCAATCTATCAACAAAATTTGTTAGCATTGATTTAAACATAGATATTAACTGTGTTCTTTAATAATATTTTAACTATTTACTATTGTTAAATTATTTTTAATTAAATGAATTGCATTGTCTAAATATGTCGATAATTTGCAGGGATTAAAAATCACAGTTATAGGTAGAAATGACTATTGTAATATCTTATACGAAGAAGCAATGATTTATGTTGGGAGATGAAATTGCAGAAATCATTCCAGAGATCTAAGACAAAACTTTGAACATAAGCAAATAAAATTTAACACCACAAAAAAAACACTAAATTTACTGTGAAAAAAATTTGAGAACCAGAAAAAATTATGAAAACACACAATATTAAGGAATCCATTATGAAGAAAATCAAAGAAAAATAATATAAATCACACTTTACTTAAGTCTCTTAATCACTTTAGTCACTCTAAAGTACTTACTCTTCAATCACTTACACGAGCACAGTGGAAAAAATCCAAGAGCAGAAAAAAATCGCAAAGTCACAGCACACAAAGAAATCCCTTTGAAGAAAATAAAAGGATAATGGTACAAATCTCACTTCACACAAATATCTCCTCACTTTAGTCACTCTGGGCCACTCTTTACTCGCTTACACAAGAAAATAGTAAAAAAATCTATAAAACTATAGAAAAATTGCTTTAAGATGGCCTCCTGATGTCCTTGTTTTTCTTTTGCTTGTATTTTAACATTGTGGCACTGGTCTCTCTATTTTATAAATTAATCATTTGAGTTCTAAAAGTGTGGTGCTGCTTCTATCGTTTTAGTGTAATTTCCACAAATCCTCATGCCATGGCATTGTCGTCTTACCATTGAGGCCCTATCTTCTTTATCTATAAAACAAAACTCTATGTTATAGTGCTAAGGCACTATACCACAAAAAAAAAAGACTAAACAAGGGACGTGTTACCCATGCACCGTCCAATAATGAAATTAAGAGTTCTGAGTCAACAATACATATCTTATTGATCAATATAATCATGATTCACATAATAATAATTTATTTTAAAAACTACATTAATATATAAACCATTGTAGCCATTTATTTTCTATTTTTGGTGCTTTTTATTATATTTCATTTTTTTAAAAAATATTTGCTTATCAAGTTGAATCAATTTCTAATTGAATTCTTAAATTAAATTATGAAAATGACACATAAAAGTATTATTATTCATGTTATTGATAAAGAGTATTTTCAAAAATAACTCCTATGACATAATTATTCAAATAAATTTGCTCTCATGAAGAATATAAACCTCAAAAAAAAAAAATTATGCCTAATTCTTTGTAATATTTACAGAAATTCTTTTGATTTTTTTATCACACTGAAATTTATTTCAATATCTCTAATTAATATACCATTTGATTTATGGAGTTTCTTTTATGCTTACAATATTTTCTTACTAATTTTTAAAATCTCATAAAAAATGGTGATGAAACTATATTTTTCCTCACAAACAGTGTTATCTCTATCATGCCCCAGAGACTAAAATGTCGACCACTTAAGACGCACTATGGAAGCCAATCTATAGAAAAGGCCAAGATGAAGAAGGCGCAGGGAAGCAGTGCTCGTCGCAACAGAGGCAGAAAGCTTGCACGATGGGCCTCACAGATGGCTAGGTCCCACTTGCGGCTATGATGACGGATGTCTGTGGAGATCTAGAAGGAAAATATCTATGTTTTAAAAGAAATTGTGAACAATAGGGAGGAATCTTACAGTACTCAGGCATTATTTGATATCTGATGTTTTTTTTTTTTTTTTTTTTTGCCTATTTCCTTCGAACATATGCAGGTTTTAAAATGTTCATATTAATTTTAAAGAGCAGTTGAATAAGATTTTATTTTTATAAAAGTCGTTAATTAAAATTACAAATACATTCGTTTAACTGGAGATAAAAAAAAAAAATGAGAACTTACCAGAAATTATTGCATCACTGATGAACCACACCGCGGCTGGTTGCTTTCATGCATCTGCTGTCGTTGTCCAGAGTGCAGTCAAATGCTGCCAACGTCCTTTCTTTCGGCCAGCGCAAAAGCCATTATTCCCACACTGCTACACAACACGCCAATTCCATTCACGTGCCACAGTCCGTCAGTCCCCCTTACGAAACCCGATTAACAAACTCATACAACTTTTCTTTTAGGGGAATTGAATCTTATGCTGGGATAAAATAAATGAATAAAAAATAGCATACAGAATCCAACTGAAGAAGCGCGAGACATTTTAGCCAAGATACAAGAGCATTAATACAAGAAAATTTTGCGTATTTACCGAATAATCCTTATAAAATATATATCTCACATATAAAATTTTAGAAGAATTTATATATATATCACATAATTTTTATATATTTATATATTTAAAATCTAAATTTTAATTTTTTTTACATATATAATAACTCAATTTTGAATATCATATTAAAAATATTATAATATTTCTTTTTTAAATTAAAATGTATTTTTTAAGTATAAAAATATTAATAAATAAATATTTAATTTTAGATGTTAAATATGTAAATATATGAGAATTGAGTGATATGTATTTAAATTTTTCTAAAATTTAATATTTAATTATAGAATATTTTTTTATGATTTTATTTAAAAATAATAATAATAAATTTTTTAATACGATACGGAATTGGACAGCGAAAAATCTGTTCCATTAGTCATATTTCAGGTAATAAAACATACTCAAAACACTGTTCCGCACCAATAAATTAGAACTGTAGGAGCACGGGCACCGAAGGGCGAATAATTGAGGATAGCCAAATCAATAGCAGTTTAACCAGAAAATAAAGAGAAGATATCAAGGTAATCGTTCATTATTCTCATCCAAAAATTAAATTAACAAATAATAATAATAATAAAAGATATACAATAAAAGATAATAACGAACGATCGGATTCTCCTAGTTAAATCTCTATACCCAAAGCCGGTAAAAGAAATCTATGATTCTGACATATTCGAGGATTTAATACAATTTGTGATTAATCATAACGATATTCTTATCTACAAAATGGATAAGGTATTGGGTGTATATCCATTACAAAAAAAAAAACCGCCATTAAAGCTATCTCAATATAAATTGATGTGCAATCGTGTTCCAAAAATATAAAACTGAGAGCCAAGGTTGTGACGGAAAGAAGGGTAATCCAGAGGAGCAACACAGGTGCCCATTACCGACGAGAACAGAGACTATATATGTGCAAAAGAAAGCATCAAATATAGCCATCAATGCCCAACAATAAAATCTGAATAAATAACGAAACCATCAGAAGATTCGAAGTAATTCTGAAACAATGGCGTTTAGTGTATAGATGATTCCAAAATTTAGTCCTGAATCATAGATGATATCTAAGAGGTAATCTAAAGAACATTTTCATTTTAGGGTGCAAGATTTCTCTCAAATGAGATAGACTTTCTTGGATTATAAATCACAATGATGGGGAAATCTAGAGAAGATGCTTTTGATTTTTTGAATATTTTTTTAGGAAAGAACATTAATTTAAAATGCTCTAAATATTTAATTTAAAATTTAATATGTAAAAAGTACTATGAATCAATACATTCTCTAAACTCATTCTTGAAATTTTATGTTTAAAATTTTATTTCAAAGTTGTTGTGAATCAGCATCAATTCTATTTTACCATCTCTCCTAATATCAATAAGACCTAATCATTAAAATTAAGTAGTAATATTTCTATATGCTAATTAAAATTTAGTGATTGTACTTTAATTATTTTCCTCAATGATTACAAATCCTCAAATATTATATGCTTATGTATATTTGAAAAACTTATTCTTATTTTTAGTTGTTCTTATATGACTCTTATGATGTCTATAAATGATACTAAATTTTTCAAATTGTGAGTGATCAGTTCACAACTAAATTAAGCATGAAGAAAAATAAAACAATAAATTTTAATAGCACAAAAATACTCCAACATCACTACAAAGAGTCAAACGAAAAGCATAGATTAACCATAAATTCAAAATTCAAATACTTAGTTCAACACTTTCGGAGATAAAACACAAACCCAATACATAAATATGTGTATGAATTACTATAAAATAAAAACAAAAAAGGAAAGAGCAGAATAAAAAAATTTTTTCAAGAATTATTTCTTCATCTCTTTGATCTCTTTAGACACTCATACACACACACTCGAAGTATCACACTCCAAGTGATACTAGAGGACAAATTCCAAACTTAAAAATAAGTCAACCAAGATATAATATAAGTGAATTAAATACTCTTACTCACGTCCCTCCTTAATCAATAAATGCATTCCCTCGAAACCCTCTTCAAAATTATGCATATAAGTTCCCAAATCGGTTCTAAGACTGTTACTAAGCTTTCTGGATTCGCGAAAAGTTCTTTAAAATATTCGAAAACTATGTTTTACTTTTGAAAAGGCTAAAACGAAATGAGATAACTAAAACTTCATTTCAAAAATACACTATTAAAACGGATATCAAAATTAAAAATTAATGCTCAAAAAAAACGCACTAAAAAAAATCCTCCCAAAACTAAAGAGTTGGTTAGTAGAGCTATGACATTGTGCTCTTTCATTTTTGGCATTAAATCACTGGTTCTAATTATAACATCTAAACATTGAGTTTGACATTGCAGCACTACCAACTGGTTGTATTTTCTATTTTTAAGCCCAAATTTTTTAAAACTAGCACCATGGTGCTACAAGATTAGCGTCAGAATGCTCCACTGAATTTTTGCATTTTTGTTCTTTTTCTTTCTTGAATATGAGATTTTATACCATCATCACTTAAAATTCTGAAAAAATAATAATAATATAATATTATTTTGACTAAAAAATACATGTTAATTTTACTAAAAAAATTTTACTTATCATTTAGGCAA
Source organism: Cymbidium sinense (assembly GCA_021442155.1). Classification (NCBI taxonomy): domain Eukaryota; kingdom Viridiplantae; phylum Streptophyta; class Magnoliopsida; order Asparagales; family Orchidaceae; genus Cymbidium; species Cymbidium sinense. The sequence continues at coordinate 102,970,243 of CM038218.1, forward strand.
TGTTGATGCTAGTTTATTTTGGTGTGATCAATCTTATTAAATAAATCAATAATCAACATAGAAAAAAAAAGAAATCATTAAATTGAAATAGAGATTGAACTCAATGAAATGACATTAATAATATATTGTTAAGAACATTAGAGACAACATTCATAAAAATGAAAAAGATACAGTATAAAAGGCATCTCTACCTCAAATCATTAAGGGCAAACAAAAAGAAGACAAATTGTGCAAATTACAATTGATAATAATATAGTAGTGCATGTTGAAAATTTATATAAAATAAAGCACGGTGGTTCAAACAAAATTAGAGGAATAATTGAGTTAGTATAGAACCCATTCTTACAAATTATAAAATCTACAGTTAACAAATTTTTTACCAAATGAAAACAAACGAAAAAAAGATACTTAAGTACTGTACAATTTTCTGAGAAAATGCAGCATGAAATACATTATTATAGCTTTCCAACTGCATACTCAAACAAAAAAACTATTTCCAATTCAGCAGTAAAAGAGACAACGCCATCAATTTATATCCCACCACGACACTTACAAACCAATGTACATAAAATTATCCCTTCTTTTCAGTTTAAAACCATCTCATAACCTTCCTCTCCTTGTTCGAAGCAGTTAAAAACAAAAGAAATATATATATATATAAATTATAAAAAAGTTCTAAAGCAAAAGAAAAAAAAAACTAAAAATAAAAAGAAAATCGCACATCGTTGCCGCAGCAACCGTCAAAGTGAAGACTGAATCGTAACTACAATCGGACTTCTAACGCTGTGCAGGCCATCCTTCCATATGATCTGGCCGCCCCTCACGGAGGAGCTACCCACCGGCAACCTACCTCCCTCCCACTCCGCCGCCTCCACCTCCACTCTAAGCAGAAAGCTAAGTTTCTGCCCCGTGCGGCGGAATTTCAGTTCCGACGGCTCCACCACCACCCTGCTCCCCGACGGTACCAACAACTCCGCACGGTACACTGCCGCGCCTGCCCCGACGTTTGTTACTGTCCTCAGGAAATGTGTCGATTCTTTCCTTGTACCGATGCCTGCACCCCGAGAGAACAATGCTGAGAACGATGGGTAATTCAGATTCCCAGCGTGCCCTGCCCTTTTCGCCCCCTTGCAATCCGCGCTTCTTCTCGTTATGGCCTTTATATTTTCCGATGTGTAGTTTAAATTGCAGAGGAAATTGACGTAATCCATAGGAGCGATGTCGTAGATCAGTCCCGGATCCATTGCGCGCTGCGGATCCACATGGCCGGTTCCGGCATCGAAAACGCCGGACGCGTTTCCCGTCGCCTCATCTAGCATCGGCTTCCCCTCATTGTCCTTATTGTACGCAGTGGTCATCAAAGCTGACCGGATAGCCGCCGGTGACCAATCCGGATGCGCTGCCTTCAGCAGCGCCGCGAGCCCAGAGACGTGAGGGCACGCCATCGATGTTCCCGAAAGGATGTTGAACTCCGTCCGGCGATGGTCCGATGGAATGCCGGCGGGGCCAATGCCATCCGGCCACGCAGCGAGAATGTTGAGGCCTGGCGCGATGACGTCCGGCTTCAGGATCTCTGGGGACTGAGGACTGGGGCCACGCGCCGAGAAGGATGCAACTACAGGAGCCGGTCGGACACCAAGGCGGGTGCCGCGGAAGAGAATGGTGCCGGTGGGGGAGGCGGCAGAAGCAATGTATTTTCGAATCTCGTCTCCGGCGCTGGCGCCGACGGCGGTAGCCGGAAGGACGTGACAGTCGGCGACAAGGCCCTCTCCGTCGAAGACGCCGTTGGCGAGTATCATGCCAGCGCCGCCGGCTTTCCGAACGACTTCTCCCTTTGCTGCCCTGGAGTTGACACCGCGGTCGCAAACGACCATCTTGCCTTTGACAGAGCTAGGGTTTAGAGATCCATCGAGACAGAGAGATGCAGAGTATCCTTCGCCGCCGCCGCTTGAGGCTCCGTCAGGACTGCCGGCGTAGATTAGGGGGAACATGCCATTTCCGAGTGGAGGTCCACCGTAGACGCTGACACCTGGGAGGACACGGCCGTTTCCGAGGCGAACGTCAGCAGGGAAGGATCTATCCAGGGATCCCGCACCGACGGTGGTCACCCAGGGGGCGACGTTGGTGACCGTGAGTCCTCCGGGGCCGCCGTTTCCTGCAGAGGCGGAGACGAATATCCCAGCCTCAGCGGCCGCGAAGGAGCCAACGGCGATGGCATCAAGGTAGTAAGGTACGACAACGCCACCAACACTAAGAGAGACGACATTGACACCGTCGGCAACGGCGGCGTCAAAGGCGGCAAGGATGTCGGAGTCAAAGCAACCAGCAGCCCAGCAGACCTTATAGACAGCGAGACGTGCTTTTGGTGCCATCCCTGCGGCAACGCCATGGGCGTAACCGAGACTGGATGCCGGGTAAACGTACCTGCCGGCTGCTATGGAAGCGGTATGGGTGCCGTGACCGTCAGTGTCGCGTGCAGAGCGAAGCTCTACCGTCTCGTTCATGCGACCACTGGTGGCCTCGTATCCCCCGGAGAAGTATCTTGCGCCGATGAGCTTGCGGTTGCACGCCGTAGTAAGGAAGTCAGTGCCGACAACGCAGGCTCCCCGCCACTTGGCTGGGATGGGGCCGAGGTCGCTGTCAGAAAAGCTGCGATGCTCTGGCCAGATGCCGGTGTCGATTACGCCGATGACCAGGTCAGAGCCAAAGTCGGTTTCGGCAAGAAGGCCAGAGCTGTCGGAGGATTTCAGACCTAGGAACTGCGGCGAACGAGTGGTATCCAGCTGGCGGACTTGCTCTGGGAGAACAGCGACGACGCCGGCAGCTGCCAAGAGGGAAGCGGCCGCGGAGGGGGTCATCCGAGCGGAGAAGCCGTAGAATATGGAGGAGTAAGTCTGGATGATGGGACCACCGGGGGTCCAACCGGTGTCTCCGTCGAACGTTTCGGCTTCGGCGACAGCTACAGCAGTTTCGTACCAGTGGATGTGGGTTGGGAAGGCCGATGGCTTCGCCTCGCCGTCAACGCAGACGATGTACGTCTGCCGACGGGTTTTGTCCGAGGAGGAGATGGTCGGAGAAGAAAGCAAGAGTACGGCGAGGATCGGAAACAGAAAATGATGATTTTTCTTCATTATTTTTCTTTGGGCGAGCGATGGAGTATGAGTGCGTGCGTGAGCTAGCAGGCTTCTGGTATAAATGTTACTGATCTTGCTTTACAGTATTTAATTTATTTCACGTATCTATTATTTATCTAAAAGTTAGTGTCAAAACTAAAAGTATGCATATTTAATTTACAATCCGAAATTCTAGATCTAATTTTGAGACCAAATCCCTCTCACTATGTAGATTCGAAGCCTTTGCTGCACGTATTTAATCGCTTTGCATCGTATTGGCGAGATGTGGGGTCATCGGACATGTGTTTGCGAATCTCTCTCATTCAATTAATTTCTGATCTGGCCGTCCAAATTTGTTGAAATTTGAAAGTATTGCAAAAGATATTCGGTGAGGGGTTAACATGTAAAAAAAAAGTAAACATAAGCAAATATTTAATGGTGAGGGGTTAACATGTAAAATTGCAGCTTAAGAAGATGGTGAATGCGGCCGCACGCTTCGCCGACACCGTGGGCCAGGCATTTATGATGACAGGAGATGCAAGAATGCTAAGCCATGTGCTCTCCTTCTCAATTGAAACTTTGGACTCACTTATAAGAGGAGATAAATTATATGAAAATATTTTGATATTTTAATGAATGAATTTAATGTTATAATATTGATCATGCGTTATATTTTAATATAATGAAATTACTTAACATCTATTAATTTAGGTATATTTATCTAATTATTTAATTATAATAAAATGTAATATATGATAGATAAAATTAATGATATGTCAAAATTTAACCTTAACGAACATATCAATTTATTCTGATATAATTTTTAAATTTATGCTAGTTTTTGAATTATAATCTAGACTTAATTCATGATTTGATTCTTTTATTAAAAAAATTAACATTTAGTTTTGATTGTATAAAATTACAAAGATGAAATAAAAGGTTCGTAGTAAGTAAATTCATTTTTGAATTTGCATTAAATTGAGAATTTTTACAATTTTATAATTTACTTTTACGTAGGTTAAGGCTATTTAATACAAATAAAACCTAGTGCACATGAAGTAGGAGAACAAAAACTTGTTAAAAAGACTTACAAGCAAACACCATTACAATAAGACTCTACTTTACTAGTCATGATTTAAGTATGGTAAGTCAAGACATGCTAACATTCCTAAGAGTTCTACTACAAAAAAGAATAAACTTGAAAAAGCTTGGCCTTGATGCCATTACCCTACTCATTTTTCTCTAACATTTAGGTTGATCCAACATTATTATCTAGAAACAATTGGCTAAGCTTTTCATACAATTGCTTAAACTATTAAGACATGATAAGAGAGCATTCTCCATCCATTATTTACAAAGTAAACTCTAAGCATGCCATATGAAATAACTATGTACCAACTTTATTGTATAATGATATGATTAGCTTATTATGAAGTTAACATGATGTATCTCCTTTTAAAAGGTGGTGGGACTCGAAGAAGATTGGCTAAAAGTAATTGGGGTTCATAACCATTAGGTTATCCAACCTTTCAACTTGTTGGGTCCACTCCTAAAGGGTGATCCCACCCAAATCCATTATAATTGAGTTAAGTTGATTCATTTAGGATAAGGATACACTTGAAGCCACTCTAAAGGCTCTAATAATTGACTTTCATTTATTATTTATTTATATATATATAAACTCAAAGTAACTTACTCTAATGTCTCTTTGTTTTGTTTCAACAAGCACTGCCTGATCCATGTCATTATATGGAACAATGTATAATTTGCTAGTCATCCATAATATATAACAAATTAATATATCATTTTTAATTGGTCCTAAAAGAAAATTTTAAGAAAACTATAAATGAATGTGAAGTGAGATAACTTCAAAGTAAAAAAATTTTAATTTTATTTCTAAATGTTATTATAAAATTATTATGCATATTACAACCACCACTAAAAAGAAGAGTAAAACTAAATAAAGTAATGAAATGATAAGATATTGACTTCTACAACCAATTTTCTGTGACTCTTAATAACTACCATCTCAAACTCATGTTAAACATCATCAATGGAATTATGATTTCCTAAAGATTCCTATATTTTCTCAGAAAGGAGCTTCCATCTTCATATCATAAACTTTAGAATAATAAAGTTATATACCCAAGTTTAGAACATTATAAAATTAGGCCTCACTCTACTTTTGTCTAGTGAAAACTTTCTTATAGAAAAGCAATTTGCTTAGAGGTTAACTCTCAAGCTCAATTAGCCACTAATGGAGGTTCTCTATTTTTTAACCAACTTGTGTAAATGATGTATCAATATTATAAAATCACATTCCACTTTTTTTAAAGCACCTTGATCTTATCAACTAACATGAAATTACTCTGAATGATTGCATCAAGCTCTGCTTCCATTTGAGCAACTTGCCCCTTTCATATTATTATTTTCTTTTTTGTTATTTTTCCACCACCATTTACTCTTTTGTAATGATTAAGATATACTTAAATAGCTTTACACCATCATCCCCACACTAGAGATCACACTAACATGTAATCAAGGGTCTAATATATGAACAATTGGCCATTCTATAATCATATTCTTGACTTAATAAGTATTTCATCACTAGATGTTGTGCAAATTTTTTTAGGAAACTCAATGCCAATAAGGTCAAAAAAAGCTAGTATGTCTTCTACTCCTACTTAACCCAAGTGTTGATCGTTATGCCACTTCTCTTTGTTTCTCTATAAGGGTGCTCTCTCCTTGGTCACCGTTTTATACATTATTATTGTACTATCATGGAATGGGATGACACTCGTCTCATTATTATTGTTATCATCGTAACTTATAGTCAACCTCTAAGCTATCAAAGGTGGACTATTTACTTCTACCATTACTTCCATCTTAGCATCACTTCTGATGGCTTTATAGTCATTTCGATAGAGTGACATCAAAGGCAACCTCCTTGTAAAGGGATATCTCTTGGTTGGAAATATTTATCTGCATATAATTTTACCAACTTTATTACCATCACCATCATTACTATCATTATGGAACTATTAAATGTTTGTTTCTTCTACTTCATTACATTCATCAACACCTCCATTATTATTATCACCCACTTCTTGTTGGTGACAACAATTTGGCACTTTGTTTCCTTTAATATAAGCTCAAGTGTGCTTTATCCTTCATATATGCACAACTTTTTTACCACACAAGCTCTCCATCAACATTTAAGAAACTCTTCTCCTCTTCACATAATAATATATTAGTTAGCTTAATAAGGATCACCTAGTCGCCATAAAAAAAGGATTTCCTCCAATTCTTATTAGATAACTCATGAGGACTCATGTTCCATAGATTCATGGGTTCATATACTAGATATGAGAGAATATTGGGATTCTTTTAGAACTAGAAGAGATACAAATTGGTTGGAACCCACCTCACCTTATATTCTACTCAAGAAACTAGATAGCGTCGCCAAATAATGGCAAAAGAGCTTAGCTTTCAATATAGTAGGATGACACTATTCTAAGTGAGAGCTCCTTTAACTCTTTTGTTGCATGGAAGCTTCACTTAAAATAGTAAGTGAAGAGATATAAATCTTCCACCAATCTTACTTGTAAGCAATATGCATGTATATAGGTATGTGTGCACTACACATCATAATTATGATAATTGATATACATTTGTACTTTTACAAAGACACGAGAAGAATTTATTTTATGATATTAGATAAATATAATGTAACATAAAATTTGAGAAATAAAGTAAAAGAGAAGACAAAAATCTTTCTAAAAAGTACTGAGTGTTGAGAAACTTTAATCCTCAAGCGCTTGTGATGGTAGGTGCTACCAACTACTAACACACTAAACAATCTCTCATTCACAGTTCTTTTAGGATGGCTGTAATTTTTTGTGAAGGTAGTTGTAGAGTTAGCTTAAAATAAATATTTTTTTTATAGATACTATAATATTTTTTGAAAAAGTTTGATAATTTTCTTATAATCACCGCACACTATTTTATCTTATTATTAAAAAAACAACTTACCACTACAAATGTTTCTGTTGACCTCCACATACTTGCCATAAGTCGAGTCAAGCCCACAAGTCTAATTCGACGGACTTCAGAAGCGAAAGTGCGCAAATCGGAGCTCAAAATGCACTATGCATCATTGAAAATGGTCGAAACGACCTCCGATCGATGAACGGACTTCGTCGCTGTGTTCAAAATGTCGAAACTGGTCAGAATATAAATATTACGACTTGATGATCAAATGATCAAGCACTTGAGTCGTCAATGCGCCCGCACGCATATCGAGGTCAGGAGGCACGGACGAGGATCAAACGACCTCTGTTCACAAAATTGATCACGTCATTGGCTTCAAAATGCTAAAATCTATCAAGTAAGACTGTTTGTACTCAATTCGGATGAGTTTGCACGAAAATCGAGCGGTCGAAAGCGGCGAAGCCAACACTTGGTGATGTCGCCCCCACAAATCTACCAAATTTTGTCTAATTTCTAGACTTAAAAAAAATTGGGGTGGGGATGAATATACATTGCATTTATCTTCTTTCAAGTTTAAAGGCCTCGTCGTGCTCAACAAAACACAACGAGATGAAAATCAGTTGTGTTGTCACAAGACACCGCCACGCTCAGGGCATACCAAGTAAGAAAACACCGATGTAGCCTCTCACACGGAGATGATCGGAGGCTACCAAATTTTGTTAAAATTCTAGACTTAGAAAAAAAATAAAAAGTAAAGGAATCAACTTAAGAATGTCAAGCCATGAAACCTAAAGCTAAAATTCAAATTAAAAACTCTAAACAATAAAAGGGGGAGGGAAAATAGCATACAACTAACACAAAAGTAAAACAAAAAAGAAGGAAAAATGAAAGCTACTCTGAGGGATAAATCTTCTTTTAAAATAACAAATTAAACTGTCTTTTGGAATCTAAATCAAAACGCATTTTTTGCCACCAAATATGCAACTCTTTGTACAAGCAAACAGAAGGCGATACTAAATCAAAATCTACAAAAATCATAAGGCCTCCTTTAATCAAAATTTAAGGAACTTCATTCTAAACTATGAATTTTAAAATCAAAGAAATCACTAATTAGGTGAAATTATCTAAAACTATAAATTCATGCATGTGCTCGGACATAGAGATTTCAAGTGTAAATTTTAATGTCTAGAAGGCTGAGCTGGTTAAATTGGAATATATTAAATATTAATCTCAAAATTCTAATAAGATATTAGATTAATTTTCAACGCCATCGATCAGAACTCTTGCAAAGCATGAAGGCAATACTAAATCAAAATTTATAAAAATCATGGCTTCCTTCGATCAAAATTAAAAAATTTCATTCTAATTATGATTTTCAAAATCATCATTAATTATATGAAATTAAAGCCATAAACACATGCCTGACATAGAGATTTCGCAAAATTTTAATATCCAAAAAGGTTGCGTGCTATATTGGAATAAAAAATGAAAATACAAAATCAATCTCATAATTCAAACACAAAATTACCTAAAATTACTATAAACCCGCATTGGCCCCAACACTATGTTGAATGCTTAAATTCAAGTGTCTGAGGATGCTGCGTGGGTTGGTTCCCGATTTAGTCTTAGGACTGAGTCCGGGTTAATAAAACCTAAAAACATATAATAAAAGTTTCAAATTAGTAAAATATCTGAGAAATTGATTCTGTCATATAACAGTAAATCTAATCTCCTATTAGTAGCTAAACAAAGTTGACAAGATCTAAAGCTCTTAAACATATTCTAATTAATCAATTTTTAAGTAGCAATTTGAAAGTGTTTAAATAGAATTATATCATTAAAAACTTAAATCAAACTCAATCCATCCACCTGCAAGTTTGGTGATAAATTAAAACTCTAGCTCAGGCCAAAAAAAGTAAATGTTCTACTATATTCACTCTAAATCAATCTCACGCCAATAAGAATGTGGCATGTATCCTCATCAGCGTTGCCAATGGCTCCATGATGAGTTATGACCGAGTCAATTGGGTGGTTTGGCCGGCTCCATTATATTACGATCAGCATCGTAGCGTATGTTCCCCAATGGCTCTACCTTTGAGTTGTGAATCATAGGGTATACTTGATAGGCAAACAACCCTCCTCTAAGGTAGACTTAAGACTCCTTAGACAAACATCACCCGTGTTTACAAAGATTTCTTGGATGTAACCCATGTATTCGATGAGAATCCTTCATCAAGTTATGACTACATCCTCTAACTAAGTAGACAGGACCGACGGGATGACCAAACCATGGGATCTAGATCGCACGCCATCATTCCCAACCATCCAGGTTTAAAATGATGAATTTCATAATCTCAATTTTGAAACTCCATATGCTACTATGCTACATATAACGACTAGCTTTAATCAAAAGTTCTCTCTCACTTATTGAGAGGGGTAATTAACTATAGGGGCTTGTGTCTATAGGAAACCTGGAATGAGATCTAAAGTCCTTGCAAAATGAGGGTGAAATCTCTAGGTAGTGTCTTATCTGCTATTCCATCTGCCTTCTGAAAAGTGCACCGACACTTCAAATTACTCTCTTCACTTCAATATAAAAAATTGTCGAGAGGTCGATGGCAAATTTTCAGAGCCCACAAATTTATATGGCACTGGGAATTCAATTCTTTCTATCTTTGTAGTCATATATGCTATAGTAATAAAATTTTGAAAATTCAAAAAATAAAAAATGATGATTTAAGTGTGTAATAAATTCAATATGAGGCTCTATGTAGAATGAATCATTCCATTGAGTATATCTTTATTACAATATTATTTTGTTTTATAGCGCCTCTGCATCTTGAAAGTATGGGATAAAATAATAATTGCTAATTGTTAATCCTCAGTTTTCACTTTTGCAGAAATGGATCTACAAAGCACTCCTTTCACCGCTCAACAGTCGGTATGCGATCCGCTAGCCAACACCATCATCAACACAGGTGATGTCGAGGCTACCATTCAATTTGGTAGCTTGAATTTTCCGGCTATCGTAGCTGCAACTCCAGAAGTACCCACCCGTGGTACATTCGTCCGAGGCCATACTGGAAGGCCTCAAGTTACTGAAACTCCTACTAGCCAGGTGCGCCAACCAATTCAACAGCCAACCACTGTCAAGGAGTTCTCCTGACAGGGAACTTCAATTTTCAAAAGGCTAAGTCAATCTAAAATCCCCGTGATGAAAAGAATCGTTAGTGGGAAAACTGTGTCTTTAATTCTTCATGGTACAGTTGTTGCACTAACTGAACCTTTTGTACCTAGAAAGCATGATCATGAAGCTTCTCATTATGAAGCAAATTAACCAGAAGATAGAGAAGGACAAATGTTGAGCTAAGGGCTCAGTAGATCCCCTTTGAACGACCTAGCAAACAAGCGATACTGCCACTGGAAATGAGTATTCCTACCCACAATAACTTTGACAACCTAAAGTGGGTAAAAAGGAATAGCTCTACTAGCGAAGTAAAGCAGTCTTTTTGGAAGAACCAACCACATCAAGCTCCACCACCACAGAGGAGACAGCCTAAAACACAGTCTGTCTAGATATATAAAGTTCTCAAAGTAGCTAAGAACAAAAGCCTAATGAAAAGAAGATTTCAGAGGCCAGTGATGAAAAATACTGAAGCTCCATCAAGAAAGTTGTCATCTCTTCTAGAATCGGACAATGAGCAAGACGCTTCGCATGGTGAGCATCGGAGCATGACACTTGGACCTTATGTCTAAGAATCCGAAAGGTCCGGAAAGGATAAGTATAGGAGGCCGCGCCGTAATAAAACTTTGAGTAAAGAAGAGGTATGACATCTGATACATATACTCAAAAATCTGCCTCAAAATTAACTCATCATAAGTGGATACCCAAAAGAAAGGATATCACTAATGAAAGATATGATGGTCGACACCCTTGAGAATCCTCTAGGGGATCCCATCGCCGATCAATTTCCCCCTATAAGAGAAGGTTGACGTTGAACACAATCCTTTAATAGAAGAAGTACTTGTTTCGCACATTGAACCAGAGATCCACTGGAAACATTGATCAAAAATTTGTGTGCAAGAATAAAATAATGAAGAGGACACTATGGAAGTGGAAGTTGTCTATATGAGATATAGATGAACTCCCCGCTTAGCACCATCAACAGCAATGCAAATCCAAAGAATCTGAACTTGAATTTGACGCTTATGAAGAAGAGTCTTCACATAAGTAAATAGAGGATAGATCTTCGATCTTTGCTGAAGATGAAGAAGAAAAGACCAGAATGACAAAGAGATCATGGGTGTCAAAGCTGTCTATATAGTTGAACTAGAAAATGATCACCGACACATTTTTTTTATAATCATACCGCATGCAACAACAACTATCTCTGTAAATGCACAAGGAGAAGGGCAGTCAAGTTCTTCCTCTAAAAATGAGTAAGGAACATAACAGTAACAAGAAATAGAAGAAGAGGAAGAGCCTGTACTGATTGACGTCATGGTGCTAGCTAGAGAGCAAAGAGAAATGCAGCGTCAAATGGAGGCCAAAGACAAGGAGATTGCACACTTGGTACCAAAATGAATGATATGATGGTACAAATAAATAACATGATGGAAATATTGTAGAAGAATATGACATCAAGTGCAGCACATGTTTTGTCTACTAATCAACAGGCAGCTAATAATGCAACTTCTATACCATCAGCCACTATGGTAATGTGGGCTCCGAAAATTCACCACCGAACTCTCCGATGAAAAGAGTAGTTTAAATTTTCGGTGTAATTTTCAGAAGATTAATGAGATAGTAGATTAGATGCTACCTAGAGATTTCATCCTCATTTGGTGAGAACTTTAGATATGATTCCAAGTTTCCTATAGACGCAAGCCCCTATAGTTAATTACCCCTCTCAACAAGTAAGAGAAAACTTTCGATTAAGGCTAGTCATTAGATCGTTGAAAGCGTAGCATGTAGAGTTTCAGAATTTGACATATGAAATTCTTCATTATAGTTTAAACCGGATGGTTGGGGGAATGATGATGTGTCCGATCTAGATCTCATGGTTCCGTCATCTCGGGCAATCGCGGACCCTAGTCTACTTAGTCAGAGGAGGTAGTCGACCCAACCTGATAGAAAGATCCTCATTAGCAACACATGGATTATGTCATCCAAGAAATTCTTGTAGACCTGAGATGGTGTTTATCTAAGGAGATAATTTTAAGTCTACATTAGCTGACAGAGGGTTGTTTGTCCTATCAAGTATACCTATGATTCACAACTCAAAGGGTAGATTCATTGGGGAGCATATGGGCTACGGTCGTGATCGTAATATAATAGAGTCGGACTGGCCAAACCACCCGATCAAGGACTTTGGTCATAACTGCTTCATCTGTGGAGCTCTGCCAAGCCATACACTTCAGAGGACACGGGACACGTCCTTACTAATGAGAGATGGATTAAGAGTGAACATAGCAGAACACTTGATTTGATATTGGCTCCTTTGTGAGCTATAATTTTCTTAATTTGTCACCCCAACAAACAGTTGCGAAAGGTGGATAGATTGGATTTGATTTAAGTTTTAAATGATATAATTTCATTTAAGTAGTTTTAGATTGCTATTTGAAAATTGATTAATTAGAATATATTTAAGAGCTTTAGATCTTATCAACTTTGTTTAGCTACTGACAGAGGATTAGATCTTATTAATACATCGCTTTTTTAGATGTTTCAATGATTTGAAATTTTATTATAGGTTTTTTTTGTTTTGTTAACCCAGACCTAGTCTTAAGATTAAACTAGGAAGCAACCCGCATAGCATCCTCGGATACTTGAATTTAGGCATTCAGCATAGTATCAGGGCACATGCAAGTGTATTTAAGAATTTAGGTAGTTTTTATTTTTTTTGAATTAAGAAATTGATTTTGTATTTTCATTTAATTCCAATTTTAGCTTGCGCAAACTTTTCAGACATTAAAATTTGCACTTGAAATCTCTATGTTCATGCACATGTAGGAATTTATAGCTTAGCTAATTTCATCTAATTAATAAAATTATCACTCTTGAAAAATATAAGTAGGATGAAATTCATTAATTTTTGATTAAAGTATGCCCTATTATTTTTGTAGATTTTGATTTAGTATGACCTTCTGTCTACTTATACAAAGGATTGCAGATTCGGTGGGAAAGAAGGCATTTTGATTTAGATTGTAGTTTTAACACATTACTGGCACTTAGTTTACTTATTGAGTTTTTGCATTTCTCCCAATTTGAGTATGCTCAATTTACATCAATTTTGATAAGTTATGTCGGTTTTAGTATTTGTTGTTTTGGCCTCACTTATGCTTATTAATTAGCATAGTAATCACCTTCATATTAATATAAGAGTTATTAAACTCAATTTGAATTTATCCTTAGATTTTGAGTTTATTGCAAGTTTGTTATGCATTTAGCATTAGTCCCCACCAAATTCCAATTAAAGCTTGTTTAATTTTGAGGAATTTACAAGAAAAGGGAACTCACTTTACCGCTTCAATTTAAGCCATAAAGGATTGTCATTAGAGTTTGTGAATTTAATATTTGTCTCCCCCAAAATTTGTAAGTTTAATATTAGCCTCCCCCAAAGTTTGTGAGTTTAATATTAGCCACCCCAAAATTTTACTTAGATTTTAAATGAATATTTTATTCTTTCCAAGATTTATTTTAAAAGCTCCCCCCCCCCTTTTTTTATTTGATGCTATAAAATTAGCTATAGGTTTTCCTACTTAGCGCTCCTAAATTAGCTTATTTCATTCTCCCATTTTTCTAAGTCAAAATATTTGATAAAATTTGAGAGCCTCCTCCATCCCCGCAGATCGAGTGTTTTGCTTTTGGTCCCTCTGAAGTGTGGTGGTGTCTCATGACACCGATCTTTTTTCATCTCGTCGCGCCCTGCTGAGCACAACGAGGCCTTCAAACTACAAAGAATACATACAATGCAATATATATACTTATCCCCTCTTTTTTTTAAGTCGAAAATTAGATTTTTGACAGCCTCCCACATCATCCCTATGTGGGGTCGATCGGGGTGTTTTGGCTTGCTCGATGCCCTCAGAGCTGAAAGTGGTGTCTTCATACACCACCGCCTTTTTTTCATCTTGTCGCCTGTGAGCACAACGAGATCTTCAAACCGAAGAAGACAAATGCAATATATATTCATTCCCACTCCCTCTTTTTCTCGCCTATAATTTAGATAAAATTTCTGACCTGATCATCCCCATGTAAGGGTCGCAGGTATTTTGGCTTACTCAAGACTCGATGAGCAGTGGTATTCGGACACTACAACCATCTTCATATACCCACTATGCACTGATGGGCATTAGCAAGGTCTTGAAACCTGTAGAAAGAAATACAAGCATATATATATATTCATATTTACACATTTTCAAATTTATTTTGTTGCACATTTGTAATGATCAACGAGCAGATTTTGACCAAGGTAGGTTAAAGATGACTGTCTGTTGAATTCAATTGATGAAATTGTAGTTGTAGTTCATGAAATTGTGAAGGACCGTGAAGAGGCATATTTCGAGAGATAAAAATAATTGTTATGTTCTTGTCTGTGATTTGTAATCTCGATGTTCTTCTGAGTGTTGATAACTCATTCAGCTACTATCTCGCTGATTTACAACTATTCTCCATGTCATGGAAAACTCTCATAGTACACATGAAAACTCGGCACTTTGGGCAATGAGGTCTCACAAGAGTTAAAATTGAAAAATAATTGCAGCCAATTCTTAAATAAATTAGAAGAACTGAGCTACTGCACGACCTCCCATATCTTGAAAAGAAGAAATTCTTCCACTGCTTCTTGTGTTGGTTGGTACACATTTACAATTACGATCAAAAGTGGTTCTCCACGAAATCGAATGGTACCCGACTCTTCTATTTGTTGTTCATTACAATCCACCTCCATGCCATCACAGATGAATTGTGTCACAAGCGCATTACAAATCAATCTAGAAGGTCGACAATTAGGAAGATCTCCAAACCTAATGGCTGATTATGAGTACTCTATGAACCATCCTTCACCGAATGGTTGATAATAAGATTTTGATGTTTTAAAGGAAGTCACGATATAGAAATAATTTCTATGCCATTGATGAGGCATAGGAGTTGGAGTAGTTCTTGACGAGTGAAGGTGAGAGGAGGACACATTGACCGAAAACTCAATCGTGGAAGTTGAGTCACGCAGTTTGATAAGCAGAAATTATGGAGGAGAGTGACGGGTCCGTGACGATAAGATGGCATCGGAGGGAAATTTTTTAAATTATGTATAGTTAGAAGCTTAATTAAGTATTAAAAATTTATAACAGTATAGCCCAATTGGCGACCGGCCACCACGCCGGTTCCGGTCACACATGAAGAGGCCGCCTACCAATTGACGGCCAGATACTGCCGCCCAAGGGCTTAATCGGCCAGATACTGAAGCGCCCCACCATGATTAACGCTTCAGATACGAGCCGCCCCACTAATTGGGCGACCGCCTCGTGTTAATTTTTTTTTAAGATGAAATAAGTAACAAAATAAAGCGGCAATCGTTTCATATTATCATTTTATGTTAATGTAAAAGGCATCTCTACCGATTTCCACCAACTTCAGAATGGATGTTTTAATAATGTTTATTATTTTTTATTGTAGAATAAAAAATAAGATGCTTCATATAATCATATCGATTGAATTTTAAAATGCATGTTTTAAGTGATCATGCCTATATATTTTAGCAAAGAGTGACACGATCTTATCTCAATACTAACACCTCAACAAATGTCGGCCAAACGCGTTATAAAAAGACCATTCTTGAAAGTAAGATGTTTGTTGAATAATGTAGGTTTATTAAATACATTCTGAGTTGAAACAATCTGTACAATTGTCTATTTGATAAATAGGTGTCCATCAACCATTGAGCTCAATGCCCCACAATAAAGATGAATTGAACAACCAAGAGACTACAATAATCGAAAAGTATGTCTGCCATTTTCATATGAAGTTAACCAATTCATTTCAGAAATTGACAAATAATAAGAAGTTCATTATGACATAACTAAATTTAACGTGTACAAGACTCTTAAGTTTGTAATAAAATAGATAAATAAAATGTAAGACGACAAAAGTATATATCTCCTAAACCCTAAACCGTGTGACAACCGTCTTCCTCCCAGTACGCGCACACTCCTGTGTGTAATGGTCGTGCACGGATGGACAATCACGCTGATGGTGGCCTGCAAGTATGTCACCGACGTCTAGAAGCGGCTCTCTCGCCATCTCACTGAAAAGAATCGCAAATATAATAGCTAATATTATAAAATCTAAGTTGATCGAACCGAAAGAGAAAGATAAGCATTATCCTATTGGAAAATATACCATCAATATTATATGGGACCAGTAGTGACAAATTTTTGCATATGCTATAAGTTCGCTCGGTACCTACATTTTCATCCATTGTGTTTCAATTCTATACGAGGTCACCGACCTTCAAAAGTTAGGTGGTCGAATGACTAATCCATGCTCTACATCGATAGATGGTCAATCAACGATCTAGAGTGAAATTCATTTATGTATGTCGCCTTATACAACAGAGTGTAATCACACACAGAGATGGTTCAACCGTCAAAATTCTAATGCAACAATCACATGTGGGCATGGACAATGATATATGATCGTTCTGCCACAATTACAATTACATAGGCCATTATCTAGCAAATCAACTCTGAATGATCGGATGGACCTGTCAAAAACCTGCATCTCATGTGGGTTGATATTTACAAGTTCAGGGAAATGCCTAGCTTCCCTTTCAATACGCTGTAATAGTGGAGATCCTATGAGTAAATAGACAAGGCGACTTCCTCCGAGTAGAAGTGGATAATCGCTTTCATGAACAAGGTTACTAAGTTGTAATAGATAGATTAAAGCACGAATCGATAAACCACGTGCGTTTGTACACCATTAAAACACTTTCGGATGCATTCATTGTCATTGTCTCCCATACCACCATATCGTGCACAAGGGACCATTTCTGAGGTCACACTCTGAAATAATTATGCGCTTCTTCTTTAACATTTTTTAATATCTAACATTAAGCGGTTGAGCGGCGAATATCATCGATTACCTTCCATATACATCTTTTGGCATAGAAACTCAACATCACCAATCCCGATCTGCGTCGACCTTTTAAAATTTTTCAAATAAAATAAACAATGCTATGCGCACGAAAAATCTCTTTGCATCCGCAACGACCGACATGTTTATCGGATATTATGCACAAATCATATCTACTAGACACTTCAGGGCAACACATCATGCAAACCGCAAGAAACCCAATCAACATTCGATTCCACTAGCAAAAGCTAGAAACAACCCATTATTTATTGATTCCTCATTTGTTAATAATGTACCGATACTTGCCCAACAAAAAGTACCGTCTAAGCTCAACAGCAGTGCAACTCCATCCCATTATTGAAGGTCCAAAAGCCCAAAAAAGTCTCACGAAATGTTTAGTAGTGGTAGATTGAATTCTATAGGCTCTTAGGTAAAGTACTAAAGCGATTCCATATAAAGGCGAGAGTCCTATAGGACTCTTCCCAGCTGCCAAATATTGCTTTTATTGCCTTACGCCTTGCATCCCATGCTTTCATATACAAAACTTTAACATTGAATTTTGACTCCATTCTACCTATAATCTCTCAGGCTTGGATCAATCGGTGCTGATCCGAGTATGATGAAGTGCAGCTATGAATTTTGAACTACCTGTCGATGTGGGATGCACTTACGCATTGACACATATGATTTTCACCAACTCTTGATATTCTCCAAGCACCCCTCGTGCTTTGTTTGCTACAATGCAATACTGGCCTTAGGACTATCGTGTTGTACACATACGTGTAGTTCTTATGGTTAGAGATAATGTTGGAATTGAACATTATTTACTATGCACCACTCAACAATGAAAATTGCAAACTCAGTTTACTTGCAAAACACATACAACGACAAGGTCATTTGGAATTTCAATTTCATCTTTTAGGCGGTTTAAATCGGATGGGCCGTCAAAGTAAACATCGTTGTCCCACTTCGTAGTTTTACATCGGGACATACTCTTTTGTGGACAACATATGACTCTGTCGATATTTGAAATGAGTGATTTTTAGATTATGATTTGTCTATATTCTCAATGCGGTAGCTTCTAACCCGAGCAGTCATCATCTAATATCTGCTCGACTCACTACTTGAGCCACTACTCATGGTCGATACTCATCTTATTTGCACTCACGAGGCATACGGTTCATCGAATGGTAGAACATCATCTTGTCGCCACATAACTTATAAGTTGAGCAACAAATTATCATATTAATTATTACAAGTATATCGATAAATTTTGGCGATATCTTACCAGAATCAACCCATCAAATTGCGTTGTATCCGGATGAGCTTGTAGCGGCCATACGTATGATATGCTTCTGAGATTGCTATTGGCAAAGCGCCCACGCTTTACTGCCGACATTCTCGAAATTGAAAACGCACCATCCGCCGCTGCAAAGCGCCGCTACGCAATGTAATCAACCGAATTTTCCTCAATGATGGGCTGAGAATGTTCTGAAATAATTGATTCTCATTTTGGTAAATAAAAAACTCACATGATTAACTATGAATAAAAAAAGTTTATATTAAATACGGACACCACATAAATTTGACTAATGGCCGACGGCGGAAGAACGAGGGGGGGAAGTCTTCATGTTATTGAATTTGGTCGAAGATCAATGAGGAGGAAACGTCGGGGCAGAATGAAATATGGAATGGGTGATCAGCCAAATAATAGTGAAAGGGCCTCGCTGGGAGGGTGAGGCGGCCGACTATCAGAAACCATTCGCCTACTAAATTAGGCGGCTCATAATATGAAACCCGAGCGAAAACTCGATTAGTGGGTGGCCACCAAATTCCGATAACACGGTGATGCCAGTGAACCAACGATAAGCGTGGCGAGATAATTAGGCGTATACTATTCTTAAATTTTTTTATTAATATTTAATTACCTAATTAAGATTATAACCATACTTAATTTAAAAAAAATTGCCTCGCGGAGGAGACTCAGACAGTCACAGGATGACCTCGTTCGACATCAATGTCAGCGGTGGAGGTGTAGGGGATGTGAATAGAGAGTGTGTGAAACCGATGTGAGGTTTCATGCATGCGGTTTGAAGAGGAGAAGCTATCGTGCACTGAAATGGAGGGCACATCTGGTTTACACTACTCTCTGCAAAGGGGGTTGGAGTCGCGTGCGTCCTACTGCGAGGCACCAATAGAGAGAGAGTGCGTGTGTATGTGTGTGAGTGAGAGAGCCATGCACGAGAGGCTTGCGGTTTCGGATGAGGAAAATCGTGGAGAGCCTTTCTAGAAGAAGAGAAGTCGGGCGGACGAGGGAATAGTAGGAGCGGCTTGATGGTTGGCTTGCGATTTTCTCTTTTTGAATGAGAGAAATGAAAAGGGGGAATGGTTGCGAATGCTTGCGGTTTGCAGTTCCTTAACTGAATGAATGAGAGGGAGGAGGGAGACTCTTGCATGGGGAAGCCGAGAAGAAGAGGGATAGCACGGGTCGGGTAGGTTTATTAGATGTAAATATTATTCTTCTTTTTTAAATGTGTAATCCACTTTAATAAGAATTTTATGCCGATCTCAACATAGAGTTGATATATATGTTGGTTCAAAGTTATTTCATTATTCCGAATGCAACGGCATAGTCCGTTTCACAATCGAAAGCCATTTGAATTAATTTTGGCGATGTCTAGTGTATTTCAACCTCGATTTGCGCACTGCCACTTCTGATTATTCAACATTTGCACAGAGTCATCCGAATTGGGCGCGGGTAGTCTCATTTGATAGATTTCAACATTTTGAAGCTAACGATGCAATCAATTTTGTGAACGGGGGTCATTTGAATTGCATCGGTGCCTCCTGACTTCAATATATATGCAAGCATGTTGTGACTCGAGCACTTGATCGATTGATCATTAGATTTTATAATATCTATATTCTAATCAATTTTTTTCCACCGATCGGAGGTCATTTCTGCCATTTTCGGTGACGTCGACTGCATTTTAACCCTAATTTGCACATTGTCACTTCTGAAGTCCGTCGAATTTGACTTGTGAGCTTGTCTTGATTTTGTGGCACATATATGAAAGTCAACAGGTACCTCAAGCTCCTACAGTACATGCTATGCATGAAGCGAGGAATGAAGTTAATCCACTACCTCTCCAACCAATAATTCAAAATTTGGCTAGCACACCTGGAACTATAACAGTTGCTCAGCTAAAAATGATAATCAATGAAAAGATAAAGGTAGTCATAGACTTAGAGCAAGCTGAAAAGCTGGAGAGTAAGAGTTACCCTTTGTGAATATTAACACTTGTGCACGAAGGTTACTCGGTGCTAAAATTTAATACTTTTAGGGCTTGGTAATCAAAGTAACACCCAATTTAAGGCTACTTGTGGTAACAAGGGAGGATGCATGCTTTCTTTTCATCCGATTCATGTAGCTTTGAATGGTACACAGAATTGCCGAATGATTCAGTTAAAATATTTTTTGAATTAGAGATTGTATTTGTGAAGAGGTTTTCCAGTGCAACTGAGAAAATCATAATCGTTGACCTTGCCTTGCTGAAAAGGAGAAAAGATGAGTCAGTGAAAAAATTCATAAGTCATTGATGCAACCTAAGTATGAAGTGCGAGCAACAGTTAGAAGAAGAATATGCAATCCAATTGCTAATGGACAAAATGGATGATAAAATGGCACCATTTCTATGCATAGCGTCGATTTGTGAGGACTTGCTTTAGCTAAATTTGAAAAGTTGAATCTCCCTAAGTCAGTCTATGCGATAAAGCAAAGAGAAACAAACCTTCGACTCAAGAAAGAAATTCATGTTTGCTTCTATAGCTCAAATGGTGAAAAGCAGGTGATATACAATGTGGATAAAGAAAGCAGCCAGTGTACAATGATGATAAGGGTAAAAAGCCTGTTTATTCTAATCCACATCCAAAATTAGTATTAGGAGATAATGACAAACCTCAGACTTTTCCAAGTGGTGGGGAGCGTCCAAAATAAGCAATAAAAGATGAAGAGTGAATGCGGCCATCTCTTAAGGAAAAGATGAACAAAGAATATTCCTTTAGAGGGGATACTGTGGCTAAATTATTTCAGAAAGCAATCAAAGTTGGTCTATAATTACCAAAAATCAAAAGGCCTGAAGAAGCTGATCAAGTCAGTAATCTAAACTACTGTCCCTATCATCGGATGATCAGCTATCATATTAAAGATTGTTATGTCTTCAAAGATTGGCTAGAAAGGAAGTACATCAAGGTGAATTTACACTATCCGACAGTGTTCTAATCAACCCTAAAAGAGAATCTACAAGGATGATTACGTCCTCTTTCGTATCATCCAATAAAGACAACCAGAAGGAGAAATCGGGTTGAAGAAGAAAAATTAGTCTTCAAAAGACCTGAAGATGTTGAAGTAGCTAAAAGATAGTGTTAAGTGAAAATATTGGACTATTGGACTTAGAGATGCCTAAACCAAGTATTTGAGGTTCTTCACGACATGAGAAGCAATCTACTAAATGCAGGCCTCATAAATCAAAGAAATTGGCTAAGAAAAGAAGATCAAGAAAGAACTACAACTCAAAATATCATTAACAATCTAGAGTATCACCCGGTAAAAAGACGACCATTTAAGCTTGCAGATTTCATGTATAAACTTCGTATTACTGAATCAGATGAAGAAGATAATGGTGAACCTTGTCTAGTAGAGACATGTTGAATCATCTGCATGATGTCAGATATTCTTCAATATTAGTTACTCGAAATGACAAAGGTAGTCAGAAAGACTCGACCAACCCATCACAACTCTTGTCAGGAAAGAAAGAAGAGCCTAAGAAGCTAATGCCTGAATTTTGTTTAATGACTCAACAAGATAATAATAGTTCAAATGAAGATCTATGTTTTACCGATGGAGAAGAGTCAGACTCATCGATATCATCACATATGAAATGACGTTGAAAAATGAGTCTAGCCCTTTTGGCCAATCTTCCAGAATAAGAAGAGAACTTGAAGAAACTACCTCTTCAGAAGAATCTGAACAAGATAATATGATTCAAGTTCAGCTGAGAAGTGGTAAATTCTTACCACCTTCATCAAAGAAGAGAAATACAAATAAAGATAAAGGCAAATAAATTGAAGTCAACGAAGATATTATTCCTAGAAATCCTAGAATAAAGCCTAAATTGAGCGAGAAGATAGATTATAATATTTTATCACACCTGAGAAAGATCCATACATAATTAAGTGTGTGTGAGGCTCTCTTGATGTCAAAAGATCTTTGATACTTTGATACATGCTCTCAAAGATCCGAAGAGTTATGAAGCTTACTTTGCTGAGAAATGCATGATCGAAGCATAGCAAACTCAAGATCTCCCTGTAATCATATTTTCTGAGGAAGACCTTATGTTGGGGACAGCAGCTCACAACCATCCTCTTTATGTTACTGCAGAGAGTGATGGCATCTCGATCAGCCAAATATTGATTGATCCAAATTTTTCTATCAATCTTATGAGTCTAAAGGTATTAAGAGGATTATCACTTGATATCTAACATCTTAGGAGAGGTAAGTTGATGGTTCATGGTTTCAATGAAAAGAGGTAGAAAACTCTGGGTTCTTTTATTCTCGCTCAAGTTTAGGGATTTATATATGCTAAGTTCCATGAAATGATGTCGATACATCATTTAGAGCTCTCTTGGGCTGACCGTGACTGCATGAGTATGGCATAGTCCCATCAACTATGCATCAATATATGAAGTATCTGAAAGATGGAGAAGAATTCATAATTCTCAATAATTTACAACCATTCTCCGTCGATGAAGCAAAGATCTATGAATATGCAAAATATTTCATCCTCAAAGAGCCTAAGCTAACAGAACCTCTTGAAGCGATGGCATCCACTTCAGGAACTAAAAAGCAATTTCACAAAGTGAAATAGCAGAAGCAAAGTGAGAGAAGGAAGTAATGTTGACTCTCCCTAAAGCACTTGATTCTGCACCTAAGTCGGGAAAATCAATTCCTCATTTGGGAAGTGACACAAAAGAAGAAGAAGATATTCCTGTCAAACCTCAGGGAACTTATAAGCTCTCAAGAAAGGCAGAGTAAAAAATAAGTGATTCTAACTTAGACTATGATTCTGAATCTACTTATAAAAATAGAGTTCAGATGGTTGTATCAAGGAGGATAGCTCACTTGACAGAGTCAGATGACTCACTCAAAATTATACCCATCCCGCAACAGTGCTTCAAAGAAATCACTCCACTGGAGGTTCATAAAATTGAAGAATTGATAACATTCTATGTGCTACCGTTGAGTGAGAGTGGCGGAATAGGAACTCTATTTTATAAATCTGAAGAGTCTAAGCCTTATAACTTTGATCAGCCTACTCAACATGAAAGTTCTAATGAGATAGTACCAACAAGAATACCAATATACTATCCACAGAAATTACAAAAAATGTTGCATAAGCTTGGAGTTCATATTGGAACTACTAAACATAGAAATCAAATCTTTAACAAGATGTGGAGCCAAAGAAGTCCTCAGATATCACGAAGAAGTGATAAGTTTCCCACTAAAGGTCTGGGGTTCATCCACAAATTTCATCAAGAGAGAGCCTATTATAATATAATAGAAGCTGATATCGAGAGTCTTAGTGATGAAGAAGATGATTCCCATGAAATTCTTCTTGAAAATGATGAAGAAGTGGAAGCCAAGCCTGCACCTGAAGAACTCAAAGATGGTGGACAAATAGCTACTATGGATGAACTTAAAGAAGCCAACCTAGGAGCTAAGAATGATCCCCATCCAAATTTTGCCAGTGCCCTTTTGCCTGATGAGAAAGTTGAAGAGCTAAAAATACTACTTTGTGAATTAAGAGATTGCTTTGTCTGGACATATTCTGAAATGCTAAGCTTATCCCCTGATGTAGCAGTTCATAAACTAGCTATTAAACCAAACGCAATGCCTGTTAAGCAAGCTCTTAGATGAATGAGATTGGAGATTGAAGAATAGTAATTGCATAAACTAAAAAGTTAATTGAAGCAGGCTTCATCCGAGAGGAGAAGTATGCAGATTGGATAGACAACATTATCCCGGTTAGGAAGAAGAAACGGTCAAATCCATTTACCTTGACTTAAATAAATAATGTCCAAAAGATAACTTTTCACTTACAATATCTAGTGGACAACACCTCCAACTATAACATGTTCTCATTTATGGAATGGATAGATACAATCAAATCAAAATGGCACCTGAATATGAAAAACATACATCGTTAGAACACTTATTGACATCTATTGTATGTCATGTCATTTGGCTTGAAAAATATTGGAGCTACATACCAAAGAGCCATGATGCATATTTTTAATGAGTTAATTCATCAAAAGGTAGAATGTTATGTTGACGATCCTGGTGAAGAGCTTAAATCGTGGAAACCACTTCGAAGACATAAGAACTGTACTAGAGAGAATCAGAAAATATGATCTCAAGATGAATCCTCTAAAATGTGCATTCGGGGTATCCTCTGAAAAATTCTTGGGGTACATTATACGGAACAGAGGTATTGAAATTGATCTTGCTAAAATCAAGGCAATTGTGGAGATGCCTCCACTAAAGAGTTTACGTCAGCTCCATTCTTTACAAGGACAGCTTGCATTTATTCATTGATTCATATCAAATCTATCAAGATATTGTAAATCATTTGCAAGGTTGATGAAGAAGGATGCTCCATTCAAATGGGACAAGGAGTGCTAGGAAGCCTTTAATAGCATTAAAAGCTACATGTTAAATCCATCAATTCTTCTTGCGCTTACTCACGAGAAGCCCTCATTTTATACATTTGCATTAGAAGAGTCCTTGGAGCATTATTGGCATAACACAATGAAGAAAGTAAAGAGAATGCTCTTTATTATATCACTCAGGCGATTCGGCGAAATGAGATACTCTCGATAGAAGCACTATTTAGCATTGATCTTTGCGGTCAAAAGCTTGTCACTATATGTTATCTCACAAGATTACCCTCATCTCAAGGATCAATCCGCTGAAGTACTTGATGATAATACCAGCATTGACAGGTCGCTTGGCAAGATGGGCAGTACTGCTTTTGCAATTTGATATCACATATATTCCGTAGAAATTAGTGAAGGGACAAGTCTTAGTAGATTTTCTAGCTGCACATCTTATCCTTGCAGACTCTTCTCTTAATGATGATTTGCTCGATGAGAAAATTATGCTCATTCATGAAAGAGAAAAATCACAAATTTGAGAAATGTACTTCTTGATCATCGATCAAACAAGTCAAACATCTAAATTTCTCAAGAGCAAGAGCGAGAATGATCATCTTCATAACACCATAAGGAGGAATGATGATCATATGGATTGATCGAGCCAAGAACTAATAATGAAGGCTGAATATGAAGCATTAGTGGCATGCGGAAGAAGCTATTTTCATAAGCTTTCAAAACTTACATATTTTTGGCGATTCTCAACTTATTATAAATCAAGTACTTGACATCTATAGAATCAACAAGCTTGAGTTAGCTTTATATCACAAGCAAGTTATCGAGCTTATGAAGCAGATACCAAATATCACACTAACTCGAGTCTCTCAATTCGAGAATAGTAAAGTGGATTGCTTGCAAAATTAGTTAAGAAAATAACAAGTATAAATGGTGATTATGTCATGATCGGCATATTTACTCAACGAGTTCTAGAGCGAGTAAAGTATCAATCCCCGTAGGTAGAGGGATTACCAAATTTGACACAGTAGGATGCAACTCAGGTTGCTCCTCATTCTCCCCAAAACCAACAAGAAGTTGTACCAAGAAGAGCTAAGAATAGTATTGCCTCAGAAAAAGCAGTGTGAAGCTTTTGTTGTAGAAGAGTCACGTGATTGGAGGCAAGCCTTCATCGACTACTTTAAAGAAGGTAAATTACCAAATAATAAATCACTGGCAGCTCAAATTGAGAAGAGAATGCTACGCTATGCTTTTATCAACAACACTCTATATTGTAGATCCTTTGAACAAATGTGGCTACGATGCCTAGATGTAGATGAAGCTTGCAAAGTGATGGTTGAAGTTCATGATGGACTTTGTGGTGTACATCAATCAGGTCCCAAGATGGAAGTAAAGATCAAAAGGATGGGTTATTATTAGCCATCATTGGTGAGAGACTGTATTAATCACGCTAAGAAGTGTCATGAGTATCAAGTACATAGGAATCTCATCCATCAACCTTCAAATCCATTACACCCAACAATAGCATCCTGGCCATTCAATGTTGGGGCACATATGTAATGGACCAATTGATCCCATGTCTGACAGCTTCATCCTAGCGGTGATTTTTCTAAGTGGTGGCTACCCCATTTAAAGAAGTTACTCCGTGGTGATCAACTTCTTCACACATAATGTAGTCTATGATTTAGAGTGTCATTGAATAATTTTTTTAATGGCACGACTTTCAAAAGTGCAAGATTTATAGATTTGATCGACACAAATTGATTGGCGATACTCTTCAATATACAATCTAAGATCAAATGGTTTGGCGGAGGCCTTCAACAAGACATTAGTCAAGCTGCTCAAGAAGATTCTCACTAAAAATAAAAGAAAATGGCATGCCAAGCTAGTGGAGGCACTATGGGGGTATCGAACTACCTACAAGACGCCGACTAAAGCCACTCCCTATTCATTGGTCTTTGGAACTGAAATAGTTCTTTTGCTTGAAGTTGAGTTACCTTCACTTCGAGTAGCCATACAATATAATCTAATTGATGATCAAAATGCTCGTATGAGAATGGAGGAACTCGACGTGCTTGATGAAGTTAGATTACAAGCTCATCAAAATCTAGAAGTCTATCGACCAAAGATGTCTAGGGCTTTTGACCATACGGTGCGGCCTCAAATATTCCAAAAAGGAGAATTGGTCCTGGTGCTGAGAAGGCCAATTATCCTTAATCAAAAATTTAGTGGCAAATTCGAGCCTAATTGGGAAGGCTCTTTTGTCATTGAAAAAGTATACCAAGGAGGGGCATACCAACTCTTTAACCTAAAGGGTAAAAGACCAATGTCGCCAATTAATGGCTGATACTTGAAAAAAGTACTATACTTGACCACATTCTCGAGTATAAGAAATCCCAAGAGGCAGGGGCATTTTTTAAGTATATCTATTTAGGTTGGCATCGTGCTTCATCGAGATCCTAAATAAACATACTCGGATGAAGAACTTTTTTGTGAAAATTCCTTTTACGAGGGCATTTCTAGATTTTTATATATGATGAAATCAATGTTGTATGTTAAAATCCCCTTTAGAGTATATCAATTCAAAATATTGATGTATTTATGTATTTTCATCTTGAAAATTCTCCTAAATGTACTTTAGAATTCTCCCTACAAGATAGGGCATTTTTTTAGTTTATATTAAGTTTATTTGAGTTGACGTAATCCTATAAGATGAGATCCTCAAATATATTCTTATTAGGTTGACATCGAGCTTTATGCCGAAATCCCTGGATATATCCATAATTGTTAAGTTGTAGGAACAAAACGAATCTATTTCTATGCATGAAAGGACAACCCTAAATGTCAAGAAATTTATTTCTCATATTTGCCAAATTCTGAAGATCAAGTCAAAAGAACTCCCGATTTCGGAAGCTTCAATCAATTAAGTTGGAGAAACATCAACCTCTACATCCTAAAGTCTATGACATGAATAGGTTCTAAAGGTCAGACTCAACAAGCCCACAAATGGATGAGTTACTGATGCTCTCCTCACTTAACAAGCTGTAAGAAAAGGTCACAGTGAAAGAGCCCCCGTTCGTCAGTCTGATGACAAAACCACCAACTCACTATAGCTTAAGTCAAAAACTTGAGTAGGTTCTAAAGGTCAAACTCAACAAGCCCAGATGTGGCCGAGTTGCTTATGCTCTCCTCACTCAACAAGTCAAAAAAAGGCCACAGTGAAAGAGCCCCCACTCGTTAGTCCAATGATGATAGATGTTCAATCTTAAACCAAATCCAGCTTAGTGATTACAAGCAACCAGGATCCAAGAGATCTTTCTACTTGATCGATGGATCAAGATAATCTAAGCAAACGCTCAATTTAAGGCTGCCTCAAATCAATCTTCATATTACCTGTAGGGTGATATCTCAATTTATTCTCAAACGATCTGATCAAGCTCAAAGCATAGATCAAAGCCTATCTCCTCATCAAGTCCATCAAAGTAGAAAGCATGTGATGAAGCAATTCTATAGTTCATACAAAGTCGATGACCGAACTAAAGAAATTTTATGGTTATTCAGTCTGTTAAATCACACATTGCTAGACTAATAACTCAATATTGACCCATAAGCCGGAAGGTGGGTCATCTGTATGTGTCCTTCAACGAATCCATCAAAGTAGCAAGCACAGGATTCATGGAGTGCATAGACTTCCTGACAAGTCAATATGGAGAAATCAGGTCAGTCCTTCATCAAGTCCGTCAAGCTCAAAGCTAGGACAGAAGGAATTTGAAATCCGACCAAGCATGGATAAACCAATTCCCCAGCGGAATCATTCATCAAAATAAATAAACCAATTACTCCATCAAACCCAACCAAGCATGAAACTAGGTTTGGAGGAAACTTAAATCTACAATGACATAAAAGAAAAAGATCTTTAGTAAAGCCATTGAAGTAGATAATAGATGGTGTAAGAACTCTTATCAATCGATAATGAACGACAAATCGTCAAGCATCATTTAGCATGTCACGATAAGGACAGCGTCTAATAACAAATCCTATCAAAGCTCCATAAGCTATTGCAATCGAAGCTGAAATGATCCAAGTTCTGTGGCCAGCCCAAAGGGTCAATCAATTTTCAACAAACATGACTTGCTCCATGCGCGAATCAAATTTGTTAGGGGGCATTTGTTGACCTCCACATACTTTCATAAGTTGAGTCAAGCTCATAAGTCTAATTCGGACTTAAGCGAGTCGCAAATGGTCTCAAAATGCGGGCGTCGCGAAAATGGTTAAACGACCTCCCATCGACGATTCGTCGCGTTCAATGAGCGAATATAAATATTGCACGCGACATCGATCAAGCTCGAGTCATGCGCTATCGCTATCGGTCGTGTGCCAGGATCAAATGACCTTCATTCATGAAATTCACATCATTAGCTTTGAAATACTGAAATATATCAAGTAAGATTGTTCGCACTCAATTGGACGTCTGAAAATCGGCGGTCAGCGGCGATGCATTTTGAACTAAAATTCATTAAACACATGAACCAAATGGCCTCGATGTGAAGCATTCATACATTCGTTACCTAATTATATATATATATATATATATATATATATATATATATATATATATATATATATATATATATATATATATATATATATATATATATATATATATATATATATTATATATGCATTTATCGGCGTAAAATTCACATTAAAATTATTTAATAAATTTAAAATTAATTAAAAAATTCTTAAATTACCCCCCACGCAATAATCGTTCCCCCTATTTTACTTTTCACTTTTTTTTTCTGAATAATCTCTCCAAAAAAGAAAACTGCCCCACTTCCTCCTGATTCCTTCCTTCCCATGATTTTCTCCTCTCTCCTGCGAGAAAATATTACGTCCGGAGTCCGCACGTAGCTTTATGTATGGACTCCAATCCATGGACGACACGTGTCTCAATTTTTTTTCCCATTTTAGCGATTAACGGAGCAGTAAGATAACGGACGGTGCTGTAAAGACATTTACCGTGGCCCTACCCGGCCCGTAAGCATCGTTGGAATGCGCGGGAGAAATTTAAAAAAAATATATAAACAGATTTAGGGTTTAGGGTTAGTTTTTTCAGGCAAAATGAGCTCAGAAGAGAAATAGAAAATCTCATTTCTTTTTTACAAAAGAACCATGAAGATGGAGAACGTTAAGGAAATAACAACCATTTTAGCTGAGGATGTATTAAATAGAAATTCATCGGTAATATTTCTCGTGCATTTTTTCTATGATTTGTTAGTGATATTCTTGTCTCAAGAGAATATGTTCATTACATCTAATAAACAAATTGGATGTTTTTTTGAATTTTATTTTTGAGTGGATTTTGCATCGTGTACCTCTTTGGAGTACAGATCATTTCCATTTTTTTGCCTACTTCTTTTGATTGTGTTTAGGGCATTCCAATGGAAGTATTTGGAGGCAGTTTGGATGGTTTCGGGTGGTATTTTGCATCTGTACTCTATGTACCTCTTTGGAGGGTACAGATCATTTGTGACCTTTTTTCCTAGTTTATTTTGCCTACTTCTTATGAATATGTTTAGGGCATTCCAATGGAAGCATTTGGAGGTAGTTTGGGTGATTTGGTGTATTTTGCATCGTACTCTGTACCTCTTTGGAGTCTGAGATCATTTTGACTTTTGTTTATTTTACCTATGATTATGTTTAGCATTATAATGGAAGCATTTGGAGGCGGTTTGGGTTTAGTTTTTGCATCATACTCTGTACCTCTTTGGAGGGTACAGATCATTTCTGACCTTTTTTTTTTTATTTTGCCTACTTCTTGATTATATTTAGGGCATTCCAAAGAAGCATTTGGAGGCGATTTGGGTGGTTTTGGGTGGTATTTTATACTCAGTGTACCTCTTTGGAGACAGATCATTTTGACTTTTTCGTTTATTTTGCCTACTTCTTATGATTATGTTTAGGGCATTATAATGAAGCATTTGAGGATTTGGGTGGTTTTCGGTGGTATTTTGCATCGTACTACTGTACCTCTTTGGAGGTACGATCATTTTGACTTTTTTTGTAATTTATTTTGCCTACTTCTTATGATTATGTTTAGGGCATTATAAGGAAGCATTTGGAGGCTTTGGGTGGTTCAGGTGGTATTTTGCATCGTATCGTGTACCTCTTTGGAGGGTACAGATCATTTTTGACTTTTTTTTGCAGTTTATTTTGTCAATTTCTTATGATTATGTTTAGGGCATTATAATGGAAGCATTTGGAGGCAGTTTGGGTGGTTTCTGGGTGATATTTTGCATCTGTACTCTGTGTACCTCTTTGGAAATGGATCATTTTGACCTTTTTTTTCCGTTTATTTTACTTCTTATGATTATGTTTAGGGCATTCCAAAGAAAGCATTTGGAGGCAGTTTGGGTGATTTCTGGGTGGTATTTTGCATCACTGTACCTCTTTGGAGAATTGATCATTTTGACCTTTTTTTAGTTTATTTTATCAATTTATGATTATGTTTAGGGCATTATAATGGAAGTATTTGGAGGCGTTTGGGTGGTTTTGGGTGGTATTTTGCATCACTTACTCTGTACCTCTTTGGATGATCATTTTGACCTTTTTCGATTTATTTTGCCAATTTCTTATGATTATGTTTAGGGCATTCCAATGGAAGCATTTGGAATTTGGGTGGTTTTGGTGATATTTTGCATTTGTACTGTGTACCTCTTTGGAGGGTGTGGATCATTTTGACCTTTTTCTAGTTATTTTGCCTACTTCTTATGATTATGTTTAGGGCATTCCAAAGGAAGCATTTAGAGGCGATTTGGGTGGTTTCGGGTGGTATACATCACTTTCTGTGTACCTCTTTGGAGGGTACAGATCAAGACTTTTCAGTTTATTTTGCCAATTTTCTTATGATTATGTTTAGGGCATTATAATGAAAGCATTTGACGATTTGGGTGATTTCTTGTATTTTTTATATAGATTTTCTAACATATTTTTGTATCTGTTTGGTATATGGTCGATGAGTTGTCGATGATGAAGTCTGATGTCTAATGACCCAATTTGGGAAACTCCTTGGCACTGCTTATTATGAAATGAGCGGTATACCTTGTCGATTATCATCAAATTGGTTTGATGTTTGGAAGGACCATACTAGTTATTGGCCAAACTCAAAGAAATTGAAATCAAAAGATTTTCTATGTGCAAAAGCTGTAAGAGTCATTAAATCTAACAAAATTCGAAAGTTGATACAAGAACTGGTTATCCAGCCATGATTAGATTCTCTGTTGATTTGGAGGGGAATTGGACTATTAAAAAACATACAAAAAGTCATAATCATTATTTGGCAGAGCCTGCTGACCTACATCTTCTCAGATCACACAGATGCATTAGCGATGAGAAGGCGTCCGTGTTGAAGACAATGTGAAGCATTAGATGCGATGCATTAATATCTAGCGAGAAAGTTGGCTAGAGAATATCGGGTTCACAAAAAAGAATGCTTTCAATTTTATTTAGGAAGAGCAAAGATCGGATTGTGAATGGTGGTGATAATGCATTAATATAGTTGTTTAAGGAAAGGCAAGCGTGGATGGGATGTTTGCATGGATGTACAAGTTGATGTCGATTGCTTAAGTTTTTTTTAGTAATGGCATGTCTAGGATAGAATATGATTATTTTTTTGGGGATGTGATAATTTTGATACAAATCATCAATAAATATAATCTCATTTGTGCCCTCTTGTTGGAGTGAATCATCACGGCAAAATATATTATTTGGAGTAGCCTTTTATCGAAGAGACAATTGAGTCATTCTCATGGCTATTCCATATTTCTTCGATTGATGAATCGGACATCCTATAATAATATTCATAAAGATCGCTATGGCGAGAGCTATTAAAATTGTATTGTGCATACTCATCATAGGTTGTGCAATGATATTTCAAAGAAAGCTCCTTCCAAAGTTCATTGCTTTAATAGTAATAAGATAGACAAG
This sequence comes from Cymbidium sinense, assembly GCA_021442155.1. Taxonomy (NCBI): domain Eukaryota; kingdom Viridiplantae; phylum Streptophyta; class Magnoliopsida; order Asparagales; family Orchidaceae; genus Cymbidium; species Cymbidium sinense. The sequence goes on from CM038218.1 coordinate 103,003,195, forward strand.
CTATTTTATAAATGCATGAGTAAGTGTGACTCAGGAAGAGTTTAAAGAGGCTTGGTACGCCATGCTAGAAGAAGGCAATTTGCATGATCATGCTTGGTCGAGCTTTATAAGATTAGATCCAAGTGGTCCCAGATTCAAGGACTCATTCGATGGGCATCTTGTCAACATAGTGAGTCTCGAATAATGTATGTCGAAATATCTAAACCGTTCTCAGATTATTTCTTGGGGTTGGAAAAGGTTATGGAGACATGGCATCGGAATGAACATGAAGACTTCAAGTGTAACCATCGATTGTTCTGTTAAGACCACCAATTCTAAAATAAGCTGTATGTTTTATACAAGAAAGGTTTACACTATGTTTGAAGAGAAATTTTGCATGGAGTTGGAGGCCTATCGGTACTAAGTCGATGACACCATGGAGTATTTGGTGAGAAACTTAGAGAATAAAAATGCATCCAAAATATGGACTATGCATTTTGATAGACTACCCTAAAGTAACTTTGCAAAAATTTGAAATGATGGGATTACTTTTGCTTGTATCGAGTTCTTAGTCGAAGATGTTGTGAGTATTCGGATAAATATCTTCTCAGATGGTTTACCGAGCAAAGAGGATATTTACATTGATAGTGCATACAAAAAAATTAAGAGATGTGGTGATAAATGCTTCGGCATTATTTTTACAAACCACGTAAGTCGATATGCATATCAAATAAGCATCGAGCACAGGCAATAAGAGGCGACTATATGCTTGGATCCCTAAAAAAACTATATGATGATATGACTCTATAATAAGTGGGAATTCTCCTCCGACAAAGCTTAAGAAGAAGAAGTCAACCACAAGATAAGGAAAAGACATCTTAAAAGATCCGCGCGTCCAAAGGGTGTTTCCAACTCAAGGCTTAAGGGATATTAGGAAAGATCCAAGAAAGCCAAGAGTAATTTTCTATTTGCGTATTATGTTTTTATATTTTAAATATTACTGTTAATCTTCAAACCCTTCTACTTTTTTTGTTGCGAAACCAAAGTCATCGATAGTGTTCGAGCGTGTTTCTCACAAGTTGCATCACCTTTCTATATGCGAGTATTTTTGAGGTACATGAATATCACATCGATGCTGTAAGAAAGTATCAACTAATATGATGTTCTACATGCAGGAATTTAACTCGAGCTCCACAATCAATCAGTCGGCTGAAGGGTACACTAAGCTGATGATGGATATTATTTCAGGAAAACATTTTGATGCATGACATTATCCAGTTTTGTGTTCTTCGACTGTACAATCTTTTCTCCAATGCTTTAGAGTCCCAAAGATGACTCTCTTTAACTTAACAGACACACCAAGATGTTTAGATTGTATTTAGCTAGGGGATTTTGACACTGGTCTGTTTGTAGCTCTTTAAGCAATAGTGATTGAGTTAATCTCTGAGGACATTGTAATCATTGATTGTACATAATATGTGCAATAAATAATAGATCATTTATTGCCTTTTTTTCGCTTTATTTTGATACTAGAAATAATGTTCATTACATTCTTGTTTAGGCAATTTGAAAGCTATTTGGATGATTTTTGGGTTGTACAGATCATTTATGGCCTTTTTTTCTAGTTTTTTTTTTTTGCCTACTTCTTATGCTTATGTTTAGGGCATTCCAATGGAAGCATTTGGAGGCAGTTTGGATGGTTTCTGGGGGTTATTTTGTATCTGTACTCTGTGTACCTCTTTGGAGGGTACGATCATTTTGACCTTTATTTCCAGTTTATTTTTTCTTATGATTATATTTAGGGCATTCCAATGGAAGCATTTGGAGGCAGTTTGGATAGTTTCTGGGTGGTATTTTGCATCTGTACTTTGTGTACCTCTTTGGAGGATACAGATCATTTTTTTTCCTTTTTTTTCAATTTATTTTGCCTACTTCTTATGATTATATTTAGGGCATTCCAATGGAAGCATTTGATGGCAGTTTGGGTGGTTTCTGGGTGATATTTTACATCTGTACTCTGTGTACCTCTTTGGAGGAATTCTGATTATTTTGACCTTTTTTTGCAATTTATTTTTACTCTTATGATTATATTTAGGGCATTATAATGGAAGCATTTGAGGCAATTTGGGTGGTTTCGGGTGATATTTTGCATATACTCATGTACCTTTGGAGGGTACGATAATTTATGGCCTTTTTTCAATTTTTTTTCTTCTTATGTTATGTTTAGCATTCCAATGGAAGCATTTGATGGCTTTGGATGATTTGGTGGTATTTTGTGCACATTACTCTGTATCTCTTTGGAGGTCTGATCATTTTTTTTTTTTTCCAATTTATTTTGCCTATTTATTGAGATTATGTTTAGGGCATTCCAAAGGAAGCATTTGGAGGCAGTTTGGATGGTTTCTGGGTGGATTTTTGCATCTGTACTCTGTGTACCTCTTTGGAGGGTACAGAATATTTTTGACAGTTTTTTTCCAATTTATTTTGCCTGTTTATTGAGATTATGTTTAGGGCATCTCAATGGAAGCATTTGGAGTCAGTTTGGATAGTTTTTGGGTGGTTTTTTGCATCTGTACTCTATGTACCTCTTTGGAGGTCTGAGATCATTTATCATTTTCTAATTTTTTTGCCTTCTTTTGATTATGTTTAGGGCATTCCAAAGGAAGCATTTGAGGCGTTTGGGTGGTTCTGGGTGATATTTTGCATCATACTGTGTACCTTTTGGATGCAGATAATTTATAGCCTTTTTTTCTAGTTTTTTTTTGCCTACTTTTTATGCTTATGTTTAGGGCATTCCAATGGAAGTATTTGATGGCAGTTTGGATGATTTCTGGGTGGTATTTTGTATCTGTACTCTGTGTACCTCTTTGGAGGGTACAGATCATTTTTGATAGTTTTTTTTTTCCAATTTATTTTTCATGTTTATTGAGATTATGTTTAGGGCATTCCAAAGGAAGCATTTGGAGGTAGTTTGGGTGGTTTCTGGGTATTTTTTGTATCTACTGTACCTCTTTGGAGGGTACTGATCATTTTGACCCCTTTTATTTTGCCTACTTCTTATGATTATGTTTAGGGCATTATAATGGAAGCATTTGGAGGCAGTTTGGGTAGTTTCTGGGTGGTATTTTATATTTGTACTCTGTGTACCTCTTTGGAGGGTACAGATCATTTTTGACCTTTTTTTCTAGTTTATTTTGTCTACTTCTTATCATTATGTTTAGGGCATTCCAAAGGAAGCATTTAATGGCAGTTTGGATGGTTTCTGGGTGGTATTTTGCATCTGTACTCTGTGTACCTCTTTGAAGGGTACAGATCATTTTTGATAATTTTTTCCCAATTTATTTTGTCAACTTCTTCTGATTATGTTTAGGGCATTCCAAAGGAAGCATTTGATGGCAGTTTGGGTGGTTTATGGTATTTTGCATGACTCACATTCCTCTTTGGAGGGTACAAATCATTTTTGACAATTTTTTTCCAATTTATTTTGCCAACTTCTTCTAATTATGTTTAGGGCATTCCAAAGGAAGCATTTGATGGCAGTTTGGGTAGTTTAAGGTGGTATTTTTTGCAGACTCGTGTACCCTTTTAGGGTACCTCATTTACAATTTAAATAGACAAACTCAGAATTGATTTTAGAAATCGGATTTCGACCAAATCCAACTTAAATTTCATAAATTAATAAATAATAAACTACAATATAGTAAATCTTGGATTGGCTCGATTGTTTATTACAGCTCTAATTATATTATATTATGCTCAAAATTATTATTAAAAAGTTTATTGGAAAATACAAGTTTTCCATAAAAATTATCTTTCATTCCTTTAGTCCATTTAACTTAAGTGACTCTTAATATTTGATCTTACTCTGTTGTTTGTTATTTTGAAAGGTAATTTTTTATAGATCCATCTCATAGAACACGATTATCAATCATCACTCTCAAATATAAATAGATCCATATCATATGTGAAAATATACAATGCGTAATCACTCTTTATGGCAAGGAAATGCTCAATATTCAAGTAGATTATTAATAGATCGATTTATAGTTTTTCTTCATTTTTTTATTTATATTCTACTCAAATCATCTGATTGTATTACATACCACAAAAAGAAAATTTTAGACTCAAATTAACATGAATTTTACATGGTAACGCATGAATTCGAATATCACATAAACTCAATGTCACTTTTTCTTTACAAGGCTCCAAATTTCTTCAATGCACCAATATAAATATATATATTTCATGAACCAATTGCATTCTTTATCAATTCCACAAGCACTATTAAACAAGGAGCGACACAAGAAGCTAGGAGTGAAGGAAGAAGGTAAGAAAATATAGTAAATCATAGAAACAGAAATCAAACTCAAACTACTACAGTGATATGCTCAGGATCCATAAAACGTCTCATGGAACTTGGTAATGAAGTCAGATGCTTTAAGATCCACGTCCCGCTCACCAACTCCCCAGTTTCCATCCTCATCGCCAAAAACTTGTTCCCCTCATTCCAGTCATCTTCTTCTTCTATGGTGACTTGCACGAGGAGAAGCAGCGAAACGGAGAGAAGGATGAGTTCCCTCCCATTGTTCTCTTCACACTACTTGAAGAAGAGCTCTTGGATTTAGCTTTGGGAGCTTCATTGATCATATTGCAGGAAGAAAATGGCAGAGCTCTGAATCTATAGCTTTATTTTCATAATAAAAAATAGCTAATCATAATCCATAATTTCGTAATCACTAATTTAATTTTATGCATTAATTTTATGCATTCTGTTTGGGTAACATTTATTTTGCATTTGTATTAATTTTATGCATCTTTTCATAACAAAATGACCATACCATAAAAAATGAATTTAAATGCGATTTCTTTAAAGAGTATAGCCCCAAATATCAAGAGTAAAATATCGGTGAAATCAAACTATATGAAATGAGAGAAAAGAAGTTACAAAAGCGAGTAAAATATCATCCCGTTCCATGAACTTCAACAAACACAGTATGTCTTGAAACCCTGCATTATACAAAATCCTATACCAAACTAAATAATATTGTTCTCACTTTGGATTTTAAGTCCCAAAAAAAAATGTAGCGTGAACTTCGACTAAATATATTCATTTTCTTTGGCCAATTCGTTGTTCTACCCAATCCTTTGGAGGTTTCTTTGATTCTTTGCCTCCATGTATTTCATATAAACATTCCGTCGACACTATTTTCTTGGGCGGTATCCCACTCACCATTTCGATTGGCCATTTCACGGATGCATAAAAGCGGCGATCTTCAACAAGTAATTTGATCGAATAGACAAAAAAATCTCAATAAGTTGGACGGGAAAAAAATAGTTAGGAAGAACCAAATTTGAAAACTGTTCTTACAATCTCAGGAAGAATGCTCTTATGGGTTGGTTTGGGTAATGAGTCATAAAAATACCCGCCCCGACTTAATATGCCCAACCAGATTGTCAGTCGATATAATAGCGGCGGTAAGATTAACTCACTCACACCTTGTCTGCGGTGACATCTTTGGATGAACATTTTGCTTTCCATCTTTAGGCCGTACCTCATAACTCTGCAGGAAAAGAAGAGAATGATTACACATTATAGCTTTTATCTAAACAAACAAGAACTGAATCGTAATACTCAACATTCCTGTGGGATAACATACCCAATGCAAGCATGAAATGTACAAATAGGGGACATACAGCCCCGAACAGATCGATGTGGGATCCGAAAATTCGCCACATCTTTCGAAAAGAAAGAGTTGTTTAAGTGTCGTGATAATTTGAAAGCGGATGAATAGTAGATAAGACACCTTACCAGATTTTGTTCTCATTTGGTGAGAACTTTTATATCAGTTCGGGTTTCTATAGCAAGCCCCTATAGTTAATTACCCCTCCCGAGAGCACTTTCGATTAAGGCTAGTCAATGAATCGTTAAATACGAGTATATAATTGCTGAGTGGAGAACTTGAAATTTATTATTTTAACTTAAAACTTTTTGTGGGGAACGATGGCGTGCCCGTCAAGATCCCATGGTTAGTCATCCGGTTGTGATCCGGTCGTCGGAGGAGGTAGTCGACCCAACGGAGAAGGATCCTTGTCAACATGGGTTCGTCAAGGTGTCCTTGTAGACAGGTGGAGTTTGTCTAAGGGACAAATATAAGTCGACCTTAGCTAACATAGGCTTTTGCCCAACCAAATACATTCTACATTTCACTCAAAAGCAAAGTTGGGGAACATCTGAGTGCGGCGGACCATAATTTAGTGGTGCCATATGCGAACCACCCGTCGAGGCTCAGTCGTAACCATTTATGTGGCCATATCAGCGGCAAAACCAGACGAGGACACGCAGCCACGTCACGGGCTTTAGGAATATTTGAGTGTGAAGGTAGTTATGTATTTAATTTGACATTGGCTCTTTGTGAGCAAAAGTTTTCTTAATTTGTCGAGACAAACAATTGCAGAGGGGTGGATTGATTTTATTTTTTATTATTATTATTTTTAAATAATTCATTTCATTTTATTTTTATTTTTTGAATTTTGATCATTTTATGATTGATTTTAGATTTGAATATATGATCATTATATCGAAATTTTAATTATAATTACCCTTCCGATTAAATTGATGTCGATTGATATGATGGTCTAATTCATTGTCTCAAAGTATAATCCTTCAAAACCTTGTCCACTCTAGTTTGAACATATCGGGTTTGGGACTTTTCTTTGAATTTTAGAAGCTTATTAATTTATCTTGTATATATGTAATTAACTTCTCGATATTATTAATTTGAAATTTTATAATATCAAATTTTTAGGTTTTGTTAACGGGACCGTCAAGACCAAACCGGGATTATGTAGCATCTGTTCTTTTATTTGACTTAGTATTACTCCAACATGCATGGATATCATTCTTTGAAAATTGCATGGACATTAAGATGTCTAATGTTGAAGTTTGATGTCAAATTTTGATTTTGAGTTTTGTTAACGGGTCAGAAGACCAAAGCAGGAAGTGTAGCATCTCTTTTGTTTTATACTTGCACATGTCCCTTGTTTGAACACTTCAACATACATACAAATCTTCTTTTAAAATGTTGTATGGACATTAAATGTCTAGTTGAAACGTAGTTCAATTTACAAGTTTAGATTTCAATATGACATTTTGGGTTTTGTTAACTTGGGACGGTCAAGAAACCGGGATATGTATATCTATTCTTTTTGTATTTGACGTGATTGTGCAAGCATAAGTTTTATCTGATTTTAGGTTTTGTTAACGGGACGGTCAGACCAAACCGGAAGTATGAACTCGACTCATATCTTCTTTAGGATGGATCTAGATTAATTATTTCAAGATCTATTCTCCAAACCTCAACTCTGATTATACTTAGAGGATTTTGAGACTTTCTTCTTGAGATCTTGAACTTGCAAAGAATCATTATGATGTCGATAAATTTATCTTTAGTCATTTAATGACAATTAACTTAAGATTTTGATAGATCATTAGATTTTTTAGGTTTTGTTACGGTCTAAAGACCAAATGATATGTAGCATCTTCTTTGGGAAATATGATATGCATATTATTTTGGCCAAAAGCCCTCTTTTATGTCACAAATCAGTATGGGCGAAATTATTTGGCTATAATCATATGTAATATAGGCTTAAAGTGGATTTAGGCATTTGTTTTGAGCATCACCTCTTATGTAATAAAATCAGCAAACATAAGGGCTGAAAATAATGATTTGAGGCCCATATGATCATAAAATGAGTAATAAAAAATGCTTGATTTGATTTGATTTAATAATTCTCATATGTACAAAATCAGCAAGCATAAATTAAAATAATTGATTTGGAGGCCCATATGATCATAATTAATGCCTAAAATAGACTTAGGCAATTTGATTTGATTTCAGCCTCATGTATAAAACATAAGTTGAAAATAATTGATTTGGAAATATGATCATAAAATATGCCTAAAGTGGGCTTAAATGATTTAATTAATAGCCTCCCTTTCGCATAAGGGGTTGAAAATAATAATTGATTTGGAGGCATATGTAAAGTAATGTAAAATTGGGCTTAGCATTTTGATTTAGATATCACATGTAACAAAATCGGCGCATAAGTGAAAATAATTGATTTAGTATGACCATATGTGAGGGATGGGCCTAAATTGAATTTAGGCATTGATTAGTATGTGAGCATGCATGTCCATCATGTGCATGGTTATGACAAATGGCATTAAAATGACCTCCATGCATTTATGACAAGGCCATATGTGTCAAGATGATAGATAGATGAGAATTTAGGAAAATCTATAAATAAGAGGAACTCCTTCTCATAAAATCCTTACACACTTCCTACTCTCATTTCTTTCCCTCTCTCCCTTGATTTCACGAGTTTGAGTTCTCTCAAGCTTGTAAGAGAGCTAAGTTGTGTCATAAAGACTTGTAAGTTTTTACCCTTCTCCCTTCCTTTAACAATTTTTTTTTTTTATATTTGACTTGTTTCTATAATCATGCATGTGTAGATCAATGTAAAAATGGACATATGGAGTAAAAGATAACATGTTAAACATGTATTTAAGCATGTGTTCTAAGCATGTCTAAATATCAAGCTAAGTATTACCAAGCATCAACAAATACATGTCACAAGTAAAAATTTGTATTCTATTGTCACTTCATACACATGTTAAAGGGGACTTTAGATTCAACATTCATCAAACTAACATGAATAGTTGTTTATGTATGATAATGAAAATTGATATGCATGCAAAATACTTAAGCATTTTTTTACCTTTCCCCTTTTTTTTTTAAAATTTTACGACCTCCGGTCATCCCATAAGCGGGAGACTAAACCTTCCGCAGAAGAGCGTGCATGGTGAGTGTGAGTTTAGTTTTACCACCGCGAAAGGCGTGCATGGGGTTAGCATAATATAAAGCCTTATCTCTGCTTATTGTTTACACACCTCTCGGCTCTCCCATGAGAGTTTGCCGCCACCACCACGCCAAAGCGTGCATGGGTGTGTCGTATCGAACTTTGATAAAGCATTTCTGTTAATATGATCACATATGCAAGTATGCAGAATGAAGCTCATAGATAATAGCAAATGGTATAACAAAATCCCTTTTTTTTTATTTCAACTTGCATATGAAAGAGGCATGATATACATATAATTCCCTTTATATGAAATAAATTGAATCAAAGTAGAAGCATGAAATTCATGGAGAATAGCATCATATCTCATCAAGACAATAATTGATTTTCCCTTAGATAAGAAAGTTTAGCAAGCCTTATATTCATCAAATAATATATTAGTGATTTCCCTTAGATAGAATATTTTCAAACATTCCCCTTGATAAAGGTAGTTTCGAAAGCACCACACTCAACTAGTAAACAATGCAATTCCTTCTAGATAAAAAAGAAATTTTAGCCTCATTTTCAGATATAATAGTTTTCCCCTCCATAAAATACTTTCAGCATATCATACACATTAAAGCAAAATGATTCAATTTCCTTAATAAAATATTTTAGCAAGATAAATGCATAGATAACAAATTAATAGCTTTCCCATCTTGTAGACATGATTTCTCCCTTTGCAAACACCACATTTCAAAATAGCACACTTCAAACAACAAATTAATTATTTCCCCTCTCATAGAAATGATTTCAAACATCACATTTCTGAAAGCAAATGCTTTGGTTTCCCTTAGGTATAATCAATTTCAGCAAAATAGCATCATAACTATCCTAGAAGATAGCATGCAACACAACATTGGGCCATACATCATCCCAAAGCAATTTTAGTAGGCTAAGCATCACATCTGAATAAAGACAATAAGAAATGAGATTTGGGCCATACATCATCAAATCCCTAAAGGAAACTCTTAGCATAATCGACATAAGACATGTTTAGCAAAAGCCCTAATTTCCAAAGAAGCTCAAAATGCATAAAACAAGGGTTAGAGAGAAACACACAGTGTCGATTTACTAAAGAGGAGAAGGAGGAGTTTCAGAGAAAAGAGGAGATCAGACAGAAGTTGATGAGGAGAGAGCTCGTCGTTCTGGGGCGAGAGAGAGAGTCGATCGTTCTGAGAAAAGGAGATGAGACTCGTCGTTCAGGGAGAAGAGAGAGCTCATCGCTGGGAGAAAGGAAGAGATCGTCATGAGGGAGAAGAGAACTCGAGGAAAATCTCAACAGAAGAAGGGAATGCAGTCAAAGAGGAGAAAGAGACTCGTGCTCTGAGGAGCAGAAGGAGAGAGAATCTGGAGGAAGAATCTTCGAAATGGAGAGAGGAAAGAGATCGTCAGAAGAGGGAGCTTGAGAGAGAGATCTGAGAGCGAGGAGCTTCGAGGTGAGAGAGATAGAGGAAGAGGGAAACTCGATCGCTTAGAGAAGCGAGGATAGCGAAACAGAGGATCGTGAAAAAAATGAGGTCGCAAAGGATAACCTCGTTTAGTTCTTTTGCGTTGAACATTTCCCCTTTTAGGCTTAGTTGGCATCTATTGGTTGAGTGCGGCGGATTAGAGATATCGTGATTAAGAGATAATTAGCGGATTAATCATTAATCATTTTATTACAATTTATGCACACAAATATATGGGTGTCAATTTAAGTTGTTCGGTGTCGAGCAATGGCGATCAATTCATGATCGGTCGCTTTAATAATGCGATGGTCAAGTAAATTCAAGTCTAATTGCGCCGTCGCTTAAATTTCGACCCGCATACTTTCCGATTGGCGGAAGATGTTTGATAGGTTTGACATTTGGCGCGGCGTGATTTATTTTGCGGAGGTTGTTTAGACGTCAGGCTTCGATATACAATTTAATGATAATTTGATTTTAATTATCATCGATCCTTAATTGATTCAAAATTTTCGATTAATTCATTTTAATATTTTGACGCGTCAAATAATCAAGCAATTTGATGTTGATCGATTTAAAATTTTAAAATCCACCTTATTTAATTTAAGTGGCACATAGTTGTAGGTCAACAAACCCAACAAACATGGGCGGACTGTTTGTATACACTAATCTCCAAGAGATTTGCTTGGATGTCACCGAAGTTGTAATTTCAACAACTTTTGATAATATCGATCATTGCCCTCGATAGAAGTGGTATAACTCGGGTTGGACAAGCATTTGTATTTCATCATTTGAACAATAGCTTGTTGAGCCGGTATTTTTAGTCAATGCTTTGTGAGCGGACTTGTTGAAGATTTCCTCTTAGAGTTTGAAATTTATATTTTCTCCTCCATCGCTTTGTGCCTTGCCGATGGAGTCGGTGAGATAAGAATGTCTTGGTCTGCTTTGTGCTTTGACGGACTTATTGAAGATTCCATCTCAAATTTTTATTGCATTTTCCTCTGTCTCGCTTTGTGCCTTGGACTTGATGGAGTTGATGAGATGAGAAGTCTTGATCACATGCTTTGTGCTTTGTGGACTTGTTGAAGATTTCATCTCGAATTTGGATTTGTATTTTCCTCTGGCTTTGTGCCTTGGCGGACTTGATGGAGTTGATGAGAAATATCTTGGTCTGTGCTTTGTGCTTTGTGGACTTGTTGAAGATTTCATCTCGAAATTTGGGATTTGTATTTTCCTCTCACGGCTGCCTTGACTTGATGGAGTTGATGAGATAGAAATGTCTTGGTCACGCTTTGTGCTTTGGCGGACTTGTTGAAGATTTCATCTCGAGGTATCTTGTGCCTCCTTTTATCACTTCATGCCTTGATGGTTGATGGAGAAAATCACGAATTATCTTAGAGATTTGTCGGCGTATGAAATTACATACGCCCAACTTTACGCTTTTGTAGGCTTGTAGAAGGATAAATGCCGACGACCCAGCTCTCAGAGCTTGTGTTGGATCAATGGCGAAGAGTCATCAGTCCTGTGCTTTGCACATGTAATGGACATCTTGATGACAAAAACTCCCTTAGTTGACATTTAGCTTATACGAACATTGGGATAGCTTCTTGTCCTTTTTTTGCTTGATTGGACTTGAAGAAGAATTTCCTTCGGTCTTTGCTTTCTGCTTTGATAGACTTACTGAAGGAGTTGAGATTTTTTTATTTGTATTTGATTCCAAACTCGGCTTAGTGCCTTCTCGAGTAAGGATATCTTTGTTTGTTGTAGAATTTTGAAAGATGACCTTACGACCAATAGGGATAATTTCCCAGTCTGGGTCACTTGAACTCACCAAGTTGGAGAGATTTGGGGATTTGGATGCTCTTGTCTTTGAACTAACGAAGTAGGAGGATCCCTTACTACGACCTTTGTGGCGTGTTGAGTAAGCAGATCTGTCGGTGACTTCGGTATTTTGGCGTGTTGAGTCGACCTTATACACACTTGAGTCGTGGACTTGAGCAATTGATGAAGGATTTTATCCTCGGGCTACGAGATGGGGATCTCTTACTACGGCCTTTGTGGCGTGTTGAGCGGCAATCGGCGACTTCGGATTTTGGCGTGTTGAGTCAGGATACACCAACTCGAGCCTTTAGATTTGAAGTGGGATGATAAATGTATATCCAACTTGGTTTGTTGAAGTTCTGAGACTTGAAAATTTTCTTCTTTGGTCGATAAGACTTTTAAATTTAAGAATTTGAATACACAGTTTTGAGTATGCATATGGGGATCTCGACACTAGGCACGATGTCAACCCGAAGAGAAAGAAAGGCCCTCTTACAGAACGCGATACTTTACTATAAAACTTTAAAAAATGCACTAGGATTTTATTTTATTTTGAAATGCATTCTTGTGTTACAAGAGAATTTCCAATGAAAATTTTCATAAGTGTTTCAATAAAGATTTTCAAATGCGATTTGTCCAATCACACTTTCATGTGTAATATTTCTTTAAATCGAATTGATTGGCGCATTGGTCTTTCACCTTTGAAGTCACAGTGATAGGCTCCTCCTTGATATACCTTTTCAATAACAAAGGTCCTTCCCAATTAGGTTCAAATTCTGAATTGCGATGAGGGATGATTGGTCTTCTACCAGGACCAATTCTCCTTCTGAAAAGCTTCGAGGGGCGTCTTGTATGATCGAATGCTCACGGACATCCTGCCCGATAGACTTCTAGATTTTCTTGAGCTTGGAGCGACCTCATCGCATCAAGCTCTTCCATCAAGTGACGAGCATTCTCATCTTGGGTAAGATTTTGTTGAATGGCTACTGGGCGAAGGTAGTTCAACCAGTGGCAAAGCGCCTTGACCCAAACCTAGTGCATAGGGGTAGACTTTGTAGGAGTCTTGTAAGTGGTCGTAAGCCCATAAGCTTCCACAAGTTTGGTATGCCACTCCCTTTTATTTCTTGTGAGAATTTTTCTAAATTTGACTAGTGTTTTATTAAATGCCTCAGCCAAGCCATTTGCTCTCGGATTATAAATTGAATATCGCCAATCAATCTTATGTCGATCAGCAAATTTATAAACTTTAGTGCTTTTGAAGGTGACATTATCACGAAATGATTACGTGGTACACCAAATCTAACAATATTGTGGGTAAAGAAGTTAGTCACTTGTTATAACTTCTTTAAATGGTGCCTTGACCACTTGGAGAAATAATCGGTGGTGCTAAGATGAAGCGGTGACCGGATGATGGTGGATCAATTGGTCCAATTACATCGTCCCCGACTCAAGCGGCCAAGATGCTATCGTTGGATGCAGCATTTGGAGAGGCGATGAATTATGTTACCATGGACACGACATTCATGGCATCTCTTGGCATGATTGATACAATCTTTTACCAGGCGGCCAATAGTATCCAATTCTTTTAATTTTGAAAGCCATTTTAGGACGATTGGTGTGCACCACAAAGTCCTTGATGGATTTCAACAATTACTTTGTTGGCTTCTTCTATTCCCAAACATCGTACGATACATTCGAAGGATCTACGATACAGAGTATTGCCAACATAAGCATATAATCGAAGCCTTTTCTCAAGTTGTGCAGCTATCGACTTATTACTTGGCAATTTGCCTTCCTTGAAGTAGTCGACGAAGGGTCTCCAGTCTTCCTTCTCTTCTTATGGATTTCATTGTGTGGTTTTCTTCCTCGGTTGAAGTCTTTCATGGAATGGTTTGAAGCTTGTCTTGTTGACTTTGAGAAGTAATTTGTAAGGGAGTGTAAGGAGCAACATGAGTCACCCTGATTTATGTTTGATGACCCCTCTTCCTGAGGATTTTAAACTTATTGGCTCTAGGACTCGGACACACTAGTAGTATGTAGTCATGTCATCCATACTGCCATTTCTTTAGCTAATTTAGCTAAGCAATGCTTTGCTATTCTAGCTCGGACTCGAGTCATAATGACATTTGGAATTTGCTTCATAAGCTCGAGAACTTCGTTTGTGATAGTAGGCCAATTCAAACTTGTTGATTTTGTAAAGGCCCAACACTTGATTAATGACGAGTTGAGAATCGCCATAAATTTGCAAATTCTGGACTCCCATGGAAATGGCTTCCTCTAAACACGCCACGCCTATTCGCCGTTGTTGGTTGGGTTGAGTTAATTTATAAGAATGTCTCGGTATGCCACCTTCGGTGTGATCAAGATGATGAATACGAGCCTTTGGAGATTTGAGGGTTGAGTGTATCTAATGGAGCTCCATCAAAATACAATTCCACATTTGTTGCTTTTCTTTTCATATATGTGCATGATTTGCTCATCGGAAGATCATCGTTAAGCAATGAGTCAGTATGGGATGAGCGACAAGAAAATCTGCTTGCCCCTTCACGCTTTACGGGAACATATGTAATATCAAATTGTAATAGAAGGGCATCGTGCCAGCGACTGTCAAGCGTTGGTCTTGTCATCAAGAACTTCAACGGATCGATCCTTGAGATAAGGGTAATTTTATGAGATAGCATGTAATGGCGTAGCTTTTGGGCGGCAAAATTAACGTCAAACAATGCTTCTCAATTGGAGAATAACGCGCTTAGCTCTATTAGTCTTGACTAATATAGTATGAGCATTCTCCTTTCCTTCCTCATTATCTTTAAAACAAAGCACTGAGATTCCTCCGGTCTTCTTTGTGTACAAGATGAGAGCTTTCGGATTGAGCAAGAATGGGTGGGTTCAACAGATATTTCTTGATCTTGTCGAAGGCCTCTTGACATTCTTAGTCCCACTTGAAAGGAGTATCTTTCTTCATTAATTTTGCAAAATTCGACATCGACATTTGATATAAATCTTCTAATGAATGCGAGATGTCCCAGTATGGGCGAAGTTGTGAAGACTCCTTGGAGGCATTTCGACAATTGCTTTGATTTTGTTGGGATCGATTTCAATCCCTCCACGGCGCACAACATATCAAGGAACTTTCGAAAGAGACTCAGCGCGCGGAGGATTCATCTTGAGATCATATTTTACGATTCTTTCAAGGGCGATCCTTAAATCATGAAGATGATCTTTGAGATCTATACTCTTAACAATGAGGTCATCAGCATAGCACTCTACTTTTTGATGAATCAACTCGTCAAAGATTAGTGCCATAGCCCTTTGGTATGTAGCTCCAGCATTCTTCAAGCCGAAGGGCATGAGTATGTAGCAATATATGCCAATTGGTGTCCATGAATGAGGTATGCTTCTCATCTTCAGGAGCCATCTTGATTTGATTATAACCTGACGATCCGTCCATAAATGAGAACATGTCATGGTTTGAAGTGTTATCCACCAGTTAGTTCTGAGGAAGCGGAAAATCATCCTTTGGACATGCTTTGTTTAAATCCCTGAAGTCGATACAGATACGAATATGACCATTCTTCTTTTTCACGGGGACAATATTAGCTATCCAGTCAGCGTATTTTTCTTTTCGAATAAAACCCGGCTTCAATGAGCTTCTTGGTTTCGCAATTACGTTCTTCAACCTCCAATCTCATTCTAGAGGCTTGCTTGGAGTCATCACGGCTTAATTGCTTTGTGAACCGTATATCGGGATAAGCACGGCATTTCAACATATGTCAGCAAAGCTCCCGAATTCAGAGAGTTTTTAATTCTTCCACTTTATCTTGAAGTAGAAACCGATGAGCGTTGAGGATCCTCCTCAGTTCCCAAATTAATTTCTTTAAGTTCATCCATAGTAGCTGCCTCCCCACCATCTTCAAGCTCTTGGTCTGTCTGGCTTCTACTTCTTCATTATTTGTGAGACTAACATTAAGAATGAAATTCTCATCTTCATCATCACTCTCAACTTCTATTCCTGTTATAGCGTAACAAGTATATTCTTGTGGACCGTTGTCTTGGATGAAACCAAGGCCTTTGGTAGTGTGTTTATTTCTCTTACCAATGGTTTGAGAACCTTTTGGGTACCACATCATTTCAAAGAGCTTAGTCCTTTGCTTACTGCTCCTGGACCCCATGTTTATTAGGTTTTGCATCTTTGGAGAGTAATATTTTGGTATCCTTGTGGGCATAGCTTCTTCTTCTTGGATAGTTGCATTACCCAATCGGATCTTCTTCTTGACACCCCTCGGTTATAAAGCAGGCTTCACGGCGTGCTTTCAGGAGAGGAGGTACATAGAAGGTCACCAGTTCTTCGACTTTGTGAGTTTCTCGAGGGGTGATTTCCTTAAAATGTCGGGGAGGAACAGGAGTGACTATGAGTGTAGTCTCTGGCGATGGATCTATGATTGTTTTAAAGTAGGTGCATTGCACCTTACCTTCAAAAGATTCAAACTCATAATCGAGTCAAATGTTCTTCTTGATCGAGCTTTACCGAAGAGTCATGGACCTTTGGATTTAGAAGGAACACATTCATCTTCTTCTTGATTCATCTAGATGAGGGCAGTGTTATTGATTTTGGACCTGTTCTTTATATCCCTAGGGATATTTGGAACAACCTCTTTTCCTTTATTCATTTTATCTTCTCCTTCTTCTTAACTTGTTCTTTTATGGGTTTTGAAGTAGATGCAGTATTTGCTAGTTATTTTGTTAGCTTTGATTCCTGAAGGAAATAAGCGGCATCTTGATAAATCTTCATTTCATGCAAAGGTTGCATGTCACCCACAATTTGGCATTCTTCTCCATCCTTTGTATATTTCATACATTGATGCAATGTAGATGGGACAATGCCATATTTATGAACCATGGTCGACGAAGGGCTCACGAATGAGTATCGCATCGATCACATGAAATTTAGCGTGTAGAGGTCTCCAAATTTAAGAGGAGGACGAATGACGATAGTTTTTCCCTTCTCATTGAAACCTTGAACCATGACTTTATCTCATCCCGGATGTTGTACATCTAGAGATAGCCATCTAAGAGTTCTCAAGTTCATAAGATTCACGGAGAGCAGGATCAATTAAGATCCAGCGGTATTATAATTTCATCACTTTCATTTGTAACATCTGAGAGCGGTGCTCTGCGTCCCGAGCATTAGATCATCTTCGAAAATGTGGCGGTTGGAGGCTCTTGAACATGCAAGGTCTCGTTAGCGGCGTTGACAAAATATGCTTCAAACTTTCGGCTCTTTGAGAGCTTCAATTAAGGTGTTACGGAGATCTTGACATTAGAAGTGCTTATACACTAAGCGGGAATTTTCCTTAGATGGGATAGAATATTGTAGTCGATCCCTTTTGATGAAGGCTTCTTATTTGAATCCTTAGGGATAACTTTTCATTGACAATTTCTTTTCCTTTATCTTTATTCATTGGCTCTTTTTCTGTTGAGATGGTAGCACTCGACCACTTCTCAGCGTACTTGCTACTTCATTTGCATCACGAATCTTGGATGACTTCGATTCTTGACATCATACGCCCGTCAATGATAGACTAGAAGATTGAATCCGCCCAATTTTATATTTTTCATGTTTGTTGATATGGTGAGCTCGGTTCATCTTCATGGGAAAGCGAGTTCCTCTAAGTATTATCAACTTCATGCATCATCAAGCAAGACTTCGATAGGAAGTTCTTGACTTCTTCCCGCTTCTTCATTGATCGAAGATTTGTAATGAATTACAAGCGTGATAGGTCGTCTTTGATTGTACATAATCTTCCATATTATTGATGATCTTTGTGTTACGTTGACCATCAATAGTAGTAGTAACATTTTGCTATCCTTCTTCTTTTTTATTTAGTTTATTTTTTTTGTTTGGCGGTTTCTTAGCCTTCCATTGTGTATTTGGCTAGAGGCGTCTTTCATGAGATGAACTAGCCTTCCCATAGCTTAGGTTTTCTCAACTCAATGCTCTCAAGTGGTGATTTCCACGAATACACGGAATGCCTTCCAATTGCTTCAACATTTTATCTTTTAGAGGCGTGACCCATCCTTCATCATCGACCGACTTCTCTTTGCCTTTATCATTGCTTGATAGTGGAGATGAGGTGATTACTTTGGTGGATTCTTTCTTGACGCGCAATACCTTGTCATAATGTGAATTCTCCATTTTATATTTTCTAGCCAATCTTTGAATATGTAGCAATCTTCACAGGATGGTAGAGCACCCTGATATGGACAATAGTTAGGATTATCTGCTTGTCCACCTCTTGGTCTTTTACACTCACGGTAGTTGGAGACTACTTTGAGTGCATGTTTAAACAATTTGGCCACACTTTCCCTCTTAAAGAATACTCTTTGTTCATTTTCTTTTAGGGTGGGCCATTGAGTCATTCGCTCCTTTTTTGTTTGCTGGTCGCCTTCCTTTGAAGCGACCTCGAGGCACATCATTACCTCAAGTATGAGCTTGGGTTGTGGAGCGATTGAGCAGCGCCTTGGTTTTCTTGATAGGCAGGTAGCCTTTCTTTGTCTACGTTATAGACTAATAAACTTAGTATCCTTCTTGAGGTGAAATGTTTCACCTTTCTTTGGTGAGCTTTTGCTCTTTTATTTATCTTGGTGGTATCGAGCGGGATAAATTTAATTTCTCAAATTTAGCCACCCTATCAAGCGGCTCTTGAAATGTGGTAATTGAAGCCATGCAAAGATAAAACCATCTTATCATCGATGTTGCCCATCGATAATTTAATTGCATGCTCTTCTTAATTGTTGTTCACATTTCATACTCATATTTTTAGCGTAATATATCGGTCTTGACTCATCTTTCTTCCTCTTCTCGAGGCGATCGGAATCGTTGTCTTTTGGCGCTAGCGAATCTTTTAACGAACATATTTTCAAGTTCGGCAAAAGTTTTATCGAATCATTTGATAACTTCATACCATTCAGCGGTCAGTTAAACTACGAACGGAATAATGCATCATTACCCCCTGTGTTACCGCAGGATGCTTTGAATTGGGCCAGATGCTGCTTGGGATTACCATTCCCGTCGAATAGATTGAACTTTGGCATTGAATATCCCTTTGGATATGGAATTTGATCATATTCCGCGGGATATGGGCGACCTTTGCTCACCAATTTTTCTGCCTGCCCCGCAGCTATAACAGCTTTGATCTTCTCATTCAATATAATATCAAGTTGAGAGACTGTCACGGCTTCAGATATAGTTTGTATATTCTGAGAAGCAGGTTGTCGAGCTGACTCATTTATTTCAATCCTCCTCAATTTGGACCCTTGAAGCATGTGAGATCAATTTATTGGAGGATTGTCATGGCATTCTTTGAGGCTTGATGATTATTTGGGGGGCAGTGTTGGACTGCGCGATATTTCATTAAGCGCATCATCGGTCATCGCATCATCATTTCTCATTTTCATTCAAGCGGCGATTTCTTTATCTTTGGCTTTCATCGGCGAATTTGTCTCGCCAAAGTGGTAGTATATGAAGGTGGGATTTTCTTCCCTTTCTTCTTCTTCTTCTTGTTGTTCCTCTCACGAAGACTTCGGAGGATGCTTCCTCTATTTGAACATTTTGTTGTTCTTCATGTTGAGGGGAGGTATTGTATGTGCCTTTGTTGATATTATGGATGGCTCATGGGCTTGTTGCACCATATACACTACTTGCATTCGTTGCCTCTCTTCTTCTTCTTAGTCCTCTTGGACTCAATTTGGTCGGCGTCTCCAATGGACTTGATTCCAAGTGTGGAATCGAAATTTCTTCAGTTAGAGGCTTCGATCGAAGTTAACCTCCTCTTGATGGGATGGAGTTAATTGATGACGGGATCCCCCGGAGGATTCTCCAAGGTGTCTCGTCATATTTTATCATTGGGGCCCTCTTTTTTAGGCTCATCCTGATAGATTTGAGTTTGGGGATCTCAGAATTCACACCGGATGTCACGCCATGCCTTTGCTCTAAGAATTTCTTTTTTGAGGCTAGGCCTCCATATCCTTACCTTTCCGACCTTTGGTGGATTCACGATCGTGTCCAAGTGTCACACCATGCTCACCGTGTGGGACATGGATTGGTGTCGTCACGGCATTGAGTTGCGGATGAGGTCTCCTTGGAGGAGCGATCCCCAGCATCCTTAATGAGGACCTTGGTATTTTCTTTTCATCGACCCTCTCTCCTTGGCACTTGGAGAACATGCACTCGTCGATATAGTTGGGTTTCCTCGCGAGGAGGCTGGAACTGACGTTGTGGGGTCGGAAGGGCTTGAGTGACATTAGAGCGTTCCATTAACCCACTTAAGGTTATCAAACCGATTATGGGTGGAACACTCTTGGTTCCATATTGTATTGGTACGAGGCGATAAGTGTTGAGCATGCACTCAAGATTTCTTTTCTTCTTTGCCTCCTTGCTACCAGATGAAGAAGCTTGACATCATACCTCTCCGGGCGAATGGTTCGGTGGGCTTGTATTATTTTGAGGGACAAAAGACCGTCGCGTAACCCTCTTCATGATTGGTGTCTCCAAGGGGCCAAGCCTCTGGTGATTGTTCTTTTGAAGTGACTGGTAGAGTCATGACTTTAAGCCTTTTGAGATTGTTGCACATGCGTGCGGCGAGTTTACGCCAAGTCGAGGCTCAACAACTTTCGTTCAAGATGGTGGAAATCCACGGCCTGGCCGGATGGTAGCTCCGGTCTTCCGGCATTGATGGCGGCGTTAGCCAAGCGGATGTTGGCGCTTCTTAAAATGCTGATGTGTTGTGTTACGTAGTGCCATTACGGAAGTTTAAAGGTAAAATTAGCAATTAAAATAACTATCACGCACTTCCAAAAATATGGATATGATAGATAAAACATACAAAACGCATGCACTAAATAAAATCTCAAATGACTTAAGACTTTGAAAAAGCTTTTAAGTTGTCAAGTTTAACTTATCATTTCATTTCATTTCATTTTTTTTACCGCAATTATAACTTAGATTTGACTAGCCAAAGATGGAAAGAGAAACCTGTCCCCAGCGGAGTCGCCAGAAATCTGTGGGATCCGAAAATTCGCCACCGACATCTTTCGATAAAAAAGGAAAGAGTTGTTTAAGTGTCGGTGATAATTTCAGAAGGCAGATGAATAGTAGATAAGACACTACCCAGAGATTTCGTTCTCATTTGGTGAGAACTTTTATATCTGTTCTGTGTTTCCTAAAGGCAAGCCTCCCTCCCAATACCGAGAGAGCACTGATTAAGGCTACAATGAATCGTTAAATAACCAGTATATAATCATAAAGTGGAGCTTAGAACTTATGAAATTTATTATTTTAACTTAAAACTTTTGTGGGGGAACGATGACGCTATCAAGATCCCATGGTTCAGTCATCGCCCGCATCCCCGGTCCGCTTAGTCGAGGAGGTAGAATCCCAACCCGACCAAGGATCCTTGTCAAACACATGGGTTACGCCGCCCAAGGTGTCCTTGTAGACTGGGTGGAGTTTGTCTGGGGACAAATATAAGTCAACCTTAACATAGGCTTTTGCCCAACCAAATACATTCTACATTTCACCAAAGAGCAAGTTTGGGGAACATACGGCGGCCGGACCGTAATTTAGTGGTGTCATATCGCACAACCCGGCCGAGGGCAGTCAGAACCGCCATTTATGTGGTGCCATATCGCAAAACCACGGACAGAGGACACGCCACGCCCCACGCTTTGAATATTTGAGTGAATGTATTTAATTTAATTTGACATTGCTCGGGAGCAAAAGTTTTCTTAATTTGTCACCCAAGACAAACAATCATGAGGGATTGATTTTATTTTTTATTATTATTATTTTTAAATAATTCATTTCATTTTTATTTATATTTTTGTATTTTTTTGAATTTTGATCATTTTATGATTGATTTTAGATTTGAATATATGATCATTTATCAAAATTTTAATTATAATTACCCTTCTCGATCCTAGGTTAATATCAATCGATAGACCTTGTCTACTCGCCCGGTTTTCGAGGATCGCCCAATTCATTGTCTCAAGAAGTATAATCCTTCAAAACCTTGTCCACTCTGGTTTGAACATGAGGATCGGGTTTGGGGACTTTTCTTCGAGGATTTGAATTTTAAAGTATGTCACATTCATATCTGTACTATATGACGTAATTAACTTCTCGATATTATTAATTTGAAATTTTATAATATCAAATTTTTAGGTTTTGTTAACTTACCCCGTCCAAGACCAAACCGGATTATGAAGATCGTTTCTTTTGTATTTGACTTAGTATTACTCCAACATGCATATATTCGTTTTGAAAATTGCATGGACATTAAGATGTCTAAGTTTCGTGTCAAATTTTGATTTTGAGTTTTGTTAACTTGACCCCAAGACCAAACCGGAAGTGTAGCATTTCTTTTGTTTTATACCTAACTTGCACATGTCCCTATTGTTTGAACACTTCAACATACATACAAGTATCTGTTTTAAAATGTTGTACATTAAATGTCTAGTTGAAACGGTTCAATTTGCAAGTTTAGATTTCAATATGACATTTTGGGTTTTGTTACCCGGCCCAAGACCAAACCGGATATGTATAAGATCTATTCTTTTGTATTTGACTGATTGTAATGCAAGCATAAGTTTAATAGGGATTTTTTTGTTTGATTCTTTCAAACAAGTAGATGCTCATGATTATCTTCTTGTGAGGATATCTATAATTATTTCAAGATCTATAGTTCTCCAAACTGATTATACTATAATTGACTTTCTTTGAGATCTAACTTGCAGAATGTAATGCGATGGATAGATTTATCCATTTTGTAATTAACTTCTAAGATTTTCAACACATCATTAGATTTTGAGTTAACTGATCCCTAAGACCAAACCGGATAAGAAGACTGTTTAAATATGATAATATTATTTGGCCAAAGCCCCTTTTTATGTCACAAATCAAGCAGGGTAAAATTATTTTGGTGTATAATCATATGAATAGTTTAAAGTGGATTTAGGCATTTATTTGAGCCCAAGATCACCTCCTTATGTAACAAAATCAGCAAACATAAGGGGCTGAAAATAATTGATTTGGGCCCATATGATCATAAGTAATGGGCCTAAAAAAGCCAGTAATTTGATTTAGCCAAATTCTCCCTATGTACAAAATCAGCAAGCATAAGAGGGTTGAAAATAATTGATTTGGAGGCCCATATGATCATAAGTAAGGTAATGGGCCTAAAATAGTAATTTGATTTAGCTAATAGCCTCTCTATGTACAAAATCAGCAACATAAGGGTTGAAAATAATTGAGGCCCATATGATCATAAGTAATGGGCCTAAATGGGCTAGCATTTAATTTAAAGCATATTTCTCTATGTGCAAAAAAAAAGGGTTGAAAATAATTGATTGAGGCCCATATGATCATTATGTAATGGCCTAAAGTGGGATTTGATTAAGATCACCTCCCTCACAAAATCATGGCAAGTGGAAAAATAATGAAGCTCATTAATATTAAAGAGGTATTAAAGACTTAAAAGAGGATGGATATGAGGCATGCCATGTCCATGCATGTGCATGCATGAAAATGGCATCATAGATGGTTCCCTTGCATGCATTTTATGACAAGGCACCATATGTGTCAAGATGATAGCCATAGATGAGAGAAGAGGGAGGCTAGAAAATCTATAAATAAGAGGGGAATTTCTTCTCATAAAATCCACACACTTCCTACTCTCATTTCTTTCCTTCTCTCCCTTGATTTCACAAGTTTGAGTTCTCTCGAGCTTGTAAGAGAGCTAAGTTGTGTCATAAAGATTTGTAAGTTTTTACCCTTCTCCCTTCCTTTAGCAATTTTTTTTTATTGACTTGTTTCTATAATCATGCATGTATAGATCAATGTAAAATGGACATATGGAGTAAAAGATAACATGTTAAACATGTATTTAAGCATGTGTTCTAAGCATGTCTAATAGCATATCAAGCTAAGTAGGGTATTAGAACCAGCATCAACAAATACATGTCACAAGTAAAAGCATCCATTTGTATTCTATTTGTCACACTTCATACACATGTTAAGCATGTAAAGGGGACTAGAAAGATTCAACATTCATCAAACTAAACATGAATAGTTGTTGCATAGGTGTCATATGACATGAAAAGTGAGTTAGAAACACATAAGCACATAAAAAATACTTAAGCATTTTTTTTACCTTTCCCCTTTTTTTTAAAATTTCCAGCCTCTCCATCCCCCCACTTGGGGTCGCCGAGACTAAGTTCTCCCACCACGCCAAGAAAGTGCATGGTGTGAGACACCTCGAAAGTTTATTTACCCACCACGCCAAGAAAGGCGTGCAAGATAATACATAATATAGCTTTACCCGAATCCTTATCTCCTTATCGAGTTTACAATTCTCCTCCTCCCAAGGGTTGCCATGAGAGATCCACGCACGCCAAGAAAGGCATGCATGGGTGGTGTGAGACACCGTAAACTTTGATAGCATTTCGTTAATATGATCACATATGCAAGTATGCAAGAATGAAGCTCATAGATAATAGCAAATGGTATAACCAAATCCCTTCGTTTAATTTTGATTTCAACTTGCATATGAAAGAGGCATGATATACATATAATTCCCTTTATATGAAATAAATTGAATCAAAGTAGAAGCATGAAATTCATGAGAATAGCATCATATCTCATCAAGAAGCTAATTGATTTTTCCCTTAGATAAGAAAGTTTAGCAAGCCTTATATTCATCAAATAATATATTATGATTTCCTTAGATAATATATTTTCATAACATTCCCTTGATAAAGGTAGTTTCCAAAGAAGCACCACACTCACCTACTAGTAAAACAATACAATTCCTTCTAGATAAAAGAAATTTCAGCAAGCCTCATGCCTCTAGATAACAAGCTAATAGTTTTCCCCCTCCACAAAAATACTTTCAAAGTATCATACACATTAGAAGCAAAATCGATTCAATTTCCTTCTAATAAAATATTTTTAGCAAGATAAATGCATAGATAACAAATTAATAGCTTTCCCCATCTTGTAGACACAATTCCACAATTTCCCTTTGCAAACACCACATTTCAAAATAGCACACTTCAAACAACAAATTAATTATTTCCATAGAAATGATTTCAAAACATCACATTTAGAAAGCAAATCGCTTTGGTTTCCCTTAGGTATAATCAATTTCAGCAAAAATAGCATCATAACTATCCCTAGAAGATAGCATGCAACACAACATTGGGTCATACATCATCCCAAAGCAATTTTAGTAGGCTAAGCATCACACAATCAGTGAATAAAGACAATAAGAAATGAGATTTGGGCCATACATCATCCCAAATCCCTAAAGGAAACTCTTAGCATAATCCCAAGCATAAGACATAGCATGTTTAGCAAAAGCCCTAATTTCCAAAGAAGCTCAAAATGCATAAAACAAGCTTAGGGTTAGAGAGAAACAACCTGGAGGTGTCGATTTACTAAAAGAGAGGGAGAAGGAGGAGTTTCGAAAAGGGGGGGAGCCAAGGCCTGAGTGAGAGAGAGAGGAGCTCTGCGCTTCTGGAGAAGTCGAGAGAGACGAGGGCTCGGGAGAAGCCGAGAGAGCTCAGTCTGGAGAAAGAAGAGGGAGAGAAGCAAGAGAAGGGGAGAGAAGCCAGAGAGGGCTGATGAGGAGAAGGAGAGACTGGCTCGAGGAAGTCAAGGAGAGAAAGGAGCTCGCGAGAGAAGCCAAAGTCGGGAGAAGAGGAGCTCGACCTGAAGTCGGTCAAGGAGAAGAGGGAGTCGACGGAGTCAAGAGGAGAATGCGAGTCGCAAGAGAGAATGCAGAGGGGAGCTCGAGAGATGCCCAGAGAAGAGCTGAGAGGAGAAGAGAGGGAAGAGGGAGCTGCCAGAGAAGCCAAGAGGATGAGCAGAAACCGAGAGGATCGTGAAAAAAATGAGGGTCAACGCAGGATAACCCTCGTTGCTTTTGAGCGATCGCTGAACGACGATTTTCCCCTTTTTTTAGGGCTTAGTTGGCACATCTCGATTGGTTGAGTGGATTGGGGTAGGGAATTAATGCGTGATTAAGAGATAATTAGCGGATTAAGTCATTAATCATTTTAATTGAATTTTATTACTTTGACAAACCCTAACAATATGGGTGTCAATTTAAGTTGTTTCGCGAACGCAATGGCGCTGATCAATTTCGATCGAGGTCATTTAAATAATAATGTCGGCAAATTCAAGTCTAAATTGTGCACCGTCGCTTAAATTAATCGACTAGATTTTGTCGATTC
The DNA here is from genome assembly GCA_021442155.1 of Cymbidium sinense. Classification (NCBI taxonomy): domain Eukaryota; kingdom Viridiplantae; phylum Streptophyta; class Magnoliopsida; order Asparagales; family Orchidaceae; genus Cymbidium; species Cymbidium sinense. The sequence continues at coordinate 103,029,633 of CM038218.1, forward strand.
GACCGGAAGATGTCGCTTGATAGGTTTCATTTCGGCACGACGATTTATTTTGCTAACGAGGTTGTTTAGACGTCGGGGCTTCGACTTCGATATGAAAATTTCATGATAATTTGATTTTAATTATCCGATCGATCCTTAATTGATTCAAAATTTTCGATTAATTCATTTTAATATTTTCGACGGCGTAATCGTCAATTAAAACGAATTTGATCGGTTCGGATCACGATTTAAGGGATTTTAAAATCCACCTTATTTATTTAATTTCAAGTGGCACATAGTTGTAGGTCAACAATCGAGTACTTCTTGGCCAGTAAGAAGGCGAAGGCATCAATGCAAGAGATATCGACTGCCGCCAACTCATCGATCCGCCTCGTCAAATGATATTCCCAACCGAATACCATCACCAAGTGATAAATATTTTAAAGTGATCTAAAAGCGAATAGGTTATTTTATGTATGAAGGACCTAATGAGCTTGACTTACTTGTCCTCAACCGAGCATGACGCGTCAATAAGATCGAGCATCGGCAGTAAAATAATGGATGAGAACTCAACAACATGAAGTTCCTCCGATGCCCGCAGAACAAATTATGATGATGAAAGTTAGATGAAGAGCTACATTCATGAATAAATGATCGATCAAAGGTGATTCATACCTCCGACCGATGCTCCACCACAACGATAGCAATTGGGTCATCAACTTTATTGGCTCATCTTTGCGAACCTATAAAAAAATTTAGTGAATAATATTTCTATTATCTCAAATTTAAAAGAAAGTAACTTAATACCTCTGCTGCCGGCTTCTCATCTTGAGGCCACCACACCACTTATTCTTGATCGAGACTTCCTGTAAGTGTGTGTGAAGGGGGAAGAAACAGCTTTCCTCTTTCTTATCTGCCGAGCTTTAACACCACGCCAATGTCAGTTTGAGCATCATGTAGTGGTGGCCTCCAAGAACTTCCCCTCCTTTTTCACATGGGCTTCCCTCAAGTATCCAACTCCACAATGGAAGCTCCTGGGTCCACAAGAGCTTCCTCTCAGCACTCCTCGTGGACTTTACATGTGGTAGCCTCCCCATGGGTACCATCCAGGGAAGCTCTGTGGTAGCCTCCCAAGAGTTTCCCCTTATGACCCCACAGAACCTCCCCAGGGGTGGTAGGACCACCGCCTCAAAGAACATCCTCGATAGCAAAGAACCCACAAATCAAGCCCATCCATCCTCTCACATTGTTGGAAAGACGATCGCCTCTTTCAAGTCCTTGAAACTGCAAGTATCCTCTCCACCGCAAAGTCCTGGGCAGTGAGTATGCTAAAACACCTGACGGGAGAATATCGAGGAGAGACATAAGGAGAGTCCTGCACTAATTGGACTTAAAATGGGACTCCATCTGCCCACATGTGTAGATTATCGGGACACCGACCCAGGCTCCTCTTCTAATATGTCCCGGAATGAAAGGCATACTGGGTAAAAAAAATGTGAAGACATACAACATAAATAAAGACATTCTTATATGAACTAAGTGATATTATTATATGTCACCCGGTGTCCTCCCAAACCAAGAAAGTATTTTTTGAAACTCTATTTTTGCCCATCAAACATGCTTTCAGGTGATGACGCTTATGATGCTTATGTGCTCACCACCATATCTACAATGAATATTTTAAACAAGAACTTCAACACATTAAATTACACCTGAGATATAAAACATATCATCAAAAGAGTGACAAAGCCACTCATGTAACTACGCCTTCAATCTTTGATGCAATAACATCAAATTGGGAAACTAGAAAGTCCCAAATGGCTCCTCCAACAGAAAATCTATCTATGTCATCAGTAATCAATTCGATGTCACCTTGTAATTGTGATATACAAAAAGATTTGACTGTAAAATATATATACATAAACCGATAAACTGTGCAACAAGCCATCCTTCTCAATTCTCAGTTGATTTAGTCAACAAATAATAAATGGGATTTCGCCATAAGACCTTCTCCCTCTGCTTGGCATCCCTATCATCAATGCAACTTCATTGAAAGGAATGGCCACCCAAAGAAGAAAGCTTGCTTTTCTATGTCCCAAAGAAGACAGATCGATGTAATGGCAATGGTCTTTTGCTTAATTCCTGGAGTCTAATGAATTGATGGAGATGAAGCCTCTTAAAATGAAAAAGACCGCCTCCAAATGCTTCCATTGGAATGCCCTAAACATATTCATAAGAAAGAAAAATAAATTGGGAAAAAAGGTCACAAATGATCTGTACCCTCCAAAGAGGTACACAGAGTACAGATGCAAAATACCACCCAGAAACCACCCAAACTACCTCCAAATGCTTCCATTATAATGCCCTAAACATAATCATAAGAAATTGACAAAATAAACTGAAAAAAAGGTCAAAATGATCCAGTACCTCCAAAGAGGTACGCAGAGTACGTAAAATACCACCAGAAACTACCCAAACTGCCTCTAAATACTTCCATTATAATGCCCTAAATATAATCATAAGAAATTGGCAAAAATAAACTACAAAAAAAAGTCAAAAATGATCTATACCCTCCAAAGAGGTACACAGAGTACAGATGCAAAATACCACCCAGAAACTACCCAAACTGCCATCAAATGCTTCATTTGGAATGCCCTAAACATAATCATAAGAAGCAAAATAAATTGAAAAAAGGTCAAAATGATATGTAATTCTCCAAAGAGGTACACGTGAGTAGACGCATACCACCTGAAATCACCCAAAATGCCTCCAAATGCTTCCTTGAATGCCCTAAACATAATTATAAGAAGTAGCAAAATAAACAAAGAAAAAAAGTCAAAATGATCTATATCCAAAGAGGTACACGTAGATGATGCAAAATACCACCCAAATCACCCAAACCGCCTCCAAATGCTTCCATTATAATGCCCTAAACATAATCATAAGTAGAAAATAAACCGCAAAAGTCAAAATGAACTCTTCAAAGAGTACACAGAGTACAGATGCAAAATACCACCCAAAAATCACCCAAACTGCCTCCAAATGCTTCCATTGGAATGCCCTAAACATATTCATAAGTAGGCAAAATAAACTGGGAAAAAAGGTCACAAATGATCTATACCTCCAAAGAGACAATGTACGATGCAAAGCCACCAGAACCATCCAAACATTCCAAATGCTTCCATTGGAATGCCCTAAACACAATCAAAAGAAGGCAAAAAAATTGGAAAAGCATAAATGATCCAGACTCCAAAGAGGTACACAGTACGATGCAAAAATCACCCAAATCATCCAAACTTCCAAATGCTTCCATTGGAATGCCCTAAACATAAGCATAAGAAAAAAAAAAACTGGAAAAAGGTCAAAATGATCATCTCTCCAAAGAGGTACACGACGCAAAATATCACCCGTAAATTACCCAAACCGCCCTTTCATTATAATGCCCCAAACATAATCATAAGAAATTAAAAAAAATGAAAAATCAAAAATGATCTGCGTGAGGGGTGTACAGTCTGATCTGAATATACCCACTAAATCACCATCAAATGCTTCCATTGGAATGTCCTAAACATAATCATAAAATAGGTAAAATAAACCAAAAGGTCAAAAGAAAATGATTATCCAAAGAGGCAGTCTGATCTGAAATACCACCCGGAAACTATCCAAATTGCCTCCAAATGCTTCCATTGGAATGCCTCTAAACATAATCATAACAAGTAAGCAAAATAAACTGAAAATAAAGGTCAAAATGATATGTACCCTTCAAAAGGTATCTGATAGATAATCTGTAAACCATCCAAAGCAGTCATTTTGCTTACATTTGAATATAATGAACATAATCTAAACAGTGAAACTAAAAAAAAAAGTCCCCAAATATGATATACCCTCGAGAGTACAGAGAATCTGATCTGAAATAACATATAAAGAACACTAATCTTTCGACGGTGAGAACGAGTAAATTCTAAATTCATTCAATCGTGTAAATCTCTCGTAGTCACCTATAATCTCAATTTTGATTTCTATATCACGGGCGAGGCGGGCGTCGATCGAGGCGGGGCTAAGTTGAGAAAAAATCCGTCGAAGAAAGCCCCTAAAGCTGAGGAATGTCGAACGTATGTTTCGCTCTTCTTCTCCGCTTTTGAAGCGACGGGTGGGCGGAAGTATAACGTCGTTAATACGATGCTCTGGGCGGAGTGGGGAAATATCTTTTCTGGTCATTATCTTCCAGTTAAAACTAAGGAAAAAAAATTGGGACGGCGTCGATGGATTGAGTCCGCATAAAGCTACGCGGACTCAGGTATATTTTTCTCCTCTCTCGCACCGTCTCGTCAAAAAAAAATGCGTAATTTTTCCTCTAGCTCTCTCGATTTTCCCTTTGTTCAGTGCGATCGTTGTCCGATCTCTCGTTTCCCGTCTTGCATTCCGTCTCACGGCGACTCTGCCTAAAACCATCGCGTCGTCCCGCCGCCACCGTCTTCCATTCGCGTGACCCCGCCAAAATGTACGTTGTCCACAGCGAACACTTAAAACGTCCATTTTGCCGTCTTCCAGCGTTCGCGTCCGTATCCCGCCGCTGTACCGCTCCCCAGCGGCAAGGCCAGACCAGCCTTGACCAACCTCCTTTCGCAGGCCTCCCCGACCGGTCGCCTCCCTCGTGTCATGACCCGTTTAAGCCGTTCAGCCTCCGCTCCGCAGCCCGCTTCAGCAGCGCAATTCACCATCGGCAGCAATTCCGCCGTCGTTCCTCCATTCCGCGTAAAATCACGCTTCCGGCGCACGTGCTGCTCTCCTGTCCCGCAGGGCCAGTCCACGTTCCTGGCCTTCTGTTACGCAAAAATTCCTACAGCCCAACTTCTGTTCTGCAAAATTCCTACAGCGCAGTTTATGTTCTGCAAAATTCCTACAGTCCACCAACCCGCTGTCCAAGCCAGCCCAATTCCACAGCCCGTTGCAACTTTTTTCCCGCCCATTTTTTTCCATGCATGGCGGAAGAACATCGTCAAAAAACTTCTTTCTTTTCGTGCCTCGCTTTAGCCTTCCGTTTTCATCATAAATGGGGAAGAACATCGTCGATGAATTCTTCTTCGATTTTTATCGCCTCGGCTTGTCCGTTTTCTTTGCCGTCGAGAAAGAACATCGTCAACCAGATTCTATTCCTTGCATAACCCATTCCACTTCGCTCAATACAACGGGAAGAACATCATCAATTAACTCTTCTTCGGTTTCTAACGCGTTTTGCCTCACATCTCCAATTGCATACCTAACCCCGTTCCTTTGTCGAGCATTGTTGCACGCCGAAAAATGCGTCAAAATATGTGTGATCTGTGAATGTGAAAATATACATGTTTGTCATATTTCAAGACCTCGCTGTTTCAACAGGCACGACGATAAAAAGCCGGTGTCAAGACACCGCCGCTATACTCAGGCTGTATTGAGTAAGCCAACGCTTATTAGATGTCACCCCTGATGAACAATTTTGTCTAATTTCTGAGACTTAAAAAAAAGGAGGGGAATGAATATATATCAGATTTATCTTTTTCGCTTTAAAGGTCTTGTGCTCTGTGGAAGACGAGATGAAAACCGCCATTGTCGCGAGAAACACTCGCTCAACAAGCGCTGCACCGAAAAGCTAAGATACCGACGCACTCTCTACACGAGGATGACGCCTCGGTACGCCGAAATTTCGTCAAAATTCTATACTTAGAAAAAAAATGAAAAGTAAAGGAATCGACTTAAGAATGTCAAGCAATGAAACCTAAAGCTAAAATTTAAATTAAAAACTCCAAACAACAAAAGGGGAGGGAAAATAGCATACAGCTAATACAAAAGTAAAACAAAAAAGAGGGGAAAAATGAAAGCTACTATGAGAGATAAATCTTCTTTTAAAATAACAAATTAAACTGTCTTTTGGAATCTAAATCAAAACGCCTTCTTCTCCATCGAATATGCAACTCTTTGTATAAGCAGATAGAAGGTGATACTAAATCAAAATCTACAAAAATCATAGGGTCTCCTTGAATCAAAATTTAAGGAACTTCATTCTAAACTATGAATTTTAAAATCAAAGAAATCACTAATTAGGTAAAATTATCTAAAACTATAAATTCATGCATGTGCTCGGACATAGAGATTTCAAATGTAAATTTCAATGTCTAAAAAGGCTGCGCATGTTAAATTAGAATATATTAAATATTAATTTGAAAATTCTAATAAGATATTAGATCAATTTACAACGTCTTCTTCGCCGCCGAATTTGCAACTCTTTGTACAAGTAGACAGAAGGTGATACAAAATCAAAATCTATAAAAATCATAGGGTTTCCTTTGATCAAAAATTAAGGAATTTTATTCTAATTATGATTTTTAAAATTAATGATTTCATTAATTTGATAAAATTAGCTATGTCATAAACACGTGCATGTGCTCGGACATAGAGATTTTAAGTGCAAATTTTAATGTCTGAAAAGGCTAAGCATGCTATATTGGAATAAAAAAAATGAAAATACAAAATCAATCTCATAATTCAAACACAAAATTACCTAAAATTGCTATAAACCCTCATGGGCCCCGACACTATGCTGAATACTTAAATTCAAGTGCGACGCTACAGTTTCTCGCTTTTTGAGGATGAGTTAACAAAACTTAAAACTTCATAATAAAAAATTTAAATCAGTGAAATATCTGAGAAATTGATTCTATCAGATAATAGTAGATCTAATCTTCCATTAGCAGCTAAACAGAGTTGATAGGATCTAAAGCTCTTAAACATATTCTAATTAATCAATTTTTAAGCTAAATCAAATCTAAATGGAATTCTATCATTAAAAACTTAAATCAAACTCAATCCATCCACCTTCCGTCGCCTGACAAATTAAGAAAACTCAAAAAGGAGCCAATGTCAAATCAAGTGTCTACTTTGTTCACTCTCAATCAATCTCATGCCGGTAAGAATGGCCGTGACCGGCTTGGCCATAAGCTCCACATATGAAGCGCATTTACGAGTTCTAATCGGATGGTTTGGCAAGTCGATTCCATTATATTACGATCACGTATCAGATGCTTCCCAATGCTACCTTGAGTTGGAATCATAGAGTATACTTGATTGGGCAAAGCCTCTCCTAAGAGACTTAAGACTGCCTCCTGACAAACACCACCCTGTGTCTACAAGGATTTCTGACGACGTAACTCATACGTTGTTGATGAGGATCCTTCTATCATGTTGGGTCGACTACCTCCTTTGACTAAGTAGACTAGGAACCACGACTGCCCGGGATGACGAAACCATGAGATCTAGATCGGCCACGCCATCATTCCCCGAACCATCCGGTTTAAGCTGAAATGATGAATTTTATAATCTAAATTTTGAAACTCCATATGTTGTTACTATACGCTACGTATTGAGGGATATAACGATTAGCCTTAATCGAAAGTTCTCTCTTACTTATTGAGAGGGATAATTAACTATAAGAGCTTGTGCCTATAGGAAACTTGGAACCAGATCTAAAGCCCCTGAAAATGAGGAAGAAATCTCCTGCAGGTCTTATCTACTATTCCATCTGCCTTCTGAAAATTACATCGATACTTCAAATTACTCTCTTCAATTCAATATCAAAAATTATCGAGAGGTGAATGGCAAATTTTCGAAGCCCATAATTTCTAAGCAACAGAAAAAATATATATATAGATAAATAGAAGTTTGCAGTGATCTAAAAAGCAAAATAGGAAAAATTTATTTCAAATAGACTCAATCCTCAAGTATATAGCCGAGGTCCCCAACCAATCTACAACTTAATACAATTAAGAGATGGTTTGTCCTAAATCCTTACCAATAATAAGATAAGCTATTGATATGGTGTATTGAAACCATACTAGTAAAAAATTATGGTAATTTATAAGACCCATCATTTTACTTTATTTTTAGTTATTTGTTCAAGATAAATTAAATTTCAACAAAAAAATGCAAAGCTTAATTAACCAAACTAATCTAATTATGTTGAAATCTGTAATGGTTTTTTTCCTACCATTAACTTTAAAAGTCTTGACTCCTAAACCCTCTGGTAAGGTTATATATATATCTTTCTTTGTAACTGAGTTATTTATTCACAAATAGCCAGTCAAGCATTTATAAAATAAGAAAAATGGGTTAAAATATTTATCCAATATTTAGTTAGAATGAGTTTAAAAATTTTTTAAGGAGATAAGTGTAATATATGATTAATCTGCAAACTTATATTATGCTCGTCTCAAAATAAATCAAAAAATTTAAAAATTTTGATCAAACATCCTCACACAACCCATTAGAGATTTTAACCTTAAGAAATATTAATTTGGAAAGCAACTCATTTACAAATGAGGGATGCAATTGCATAAAAAAGGCAAGTTAACATAACTTATGGGTTAATGTATCAACAGCATATTGCCCTCAAATGATTAACATACTTATCATTTTCCTTTACAAATCATGATATTAATTTTTTAGTGTTTAAGGAAGGAGTACATGCATACATTGACTGACAGATCTTCTCACATGAAAGGATTCAGGTCTTCTTAGAGAGGCTTTGAATCCACTTTAAAATTAAGGAAATGAAATAAAATCAGCTCACCATACAAGCCAAGCACGAATAAATGCTACTGAACAATTTCAAGCTCAAGCTGAGAAGGAGATTCTTGCCGAAAACTTAAACTTGAAAATAGTAGCTTAAGAGGTTTTTATCTGTTATAAACCAAAGGAAAAAAAACCTAATGAACTAAAATCAAAGGCAGTAGGTTAAAATAAGCACGAGAAAGAAAGAAAAAAAAAAGCCAGAGAAGTCGAAAAAACCTTCCCTCAAACATCCTCACCATCACAAAATTTATAACGCCCGAAAATATTTAAAAATTGACACAAATGACAAATCTACTTCCTCGCGCATCATTTTTCATGCATTTTCACCCTTAAAACGACATATTCTTAGCAAAATTTATTTACAGAAATTTCAACGTGCAGTCTACACTTGTCAAAAAAGGCTTCTTTTACCTCCTTTTTTACTATACAAAATGGAAATTATTTGTCACACTACTTAAAACTTCCTAGTCTTAAATACAAAGTTAGTTGATTTGGCTACCGCCAGTGAGACCACCATGATCGAGTGGGAAGCAAGTCTCATCCCCGCCTGTTAGTAAGAGAAAATTGACGTAAGAGCTCTGATGGTAGGAGCTTGTAGGATCCGCTTCGATTGCTTCCAAAAACATCTCCTCCGCGCCAGCCAAGTCTCCTCGCTCGTGCCACAGGAATTTCGCGTACTTGTGCATTGCCTCCCCGTCCACCGGCTCCGTCATCACAGCCAACTTGAAGTACTCTTGCGCCCTTCACATGTTAAGCGGCAGCAAACGGAATTAATTGAGCAACTTTTGACGATTAAAGTAAACTTCAATATATGCCACAAAGAGCTTAAAGAAAAACATTATCTGGTATTGGCCTTTATGGGCTTCTTTATCGTGTTCATTTCATCGCTCCTCAGATTTCTTTCCTAGTGTTTGCTAGTGGAACATTCTTAAATCATTTTTAATAAATAACAAAAGAGAGACGAAAGAGAAAGAAATAAATAGAGAATTAGCGGATATCTTTATTGCACCCTCTTTGATTTATCTCTTCTTATGCGCCAAAATTTGCACGTGTGACAAGTCAATATTATTAATTGGTACTGCAGCAACGGAAGTTGCAGCATAAAACTTCTGGCAAGTTAAACGATAGATATGTTTTAAATCCTCTCCAGTTAGAAACTGCACTTTCTGAAAGTTGGGACAGAGAATTTTGTCAAAAAATTCAAAATTGCTTGAATAACTGGTCAATTTTTGGTTGTAACTAAGCTTAAATCGAGTCGGATAACACGAGTTACATACTGCATATTATGCTCAGTTTAATCTTCAAGTAAGTTTCGAGCATACCTAGATTGAATGAGAGAAGATCCTTGGCCAAGAAGGCCAGAAAATTCCCCATAGTAAACATGCGCCGAGGTATTTTTAGAGACAATCCTCCACAAAGTGAGTCAAAATCATGATGAATGTTTCGAGCAAAGAGATGTAAAGAATAAGCTTAAGGTCGACATTCGATGCCAAAACAAATCAATCTAATTGTTGAGCACTTGAGAGCTAGTATTCCTATCATATATTATAAATATGGTGCACTAATTGAACAGGTGTCGAAATCCCTATATGCCATGATAAATGCTACAGAAAAATCATAATAAATACTCCAAGATTAATGGTATGACTACTAATGTCAATAGAGCAAGCACTTGAAGTAGGCTCAAGAGGAGTTGTAATTTTTTGTGACAATTTGAGGTAAACTAAAAACTGCGAAGAGGGCCACAAATATCCAAGGGGGTCTATCCCAAGGGAAGTTGTTCTTAAGAGGCTTCTTTAGTGCCCTCTTCATCGCATTGAGACAATTATGTATTAAACATGAAAGTCCACATAAATGATGGAAATTGCTTCTGAATAAAAGAATGGTCACCCACTTGCTCCTCTAAAAAGACCATCTCACACTCACTCTTTCTAGAGGACAAAGCAAAGGCTCGTCTTGATTAAGCTTCCTCTAAAGAGATTAATTCAAACTCACTCTCTCTGGAGGAGAGTGAAGGCGCACCTTGATTAAACTTCCTCTAAAGAGAATCTCAAATTCACTGTCTTTTGGAGGTGAGAGGAAAGGCACGCCTTGAACTTCCTTTAAGAGACTATTTCAAACTCACTTTTTAGACTCACTCTTTAGACGTGAGAGTGAAGATGATGCTAGTTAGGATGAGAGAGCTATAAGAAGAAAACAACTTAGACATTTGGCTGAGAACATAAAAAGCTTAGTAGGCCAAACATCCTCAGAACTCCTCTAGCCAACTCGCAATCATGGAATTGCACTAATAATAAATCTCCGATGGAGGAGGTGACTAAAGATGTTCTTTTTATCTTGTGCAGAACTGCTCTCGAGGAATGCTATTAGACATTTGAAAATGGAAAAGTCTACATTAAATATCGTACATGGGATTTTGCCATATCATCCCCAAGCTTCACATCATTTCACTATGTCCACCGAAAGGGAGTATGAGAGGTAATTATAAATCCTGTCGCCATTGACCCCATGACGAGAAATGTGGGTTTAGTATAAATCTTGAAGAACCTAACATTTAACAAGATTCACCAATCTTTTACGGGTATTATCTTCGCTCTCTCATGATCAATCAGTGCACACAAGCTCTGTGACATTTTCATGATTTACTTCTCTCACGATATTCTTCTCCAAGAGAAGAGAAGCATAGCCAAGGTTTCCTCTTCTTGTGATCTTATTCTTGCAGTCTCCCTTGGAACGATTGCTAGGTCCTTATCCACCAACATCCCAAAGCTCCATCTGAGGTGATCCCTCAAAATCGATGGTGTATACTTACTATTCCGTCAGCTCTAGTGATGATTTCTTTCTTTCAACCAACAAGATCATCTTTCCCGATGAGGTCATCATCTTCTATGACAGATGCAGAGCTTCTATTTTACACGTCATAAACAAATCCATCAAATCAAATATCAATCTCGATATAATTAATGAATTAGAAATTTTTAGAAGTAAATTCAGGATTATTTGTCCACCAATTTTAATAAATTTATAGTCAAACTGAACATCTAAATGAAGTGAACCTAAGAACATTAAAAGCAATCAAATCTAAGTCCAATTGAGCCTAAATCAAGCACTCAATGTGGTTAAAAATTTGAGAATATTAATTGAAAACTCAAATGATCATTGAGTCTTGCATGATTATGATTAAATCAAGCATCACGATGAGAGGAATCCAACAATCTCAAGATCACTCAATTTCAAAATAATTAACACAATGCTAAACGAATGATCTATGATCAACGAAATCAACTGAAACCGTGTGATAGAGTGTTTTAGAACTTTTGTCAAAATAACCACCATGTCGCTCTCAAAAATCATGGATACAACCTCATTCTTCACATGAGGAAGAAGGAGAATTTCGAGAGAGTTTGAAAATCTAAAAGCTTTAGTGCTTTGTCTAACAATCAATGCTAATAGCCACCAACAACAATAGTCATCGTCCGATTGTCAGCGTGATTATCGTCATCATCACTGCCTGACCATCATCACCTGACTAATATTGTCGGATTTCAATCGCCCGATTATCATCTCCAACCATTATCACTCGACCACCGTTATTTGACCACCCCTATCCAACTACCATCATATTACCACTATCATATAATTATCATGCCTTGATCATCATAATCCAACAGCCACCATCAAAGTGTCATTGTCTAACTATCTCTATCGAATTGCCATCAAACTTCTGTCGTAGGACCATCATTGTCGAAGCATCATCACCCAATCATCATCATTCGATCATTATCATTCAACTGTCATGATTGTATGCCATTGTCACCCTTCACTATCTCCACTATAATCACAAAAGCCAAAAGAGTGCTTCCAATTTTGTAATTTCACCTTATCCAATGGTAAAGAAGAGTGCATTTACATAACTTCAACCAAATAATGACCTATTTCGACTGGGCTAAGATTTGTGATTTTTCTCTTTTCAAATTTTTCCACTTAAAATTATGATGTTTCTATATTATTCTCTTTTATTTATATACGTGCTAGAACTTAGTATGAAACTAAAATATTAAATTCTTTTACTTTATCATCATAAATATTCTAACACCAACACTTTTTATAATTATTAAAATTCTAAATCTAAAAATGAATAATTCAACACTTTATGTCAATGATTATGCGAAATAATTATTAAAATTTAACACGCCCAAGAGACCACAAGTAAATTCATCTTCGAACTCAGCATGTAAATTTCAACACCTCCTTCGCTCTTTTCTCTCTTTCGCTCTTTTATCTCGTAAAACTATAATGTCGCTTAGACAGCTCCTTCGCTCTTTTCTCTAACCACTCATTGAACAACACCTTATACGGGTACATGTACTTGTTGTTCTCTTAGGACTTGGTTCACCTTTTTCCCATTTTTTTATAGAAGAACAAAAACTGATAGAACTTTGCAAACATGTGAAACATTGAAGAGAAAGACCCACGATACCTGTCCAGATCCCACTCGAACTGGTACAAGAACTGCGCGTAGTTGGACAAGATGAGCGAATTCGGCTGCTTCTCGCGAACGATCATCGACTCATAATGCGATCGACGCCGGCTGTAATTCCTCCATAGGGAATCGGACTCAATCCTTTCCGGATCATCAAGAATCCCTACATCCCCCCAGCTCCAATATTCCCCAATCTCCAAAGAGTCCCCAGTGGCGCCGGCCGCCGAGGTACCGCTAGAAGTCATCCGCTGCCCAGCCGCCTCCGAAGCTGGCGTGGTTGTCCCCATCTCTAAATCAAACACCGAAGAGACCGCCTCTACAACGGAAACCTCCACCGATAGCGCGACGAAGCCGGCCGTCAAACAGAGGATTGCTGAGAGGATATTAGGCGATGTGGAGAAGACTCGGACGAAAAGCCAAACCAGCGGCTCCGTCGAATCCCAGAAAACCCTATCCTGATCAACCTCGCCAGCGACATGTACGGCGGATTTATGGAGCTCTTCGAACAAACAGATAAGGGACCATAGAGCGCCGCTGATCGGGCAGAGAGCTGAAGGGTCCTCCGGTCGCCGGCGTCGGGCGAGTCTCTTCTTTTGCAGCTGCACGAGGCGCAGAGAAATGGGGATGCGGCCATTGGGGGAGGAATTAAGGCGGTTCAACACGAGCTCGAGGCCTCCATGAGGAGGAGTACGCCTAGCTGGCGAGGGTACGATCCAGGGTGGGTCCTGCGCTGCTACTGCGCGCACGGAACGGAGGAATCTCCGGCAGCACCCGAACGCGTCGGCGGAGGAAGGCTTCGCGGAGAAGGTTTTAGGGTCTGCGAGGACTACGGAAGATGGGAGGAGGAGGTTCGACCTCATCTTCGGCGAATCAAGAAGAAGAAAGTCGGGATCTTTCTTTTAAACAGGAATAGGAGCGACGGAGAAGCACTGCGATTTTCAGGGTAGTGAAGTTATGTGGTTCATCTGCATACTGAATTTTCAAAAGAAATAAAAAATAAAAATAAAATTGAGTATAGGTCAAATACGGAGTGGGAAGTTGTCTTTTTTTTTTTTTTTTTTTTTTTTTTGGGATTTACATACATACCACATTAATCATACATATTTATATATTTAACACTCAAACTCACTATTTTACAAATTTAACACTTAAATCATTTTAGCACAACAATAATGCCACTTTCCGTCTTCTCAAAACTCTCCATAACCATTCACTCTTTCCGACAAGACGACTTCAGCTGATCGCCATCTTCCTCGGTCTTTCTGACGAAGCTCATCCGCCAAGAACAACGCAAAGTTCCTTTTGTGCCATCCGAGAGATCTCCTTGCCTTCTCCATCCTCCAGGTTTCCCGCCTTCATCCACGATAAGTAATTAGATAACCTTTTCCACTTTTCTTCTCATCAATTTTGACTTTCTCTTTTCTGGCCATTATTTCCACCTTTTTCCTTGTGACTTCGGATTACAGAAGGTTTGTGAACTATTTTTCTCGTTGGTAGCTTATTCTATTTGATAGTTCCCTCTTTTTTTTTTTTTTTGCAAGTTAAAATCGTCTATTTTAAGCTTCCCGGCAGGATGCGGTAACTATTGGTTTTTTTTTTCAGCCGTAACTATTCATTTTTTTTAGCAAGTGTTCGATCATTTCTTATAGAGTCAACAACAGGGAATGAGCTCGTATAATTCTTAATTTGATGTTATATATAATTCTTAATATATGAATTGACTAAAGCTTTTTTTCAAAGATATCAGGAATAAGCTCGAGTCAATCGTCAACAACAGGGAATATGCTCCAAAACAATCAAGTGAGATGCAGTTGTAACTTACAATGTACTATATACACTACTCAAATAGGACCGAATACTGAAAAAAAATTTTATCGATGCCCTCGTAATAGAACACAAGATGATTGCGGTTTTTTCAATTGGGTAGATGAAATTGAACCTTCAATACATGATGTGCTTCGTCTGTTAAGATCTCATGATGAGATGGTCAGAATGATGATCGAGCTCATGTTAACTCTTATGAAATTTTTTGTTGGAGTTATTGTTATTGTTCTATTATACTTTTTGGTTGTTTATCGTAATATGTGGGAAAAGTGTTGTGATAAGAAGTCTTAATATGTACGATGTTTTAGATCGATCATCGAAAGAGAGTCGCCAATGTACTCAATTTTAGTTATTATAACATTCAACTCTATCGTTTGAGTATCACTTTGCTTTGTTAGTACTTGTAATTTCTAAAATAATGGAATTTTAGTACTAAGAATCCTTGTTTAGCATAATGAATGCATTTCACACTTTAGAAATAAGCTTCATCTCAAATAATGGAATTCTGAGTACTGTAGTCATTTTATAAAAGGACAAAATTCTCATTAAATCAAAGGATATTTTAAAGACAATAATAATAATAAGACAATTGTTGTTGGAAGAAACTTAACAGTTGCTAAGAAAATGTTGCAAGTCTTATGAGTCATTGATAGAATCTAGAACTTCAGATACTTCAGACTTGGGCTCATTGCTACAGCTGTTATGCCTCACTAAGTGCACGCCTATCAGCCAAACACGAAAGACATATTGTAGCTAAGTACAACTCACACAGCAAAAAAAAATGCTTGCTTGAAGGGGAACCCCATATAGGGGAATTCTATTGCTCATAAAAAAAAGGTTACAAGATCCTTAATAGGGGTTAAACTCTGAGTCTACTGCTCAAAGAGCTACAATCATCCTAAAGAGTAAATCTCCTATATAAGTACAACTCACACAGCAAAAGCAAAGACAATATCACAAATAACCCCAATAAAGAGTAAAACACATAGGCACCAACCATATGTCCGCCAACAGCAGTAGGAGGAGAATTGATGAGATTTTGCATCCAAAAGAAAATATTTGCTTGAAACCTGCATAAAGAGAAAAGAACTTTGCAATCAACTAGGAGGCCAGTTAGTACCCATAAAATATGAGTTAAATAAGGGGGTAGCAAACAAATCATTAGTTTAATCAGGAGAAAGTTGGACGAGCTCCATGCATCTCTCAAGCAGAATTGATTTGTTCATGATCCCACAAGCAGAAGATTTAAGAATACGACTAAAATTTAAAATTAAAATTTCAATTTTCCCTAAAAAAAAATCCTTAACACCACCAAATCAAGGCTGACAAGCTACCTTTTCAGTAACAGAACAAATCAAATAGAGACTTCACTTCAGGTGTTCCCACTTTACATCAAACACATAACTAGTAAATAAGAAGGAAGGAGACATGACACCAATCAGCAGGCAGCCTCCCAGATGAAAGACAAAATGTGAATCCTCCAACAACCCATTTCGTATAGAACCAACATTTTTCGGGAAATACTCCACACAGCAAGCAGCCTCAAAATCCCAACCGAAAGGAAAGCATATATAGCACCAACGAGGCATATATTGCCAACATCTATCAGTAAAAAGGAACCATCCCAGTCTCGCATTGAATAACGAACAACCACCAAAGATCACATAATCATAAAATAAAATAAAGAAGTACCATTTTAATCCAAAAGGAGGACTTACGGTGAAAAATGCAAATCCTCATAAAATGCAAGTTCTGGATGATTTCAGATAGTATCACCATAGTCGAGGTAATATTAAAATGCAAATCCTTATAAAATGCAAATCCTCATAGTATGGTTATGCAAGTTCTAGATGATTTAAGATAGTATCACCATAGATAAAGTAATAGCCGATCTGGTGATACGCTTACAGCTCCCAGGGAAAAATAGTCGAGGCCACCATAGCAGCAATTCAGATTAAACAATAAGAATGAGGGAAGATTTATCCCTAGAAAAGGAAAACAAACTACCAAGATGTTCAAGTAACCTCATCCAATCAGAAGATGAAGCAAAATGCAAATCCTTCATAAAATTCTCAATTCACTATTCTCACATTTAAGAGATCATGATAACCATGCCTCATAGTATGCTTATGCAAGTTCTCGATGATTTAAGATAGTATCACCAAAGATAAAGTAATAATAAAAGTCAAATAGGCCTTATCATGCACATGCAACTTGTCAACCACCACTCTGCAGTATGATAACTGATTTCTTGCAATTGATCAAAGTGAGTTCGTTCTTTCCTAAAAAAAGTTGCAATAAGTTGATATACATTTACATGATATAAGAAATCTGGTATCAAAACACTGAAATCTGGTATCAAATTTTTCATACCCTTGGCTTACCATAAAGCTCATTATCAAAGTGTGTTGCAATATGAAACCGATTATATGAAATTAGAAAATAGTGCACAGATGTATAGCATTGATAATAACAAGATTTATATAAAATGAAAATGCGAAGAACAAAAGCTGTGTGACTTAGTCATAGAGTCTATAGTATCAAAAACTAAAAATAGTCACATCAAAAATAGTTCCCAAAAAATTGTCAATCTAAGTTGTTATTTTTCAAATTTCTTCCCTTCTAATTGGTAACTTGGCTCGGGTTGTACTATCAACAATGGTACTCATGGAGGCACGCATACTTGTTTTTCACCTACTTGATTTAACGGATTCTTGCATGTAGTTCTGTGGTGTCCCCATAGGCCACACCTGCTATATTTATAGACATTTCGTGTTTTTTGGCTATTTTTTTCTAAAAAGTTATTGAACCTATTCTTTTTTGGTCTCTCGCGTGGCCTCAAAGTTTTGAGAGCCTGAATATAATATTCACTGTCCAAAGTCTTCCATTGATCTTTCCCTAGAAGAGTTGATATTACTCCTTCGTATGCTATTTGGTACCTACAATTAGTAAAATTTGCTTAACATACTAGAAATAAATAAGTACACAATTAGAATATTAAAGTCATACATATTAACATGATAAATATCATCAACATATGTATGCCACAGAGGGTGCTCCCTACTTCCTATAACGGCAATTGCATGAATGCAAGGTAACCCACTCATCTGCCATTGTTTACAGGTGCAACTTTTATTTTCAAGATCTATTTCATGTCTATCACAATGCCCCTCTATCTCAACCCTCTGTGATGTTGATTGTCTGATGATAAAGTACTCCTTTCGAGTTGTAATTTCTTTGATGTACTCCTCAATATGGGAAACTAACTCACTGTGTCATCTTACAGAGTCGATTTTTCTCTCAACTCTTTGTTCCATGATCATTCCTCTATTCATGTCAACAAGATCTACAACTGGTTTATCCCTCACCGGACCAATCCAAGAATTGAAGGACTCTGCCATATTATTTGTATTATAACAATTCTTTATTTCAACTGAAAATGTACTTTTAGACCACTTATAAGGCAATGCATGTAAGTATAAATAAATTTGTGGGCTAATATTATATATTTCAGCAACTTTGGAATTAAACTCATGCTTTGTGTATGTATTTGCAGCAAACCACACAAGGCTACGTAATTTATGACTATCAGGACAGTGAAAATATTTTTTAAGGTTCTTTCACAGATGACAGATACAAACCCTATGCTCTACATTAGGAAACATGAGTTTGATTGCTTCACCTAGTCCTTTCTCCATATCTGATATGAATGCTAGTGGATATAACTAGTAGCCAAGACTTTCAAATAAGTTTTCTAGAAACCATTGTCACGTTGCCTTAGACTCAGTTTCTACCACTGCAAATGCTAGGGTAAACAACCCATTATTGTCATCAAGAGAGTTTGCAGATAGCAACACCCCTAAGTACTTTGATTTCAAGTGACAAGCATCAAGCCCTCTAGATGCGACCCTACAAGAAAACCATCAATGCAAACCTTGAAGCTCACATACAAACGCCTGAACGACCAATCATCACTATCATAAGTGTAAACGATGTGAGAACCGGGGTTTCTATCAATAAGCTCTGCGACAAGTGAAGGCACTAATTTGTAATTATCATCGATTGATCCAAATGCAATGCTTCGAGCTACTTCTCTAGATCTCCATAATTTCATGTATGGTAGTGATAATCCAAAAGTCGACTCCAAACTATTTTTGATATGTTTTAGAGGAATATTTGGTTGCTTCTTCATAATATCTTGTATCTCTTGGGCAACCCAAGTTGAAGTTGCCAATCTATTCTGAGCTATATTAATACCTGGACATGTATGTATTGTAGTATATTTCTTAACCTCAAATGTCTAGCCATCAGCAGAAAGTGATGCTCTAATTCTCCATGGACAATATTTGTAGGAGCAAGTAGCTATAACACGGGTTTTATCGCTAGCTTTGATCTTAATACCAATATTATTTATAATTGGTGGTTCAGGTGCTTGTTTGAAAGTTGTTGAATCTTGAAAACATGCACCGACTGTTAAAGCTTTGGCATCATTAACTTCATCGAGTAGAGAGTTAGAAGTATCAATACTGTTGGGATAGGAATGATTGCACTCAAGCATTTCACTATGAAAACAAACATCTCTATCTTCTGACAATGTGTTATTTGCATTATCATCGTCTGTTGTAATCACCACCTCAACCTTGAAACTTACAAAATACTCCTCAATCATTTGCAAAACTTCAACGTCACTTTCAATAAGTCTATATTCCTTTGGAGATGTCCCAAAAATATGATAATATAACTTAAATCCATATCCTAGTAGCCATGGGCAAATTCCTTCCACATTCTCTTTAAGCATAATAAAATTGAGTAGGTCTTTCTGCTTAACTGTTTTTGTTTTCTTCATATTTACTTCTATTTGTTTTGACTTCAACCCAATGTCCACCAAATTTAAAAAGATTACATGTAGCCATTGACTCACCGCTTTTAAATTAAAGTTTAGCCATCTTTCTCGGTAAGATAAGTAGAAAATAATTTCTCAGCATTCGATGTTAACCAAAATCTAATATAATTAACAAAGAAAACATGTTTCGATAGAGTAAGTATAAAATTGATTATTTTTGCCATAATTCAAATGAAAGAAAACATTTCTAAAATATTGGAATTAGGAGATGAAAGTCTCTGGTTATACTAATCAGTTTCTGTTTATGACCAAATTGTAAAATCTCCGAGCAAATTAATATTTTTTAGGAGAAAACTGCAATACAATGTCTCTGTTTTCCACTTTCATTTTTTTCTTTTATGTTATGCAATCCCTACTACAACTACACAATAAAAGCGCAATACCGAAGTTTAATAAAAACGCATTACATCGCACCTTTGAGATAAACTGAATGTCGCAAGAAGAAGATCACACCTTTGAGATAAACGAATAGTTACCGCATCCTGTCGGGAAGCTTAAAATAGGCAATTTTAACTTGCAAAAAAAAAACCTGAAAAATGAGATTAGGGAACTATCAAATAGAATAAGCTACCAACGAAAAAAAGAGTTCACAAGCCTTCTGTAATATAAAGTCACAAGCAAAAAGGTGGAAATAATGGCCAAAAAAGAGAAAGTAGGGAACTATCAAATAGAATAAGCTACCAATGAGAAAAAGAGTTCACAAGCCTTCTGTAATCCGAAGTCACAAGGAAAAAGGTGGAAATAACGGCCAGAAAAGAGAAAGTCGAAATTGATGAGAAGAAAAGTGGAAAATGTTATCTAATTACTTATCGTGGATGAAGGCGGGAAACCTGGAGGATGGATAAGGCAAGGAGGTCTCTCGGATGTAAGAAGGAACTTGCTACATTAATGGATGAGCGCGTCTTGTTAGAAAGAACCGGAGGGAAGACGGGGGTCACGAGCGGGCGTGCGTGAAAGAACGAATGATTTGAGTTTTGAGAAGACGGAAAGTGGCATTACTGTTGTGTTAAAATGATTTAGGTGTTAAATTTGTAAAATAGTGAGCTTGGGTGTTAAATATCTAAATAGGTATGTTTGACGTGATATGTATGTAAATCCCCTTTTTTTTTTTTATTTTTATTTTTTATTTGGACAGGTAAGAAAAGTGATCGGTCACCCGCAGGTCAAATTTTAAAAACTTATCCTAAGGATTTTCTACCAAAATAATATGCATATGACAAATTTCTGTTTGATAATAACCGTTGTTCTCATTGAGTCCACACCTTATAATTTATTTGAAGCTGCCACAATTTTTTATAAAATAATTATGAGAAAATTAATTTTAAAAAATTTTCTACGATGATATATTAATTTTTAAAAAGATCTAAAACTATCATATTTTAATTGACGTGGTTCTTAAAATAACTTTTCATCATAAATTTTTTTAAAAAATAATATTAATTGCACTGATCTGAAAAGTAAAATAAATAAAAAAATGTTATTACCAAAATTGATAAAATGTGTGGGCATTTGTTTATATAATATGAAAGAATTGTAGATGTTTTTTTGATAAA
Source organism: Cymbidium sinense (assembly GCA_021442155.1). Classification (NCBI taxonomy): domain Eukaryota; kingdom Viridiplantae; phylum Streptophyta; class Magnoliopsida; order Asparagales; family Orchidaceae; genus Cymbidium; species Cymbidium sinense. The sequence continues at coordinate 103,050,979 of CM038218.1, forward strand.
TTGATTTTTAAGAAACTTTGCTACAATTATTGTATATTTATCTATCTAATATTTTCATATTTATATGAATAACACTTTTTAAAGTTTTAAAATTATATTAAAAATTACAATATCATCCTTTTTTAAATTAAATGCACCTATTTATGCGTAGAAAAAGTACTAACTTTATTTAATATTTAGATGTTAATTATGTAAATGTAAAAGATTTATGCGCTATGTATGAAAATTTCACTAACTTTTATATATTTAATGGAAACTCATACAAACATTGTAGTCGATGAAATTTTAAAATCTTGATATTTAAATATTAATTTATTTGTGTATTTATATTTATTAGTATTGGGTGCTAAAAGCTGCTCAAAATGTTCTCTATTAATAGTTTGTTATTTTTTGAATATTTGAATATAAAAATAATATAATAATTTTAGTAATATTTAGCTCTTTAGATATTACTTAGGAGGATTTACATACATACCACATAATTCTTATATATTTATATATTTAACATTTAAAGTTAGATATTTATTTATCTAATACTTTTCTATACTTAAAAAAAGTGCATTTTATATTTAAAAAGTGAATAAAGTGATATTTTTAATGTAATTTTAAAGATTAAGGTCTATATATGTAAAAATTGAAATTTAAGTGTTATATATGTAAATACATAAGAATTGTGCGATATGTACGTAAATCCCCTTATTTATTATCAAAGACTTGCATTTGACTATAAATTTACTAAAAAAATTGAGTTCATTTATTCTTAAAGTCCAATAGAAAAGTTTATAATTTAAATACTTGCGCCAAAATCTATATAATAAGATGACTTTTTTAGTGATGTATTAGCATGATTTTAAAAATAATGTTTGGTTGGCTCAATCATGAATCATTCAAATGGTCAATCCGGTCAACCTTTATAACCAAATGCACATCAAATATGTAAAAACTTGTGGGTACCATCATTTCAATAAGTCAACCAGTGAATCAATTTTAAAGAACCAACCAATTTCATTTTAGCTTGAAATTGATTATTATTCACGAGTTAAGATCATGTTAAAATTATGTTAAATTTTGTTAAAACTTTTTAAAAATTTGTCAAATCTTTTAAATAAGGGCCCAATAAGGAGAACTTTTATAGCTTAAAAAACTACACATGCAAGGGCTAGGAAACGTATTATCATTTTAATTTTTAGTATATAAGCAATAATATTTCTGATTTTCAATAAATGTGAGGCTATGATGTAACCGCTATATGCATTCAATTAGCCAAATTAAAAAATTATTATTAACTTAATCATATAAATTATAATTGTTGTGTTAGAAAATTCGTAGCAGTATAGTAAATCATTGCACCTTAATTTTATACGAAAGTTCAGCACACACACAAATAATTGAAAAAAAAATCAAGGAACACAAAAAATTTTATGCATAAAAACCCTAGAAAAAAAAGGGGAAAAATCACAGCCTAGCCCAGCTCAAATATTCTTCCATATAAATTTTGAATTATAAAATTTCAATCTCCTCAAGAATGGAGTTATAAGGCTGTGTGTGAAAGTCTTGGATTACAATAATAATTGTATGGTGGTGATCAGGCTACAATGGTTGTTGGAAATGATCAGCAATGATGGTTAGTAATGTTGGTGGCAATGATTAACTTTAAGCTCTTAGCTTTCCTCCTTAGCTTTCTCTAAGCTTTCTTCTTCAAGTTTTGCCCTCATTCCCTCCCCCAATAGTAAAAATGGAGTCTTATTTATAGGATTTTGAAAGGGAATCAATATGGATCAATATGCCTCTTTTATAGATAGTTTGTTCATCGAATCATCCATATTGATTCCCTTGATCATAGATAGTTTGTTCATGATTTGAGTGTTTTAATGATCTTCGATTTGAGTAATCATAGGCTCGTTAGATTCCTCTCGTTGAGCTGCTTGATTTAATTAAAAACACACTAAATTTAAAGATTATTTGACCATCTAATTAATGCCTCTAAGTTTCCAAATATATTCTTTTGAGCTTGATTTGAGCATATTAAGTGTAAAAAAATCTAGCTAATTCATCACTTCATATCAAATATAATTTTAATGATCTTAATAAATCTTAATTAATTTCAAGCTAACATATATAAACGGCTAATTTATTGATTATTATGTTTATTAATGAATTGATTAATTAATTTGACCAAAACCTTAATTAATTTTTAGTTAGCACAAATATCTTATTAACTTGAATTAGTATTAATAATTAATCAATCACTTTTCTGCCCTAATTCCTATGCTCGATTAGCATAATTTAATATTAATATATTTAAATAATCTTACTTAAATCATAAATAATTGTTAATTAATAAAAAAAAGTAAATGTCATTTGTCTAATTAATCAGTTTGCGAGTGATTATCTGATTTTATTTTATGTTATTCACAATTTTAAATAATATTAAGCTTTGACTCCATATATTTTGCGTTTGGTGACATCAGCGTTTCATGGGGTGTAAAATATTGCATGTGATCTATTACTTTAGGCATGATCTAACGATTTGTTGCATGAAAATACAAAGTTAGTTTAGAGGTTCGCAGTTCGCATGGCTATCGATCCATTTAGTAATTATTTTGTCTCCTGTTTTTCATTTTTAATGAAAAATCATTTTTAAGATATTGTGAAGAAAAATTCAATTGTAAGAAAATTGAAAAATGTGGTCATAAAATAATAATTAGGATTGCTCCTTAGAAAATATTTTATAAAATTAATTGCTCTACTTAATAAATAAATAATTTTTTTATTTTTTTATTGAAATTAATCATATTTAATAAAGCTTAATCAAATTTTTTAATGAATTTGTTCATAAATTATAAATAATATTATTCATAAACATAAATTAATCAAACAAATTATTTAAACTTGCTCATTTAATAATAAGAGTATTTAATTTATCTGTAGACTGTAGCCCTAAACTATATTACAATAATATATGTAGCTAGCTCTCACCCCTCGGCACCCTCCTTGTCCAATGCTCTGTCTGTGCCTACCCCCGCTGACCCTCATAATCCCTACAAGGCATGCCGTACGTTTGATTAAATAAAATAAAATGAAAGTCATAATAAAAGCGATTTCAAGACTTTATTTTACATCAATCTAACATTTTTAAATATTTTATATAATATTATATTTAATTTATACCATGACTTGGAACAGCTGAATTTAGGAAAAGAATTTTATTTGCTTAAATTTTAAATACTTTAAAATCAAAAGAGAGCATCAAAATTAAAATATTTATTCTAAACCCAACGGCTATAAAGGATAAAGAGCCCATTTGATTACTTGAATCTAGTAAACATATTTTGAAAAATGATAAGTTTATTAAGAGTCTACTTAAAATAATTATAATTGTATAAAAATAATGATAAAAATTCTAAAGAAAAAATTGCTATTTAAAAGAAAATTTGCTTCAATATTTTCAAAAAAAAAAAAAAAAAAATTTGGAAAAATTCAGAGCAGAGCAACTTATTTCTCCCTATAGCAGGCTAGATTGATTTGCCAACCCAACCAAAGTATTCAAAAAGATGTGGTTTGGCCCATACGACCGATCAAATAACAATATAATTTGGTTCTCAATGAGCTAAATGAGAACCAAAATACATAATGCAAGCATCATAACTTCAATTTCTTTTCCAATGCTTTAAAGCAGCGTAAATGTCACAATAGGCTGAAAGTTGTCTTGTGAAAACCAACCAAAGAAGACAACCCCGACCGAGAAAAAGGTTAAGACTTCCGGAAGTTCCAAAGCTACGAAAGTTGCATGGCTGTAAATTGTAATGGGACGAATGAAGAACGAGAGAAATTACTAGTTCTTTTCTTGATGCACTAAAGGCGGTTGATAACACCTTCTACCTCAGATGGAGAGTAGAGGTGGTAAGTTGGAGCAACCTTTGCAATATCAACATTGTTCGGTGTCACCTGAACATGAAGCATTCATTGAAATTATTAGAATGATTTTAAGAACGACAAATTAGTAATCATTAGAGAAGGCTAAGGAATCTATGAACGACATTGCTACCTTTTCCTCCATGACTTGCTTCAGGATGGAAAGGGCGACTGTTTCAGCTTCTTGAAGAGTCATATCCTGTGCAGAAAATGTTTACATGAAAGGAAATTAGAAATTACCTACTGTTAATAAATATTAGAAATGCTCAAAAAAATAAGAGGAATGGAAACAGTAGTATAGCTTGCCTTGTTGTACTGCTCTTGCAGGGAGCTGTCGGCTCCTTCGGAGCCAGAACCTATTGCTTTACCACTGCATTGCCAAAATGTACCTGAAGGGTCTGTATAGAATCTGGATAAACAGAGTGACAATGAAGCTCAAGTGAAACTAGAAATACAGAAGTGTAGCAACGAGTCATTTGTGTAGATGACGGCAGCAGAAAAAATTTTAGTTAAGCATTTCAACTTCGTGAGAAATATTCTGTTTTGTATCTGTTAACATTAAAAAGGTTGTGAATTGCAGGTCATTAATGGAAGATGGTTCAAGCTGCTTCAGCAGTAATAGTTTTATGGTAACCTCTATCAATAACCAATTGAAAATGTGAAACAGCATTTCTAGATCTTTAGTGGAAGCACTTACAGAAAATACATTAAACGTAGCCTATTCTATGCAAATTGCTGATGGATTAGAAGTTACAACAACAAGGAGAGCATTGGCCGGGCAAAACTTTCAAGAGAAATCCATAAGTTCTAAAATCATTCTAAAGCAGGAAAGAGTAGAAATAAGAGCAAATCAGTTCAGTTTGTTGGTTACTGACACAAGGATGAAGTTTAAACCAGCCCGTCACAATAGCAGAAACAAGATTATTCCAAGAAAATAAATTCATGAAGCTAAAACTAATTTTTCAACGTTACACAGGACCTAATGAGAATTTTCATAGTATTTGAGTCGGACCTTAAGAGTATAGTTGCTCTACACAACATAATAGCTACTTATATCATATCGTGTAGAGCAATCATACTCTTAAGGTCCAATTCGACATGGTTATATTTCAATGTGGTTCTTGTCATCAAATGGCATGTCAACAGTATCCGTTATGTTTAATAAATAAAATGAAAGTGTCATAATAAATACATAGCTTCTCACATACTACGTTTGACAATCTTTTAACATGCAATTGACCCAAACAATTATATTCCAAAGCATCAAAGCTTTCAGTGATCGAGGGAAAAAAAAAAGTACTCACAAACTAGGGCCGTGTTCATCATGACCAGCAATCAGAAGTGAGACTCCAAAAGGTCGCGACTGAAATAAATATAACGAATTTTGGGTAAGCATATGGCACATGTTAACCAGGCTCAAAAACAAAAGAGAGAAAAGTCCACAATCTGTGTCAGGAAAAAAAAAAAGAAACCATGATAAAGCTTGTGCTTTGATTCTTTATTCTGTTTCAACATTTAACAGTAAAATTTCATGAAACTAACAAAGTTTCTTCCAAAAGAAAAACCATGAGGTGCAATTGCATAAGTGAATTTGCAACCTGAATGAGAACCTGCACCTAGCAAATCTAAAATGGTATCGGTAAGGGGAAGAATCATGATGAGAATAAAAAAAAATTTTCCCAAAAACAAGTGTCATGAGTAACAGTGAGTTCAATCATGGAGTTGTGTATAAGAATTGAATGGAAATGAATTATCAACCTATAAAAATACACAAACAGAAGATTTGATCAAAGCATCCTGTCAAAGAAGCATGCTTTAACCACCAAATCCTTCCTCTATGATGGCAACACCCACACAGATCAGATGAATTCATCGTGATCTTACCCTCACACCCTCCCTATGGCACTCAAGCAATAATGGAGCTCCCCAACCCTCCAAGCCTCTCTCGCCACAACCTCCCTTTGTCTCATTTTTTCCCTTCCATACACTCAAAACACCCTCTCCCCAAAACCTCCCTGTCTGCCTTTCTACCTTCTGCACGCCCAGACCCTCCCTCTCCCCACTTTTCTCTCTGATAAAAAATTTAACAGTACCACATATGTCCGATTAAAGTCATAACAAAACTTTTTTATTACAATGCTTTTTGCAAGCAGCAAGTTAACAAAATTGCTCTACAAAGACTATATCAGAAGGTCATTTTAGAATGTTTAAGAAAAATATCTATTACATAGGGAATATTCTTTGTGGACCACTTTAGTACCCTCCCTCTGATAATTTGGAGTGAAAAATAATATGCAAGTACTATGAGAATGATCACCATGACTTTTTATTACAATGCTTTTAGCAAAAAAACAGAAATACACAATTAATTTTTTATTAGAGTACCGAACGTTTTAACAAAAAAGCAAAACATAAATTCACCCAAACACCACCACCCCTGAGCAGGTGAAACGTATCACCACAATTTAACATTTAACATAATGTTTTGAGTGAGAGGCAGAAAAATAAAACTTGAACATTAAACAGTAGTCCCACCTCTAAATGCACATACACACAAAAATGGGAACAGAATACTACCATGATGCCCATCGCACTTACCATCATTACCTAACCTCTATTAAATTGCTCAATCAAGTAGCAGGAAAAGCAATCACTTCAATAGTAATATTACAAACACATGCTACAATGATTTTCCATCAATAGTTAACATTAACGTGGGCTTACATTTCAGACGGTCTCCACCAAGTGTTTCACATAGGCAATAACACAAACTACGTTTGTTCATAAGATCACAAGAAATGCTACTGTACTGCAAACCCTTAGGCAGATCCCATACCAAGGTATTGTTTGTATCTCCATGTGTCGACGACGTTTTCATTGGAGCGACTAGATAACGTGACTAAGGTTCAAGTTTGAGAGCATGAAGAAGGCAAAAAATGATTTATATGGCAACAAAATGAGGACATGGAAAAAAAAGCAAATACAGTTATTAAGACAACCGGACAATGAAGCTTTATAAGACACATTGAGGTGTCTCATGTAACAAAAACTACATAAAAATTGAAAAAAAAAAAAAGAGAGATCAAGAATCGGCAAGTTGAGCCAACAACATGGATGACTTAACATGGTTGATTTTGCTAAAGCAGTTCATCTACAAATTAAGCTACAACCCAACACGACCATAAAAAATCACATATTACTTCAAAGTAGCAAACACTTGATAACAATAATAGCTCGTCATTTAAAAGGATATGTTGGTCCCCAAATGAGATCTTACGATTATTGTAGTGAAACGCATATGTTGCCTTTCATAAACAGCAATTGAACAAAATACAAGATCTTGGACACAATTCTTAACACACACACGCGCGCAGAGACAGATGTATTTGAAAGCTCAACAAATAATGGTTGACATCTGAAAGGGTATACCAACCATCGATTCTTCATCACCCTCACCGAATCGAAGAGCAAGATCACAAAGCGCTTGGGTGGTAGATTCAACACTCATTGGCTCACCATAAGAAAACCTGTGATTCTAACAAAAAATATACAAAGACAATAAAAAAACTCAGCAATTAGCACCTTTGAGGACAAGCTGTTGGTGCCCATTTCCATCAAAAATTTCACCTGTGTTTCAACTCGTGCATGCTCAACTAGCGTGCGGGCATCAGCTATCAAACCACTCATAGCACATCCAATGTGCTCATCGATCTCCATTATTTTCTCCACACTGCTTGGCTCCTGAACATAATGACGCTCAATCAAAAATACATCAACAAGATAAAAATAATGAAGGTAACAATAAGGTCAAATAAAAATTTCATTCGACCATTTCACCTAAACCAGTGCCAAGGTTCATAAAGTAGATGAACAAGAAGAAAAACAAACCTCCTAGCAATTACTGCATATTACTTCTAAAAGGTGAACTATAAAGAACAAACAGACTTAGATAACTAACAACAAAAACCAAAGCTCATAGTTTGTCCTTTTTCAAAAAGTTCTCAACTTCTTGGTTCTGCTGTTTCTTAATGAAAATGGTTGGTCGCATTGGTCAAGCAACATGAACCCCATGACGCCAAGTTGCAACATTTTGAAGGGTGCTTTCCAGGGATATTCAAGAAAAAACAGGAATGAAAACCTTAGCAAAACAAACATGATACATGCCACCATACGATGGTGTAAAATCTAATCTGCATAGAAGTCTGCAGATGATACTTAGAGACCTAGATAACTGACATAGGGTAGTTTGTATTTGAAATTCAAGCACATAAAGAAGTTGTGTTAGTAGAGCACAAAGTGATTTTAATTTCTGATTTCCCTTGTAATGTAACTGAGATGCAAAGTTTTGCAAGAACAAGGGTCTGCAATGCCCAACATATAATGAAAACATATCTACATCAGACATAACCAAAACATGCACAACACAAATAACATATCAAAATTTACAAAAAAAAATAAATAAATAAAAATTGAAATGCATCCTAAGAAACAAATTTAGAATTTTTGGATTATTGTTAGAGGATTTGAACCACCATTGTCTCTTTAGAGTGAAAAAAGCAATGACACCTAAGGGAATGTTCGAACTTATGCTGTAATTCATTTTTTACTTGTGAAATAACAGTGTTTGTTAGCTATGATTTCTGATTTATGACATGACGAAAATTATGATTTCATTTGTAACATTAGTCACATTTTATGAAGAAATCTATTACATTTGTAAAAGATGTGATACCTTTATTTTTTATTTTTACAAAATATAAAATTTATTTAAATATTGATTTCAAACCATTTTCATGTCCACATATTTCACTTTATATTTATGTGTTCACATCATGACATGTTTCATACCGAAGGTCGAGTCAGTCTGTCATACATAGTATAACTGAAGGAAAACATAAACAAGGTATAAGCCTCCTGCCACTGGGAGGCCCAGGAGAAGGCTAAAAAGCACGCAACCTTACCTTTGTATCGTAGAGCAGTTTTTTCATGATTCAAATACATGACCCCCAAGTCACAAAACCAAACCAAGGCTTTAGGTCTGCTCTCTAAATGATGTCATGATATTGTTGATAAAGAATGTAATAACAAGTTAGAGGCAAGGAAAAATTCACAAGTCATCAAAAGGATCCAACGTGATGACATAGTGTGCAATTCAACATGGAGAAAATGACAAGATGTTTATTTGAAATGCAATTACAGTAAAAAAGGTTGTTAAAGAAAGTTTTAGAAGGATGAAGGAACATCTCTTTAACTCGCATAATAATATTGCACCCTTTGCTAAGGAGTAATTACACTTTCCCTCCATTGGTTTATTGCAATAAGTATGGTAATGGGCACATAAACTCATATGGTTTAAAAATATGCACAAAAAAAAAAACTCTCATGTACTTTGTCCCAAGTGTTACAATCATGTTTTCCTTCCAAAATGATGGATATGATAAAAAAAAAACATTTTTTGCTTATAAACTAAATATATAAATGACCATCATCAAACACTCTTCCTATTCAAAAAAGAAAATGGTAGAGGTCTAGCATGATCAAAGATCATGGAGAAGAGTTGAAAGCATAGGAAAAAGAGCTAAACATTCTTAGTGGAGGTGATGTTGGCTTCAGGGTTGATGAGCTCGACGCATTAAGGAGTGAGTCAAAGAAATGGAAGATATCAACCATACATTGCACCCAACTTCCTAGAAGGATGGTCACCAGCCAATCAACTATGTTCATCGCTAAATGCGACAATGTAACAACCAACTTTAATCAACTCTAACATCTTTAGGCTATACATGGATAACAAGTAAGACCATTTCAAATTAATTCACTTTTTTAAAATTTTAGAGAAAATAAAAGCTAAAGAGAAACTTTATCTAACAAGTGAAGTGGAGAAAGATGATAAGAAGATAATAGAGACTTGGAGATAGATGAGAAATAGAAGAGAAATAGAAGAGAATTTTGGGAAAAAAAATAGCTTTTTAGAGGAAAAGAGAAAAAGGGCTACAAAAGCATGCCATAAAATGAATTCTACAGAGAAAAGGACTTCATCATCTTGGAAGGAAGACACAATGGTGACACTTTAATTAGAAATATATAGGATTTATATTTACATTTTTAAATAACATTAGAGTTATGCCCTCATAATGATCAACCAATACAATGAACTGTTATCACATTAAAAAAAAACACTTAAAGAGCCATAACTTCAATTTGATAGAACAACATTCTAGATTGGTTAACCATTGGATATATAAAGCAACTACATTAAAACCAATCTAGAGACAAGAGAGGCTATATTTGTTTATAAAGCTACTATTAGAAAGCATTTGTTGAAAGTTATTATTAATAAAGTGGTCTGAGTTGTTCGATAATGCATGTGATGTTGCATGAATAACAAAAATTGATAAATTTGTTAGATAAAAAATGGTTAGTTGGTTGCTTTCTCTTACAAATTGGACTTCTTAATCTTACGATTATTTAGCAATAGTTAAAAATTATTCTTAAAAAATCTCTTTAATTAATAATTATTAAAAAACATTCACTAATTTAAGAAAAAAATATCAACATCATATTTCAATTATTTATTAAAATAATACTTATAAAAAATTTGATGGCATCTACTTAAAAGTAGTCTATTAGATCCACCTCACGATGGCAATATAAACTTCAACATTAATGAAGTCACTTTAACAAGATCCAGTTAAGATTACGGTAGTTTGAATAGTGTGCAGTGGCTCCAACTTTCCATGGAGATACAATGAATCCTAGAATTATTACTACAAATTAAGATAAGCGATTCAAGGCTACTCAACTCAACCAACTACTTCAAAATCCTAGACTAATGAAGGAGCAATTAATGTTTTATAGTCCAAGGTGAGTGACAAAGGCCATGATTCACAATCCACCATGGTCGAATGTATGCCCATAACTCAATCATCCACTATAGACTATAGGAGATATTACAGTTGTTATCTTATCCTTCGACATGCCTCTAACACTCTCCCACATTAATGGCATATAGCTAAAAACAAATGTGCTTGACCCGCCCGTGATGGTGATGTAAATTCCTACATTATTGAAATCAACTTAAGCAAGATTCACTTGATATTGACATAGTTTGAATAGTGTGCGACAAAATTTTCTATGCGATGCGATGAATACTAAGATTTATTATTATAATTAAAGATAAGTGATGCATAACAATGTAACCCAAATAACTACACCAAAATCCTAGACTAATAAAGAAGGGGAAACCAAGACTTTATAGCCAAATATGTGTCGCAACGTCCATGACTCACTCATCCATAATAGTCTAATATCTATCCATGACTCATTCATCCATAATATTCTAATATATATACATGACTCAATCATCCAGTGCAGACTCACAAGAACAATTACATTTGTTAACTTTAGTACTCCTCTATCGCTCACCTCCTAGATCCCCAATTGTGCCACCGAGGATTTAACTAATACCAAATTAACACAAACTATTTTGTGCAACCAACTACTGCAAAAGCCTAATATAATGGAGAAGGCAGAACTAAAACTTTATAGTTGATTTTCTGATCAGCCCATATCCACTTTTGTGCTATAACACAATGACGCCCTCATTCACTATGATCAAATGTAGGTCCATAACTTAATCGTTCATCATGGACTTGTAGGAGACATGACAGTTTATATCATGTCCTCTTGATAATCCTCCATTATTCTCCTCTTTTGGATGCTGAAGTGCATAACCAGGAGTTTGAACAATAATTTATGCTTTGATACCAAATGACATACGACCACTTAGTGCAACCATTTACTCCAAAAGCCTTAGCCTAATCAAGAAGCCACAACTAATACTTTTTAGCAAATGCTCTAAAATCGACAATTGAGCTACCACACCCATGATTTAATCCTCCACAATGATCAAATACATTCATGACTCCATCCACCGAGACTCCTTGAGAAAAGACAAATTGTTATCATGTCCTCTTGGCAATCCTATTATTGTCCCCACTAAAAGACTATTTGCATCACTAAGGATTTGAAAGCACAAGAAAACTATTAAAAAGTAGGACACAATACGTCATATCTCTACTAAAAATTATCAATATGAATTGTGCAATTAAAACACCTCATAGTAGTATTTTTCTACTAAAGGCATGATATAATGAAGTATAATATCATATAATTAATAATAATAATAATAATAATGCAATAAATAAAAACATTATTAGTAAAAAAAGAAATGGCTTGTGCCATTAGCTTTAGCCATCAAAGTAAATAACAAAAGAAAAATAAACAATGTTGAAAACAAAATAAGCTTAACAATATAACGATCTCTATTTTGACAAGAAACTAACACAAAATATTAAAAAAAAATTGAAATAATTTTTAAAGGAGAAAAGCTGCAAAATAATATCCATTAGCATTACTCATATTAAATGAGTACATAAAATATTCTAAATTTAAATGTTAAGTACAAACCATGCAATTCAAGAGTTGTGATAGTTTAAGAAATGATATGATAAAACACTGAGGCTACGAGCCAACAAAGATGCTACAAAGAAATATGCTAGAATATGTTGATCTGAATTTACTGGACAAGTGTGAAATCGGTGCGAAGAAAAAGACACAAATGGGCATTAAAATGTTCATGCAAAGAGAATCAACAAAGAGGAGTCTACGCCACTGAGAAGATGTTAAGCCAAGAGTATCAATGAAGATGAACTCGCAAAGATGAGCCATGAAAACGATTAAATGTATGATGTCCAAGCTAAGAATCCGTTAAGGCATGAAAGAGAGCAAACCAAAGAAATGCATGAAAAGCTGAAAAATAGTACAATATAGTAAGTGATTTAGCATGACAAATCAAATTAGATTTTAATTAAATGAATCTAAAATGCATCCCCCTCTATGTTAAGTCATATCTGACTGATGTCTTACCCTAATTTGGGCTAGAAATACCTCCAACATAATTTTGAGCATGCCAAAGCCCCACCCAACACAAACATCTAAAGCATTTTAAAGTGTTCATGCTTCATAGATCTCTAAGCTCATTCACCTTGGACTCTCTCTCTCTCTCTCTCTCTCAAACAACATATTTTGAGAGTTATAATATCAAAAATCAACCAATAGGATTCCAACTCTCTCCTCCCAACATCCTAAGGCAAAAATTAATTTCAAAGAAAAACTCAAATAAGAAGAAAGAAGAAATCAGATCTTTGAAGATCATCATCAAGGCACGCTAGTCCATCATCAAATCATAAACAATTTGACATTAGATTAATTCTCTACATCAATGTCCCTACAATTGAAAGAATTTGCCCTATTTACAAACATAATGTAAACAATATCCTCATACTTTAACTAACATGGGTCAACATACAATAGATGTGTGGATCCACATTAAGATCAAAATCACCTTCTATTTAAGCTAACCCAAATATCATGCTCATATCTCATCATCATCATTCGCCTAATTCCAACTATCTAGGGTTAAAATTATGAATTCTATTTTTCATTCATTTATGCTAAGTATTATTTGAGGTGTTAAATATATTCTGCACAAATCATGCGCTTATCTCAACCCATCTATAAATCAATAGATACGTCAATAAAGCACCACCAAGTGCAGTAAAGGAACAGAAAAATCCAAAAGAAACAGCATTAATCTAGAAACGGATACCAGTAGAGGTGAAGTCACGCGCTTCTCAACCGCAAGCACAACCCCTTCCTTCGTCTTTATTCCAATTGCTGTAGAACCAAGCTGATACGTATACCGTGCATCAATATTCGGTAAAAAAATTAATAATAATAAAAACTTCAAGATAAATTCTTGAGATTAGGACTTACGGAAAAAATATTCTACCTTTATAGCCTCTATGGCGTACTCAACCTGAAACAACCTCCCTTCAGGCGAGAAGGTGTTGACCCCTCGATCATACTCAGTCCTTGAAACAAATCCATATATCATAAGCAAATTCTACTCCGGAAACAAATTATGAAGAAAATAAAAGATAAACTTTAAATCAAAGAGAAATCACCTTGTGAGAAACATTTCCAAGATCTGCAGAAAACCCGACTTCTACAGTCTCCTGCACGCCGAAGGGAAACCTCCGTTCGAAGTGTTCGGCGACTGAGCAAGAAAGAGTAGGGAACAAGAAAGGACTCGAGGTTGGGCGGATCCAAGAATGGGCTCGATCACAATAATAATATCTTACTAATATATAGGGCCCAAACACCGACGTTGATTTTTATCCCCATGAATTCGGAGAAATAAAATTTTAGAGTGTAAATTTGGATAGACGGATTGGGTCAAATCTGACTCGAATGGCATTTATTGAAACTCAACTCATTTTTAATTCGATTGACTCGAATATGACCCGAATGATCTATTTATATATGCATTATAGGTCAAAATCAAGTTAAAATCGAGTTTATTGATAAAAATTTGAACCAATTTTGAATTCGGAGGTCAATTTCAATTTAAATTAGAGTTGGAGGACCATCCCAAATCTTATCCGAAATATTATACGAGTCAATTTTTCGATGAACACCTAAAATTATTATTTGATCGACCAGGATTTTTGAGGGGTTCAGATCGAGTTGTCATATCTAAATAATTTTTAACACCCCTAAGTTTTTATTTTTTATTTTTTATTATGTATTTATTATTTAACTAACAAATTTATACATTCACGCTAATGCCATTCAGGTCATTTTCTCTTACTCTTACAAAAGAATATCATTTTGTTAGCTTGAACGAACGTTAAGTGAGGTGATGGCTTGCCTGATTGTTTTGTTTCACATATTCAGTGTACGAATTTAAGAAAATTTATAAATCATTGATTAACATCATTAATTGATTGTTCTTGCTTTCAATTTTGAAATAGGATGCATAGTTCATTTGTAAAATCTCATGCTTTGAAAATGTGGCATTTGACGGAGAATTAGCATTTTTTATGTAAGCAAGGTTTCTTTTGTTGTTATATATTTATTATAAATTTGAGTGCCAACATAAATTATCTTAGATAGCCCATCATTTTAATTGATGATATGGGAATTTACATAGATACCCCTCAACTCTTATATATTTATACATCTTGTTGCGTGCTAGAAAAACACTTGCGGTAGAATAAAAGTTTACGTCTTAGCTTTGTTGCGGAATCCAATACATACACAGATATTTGAAGAATTAATAAGAAAACTCCATAATTTTTACGTGGAAAAACCTCGAAAAGAGAGAAAAATCGTGGGTAAACAGTAAAATCTTCCACTATGTATCTTTCATAGTAAAATTTTCCGATAACGGATTACAAAATATATGATAAGGGCTCTGATGGGAACCGCAAAGTCGAACAACATATATAGTCGTTGGTTGTTGATTCTTAGTGAATGATGATAAATAAATGAACACCAGTGGTAATAACGGCTGATCGATAGTGAGATACGCGTGGAGATGGTCGTTCATGGCCGCGGCGCCAACGCAGTGTGGTAAACGGCAGCAGTAATCAATGCGTGGCGAATATGGTTATGATAATGATGATGTGGTAATGGCGACAACAGCCAGTCGCAGCCAGCGATATCGGCAATCAAATGAAAGATGGCAGCGGATGACCGACGATGGTTGGCGATGACCCGAAAAACCGTGGCGTAGTTAATAAGCGATGTCCGAGATGGTGGCGAAGTGGGTAATGCGGAGATGTGATGAACGATTGGCCGTATGCGGGTAGAATGGTGGTTGGCAAAGAGGAGGTGGTCAGCCGTCGAATTAACGCGATTATCTTTGAGGATTTTCAAGCTTTGAGCCTATCTCTCCTCTTTACGCTCCTCAGTGTGAAGAATAAGAGACTATTTATAGATTAGAGATAAGACATTTTCGTAAATACATGCAAAATCCAAACCACTCCATGGGATGGCTCATGATGATTCCCTTTATCATGTGATGTATTTTGTGTATTTGAATGGTCAAATGAAGTCGGAATCAAAAGATCTTGGCTCGTTAAATCGGGCTCATCAATGCGCTCGATTTGATCATAAACACTTCATATTTAAGAACTATTTAGAGATTTAACTGATATCCCAAAATTTCAATGATATTTTAAGTGATTGATTTCGACTAGTTTCAACTTCGGAGCAGCTTGCTTTTAACATCAAGATTCGTGCTTCGATTAGTAGTATTTTTAGTGTCATATCACATCTCATATCTAAGTTTTGATATTTACATATATATCGCTTAAATCTTTAAGATTAAAACTAACATATAGCTATGTATATGTATGTATGTGTGTGTGTGTGTTTTCAAGTGATTTTGAGACTAAGGACTTGTTTAGGATAAAATTTATTTTATGTTTTAATTAAAATTTTTTTGTAATTTTTTAAATAGATTTATGAGATGTATTTTTATGTGTTTAATTTTTTGTTTTTATATTAAATACTATTATATTAAAAAATATTTAAAATAATTTTTAGATATTTTGAGTCAATTTAAAAATAAATATCAAGTGAAGTATACACTACAATAACACTTCGACTTTTTTTTTTGATGAAATTAATCATCATTAACTCTGTAAAATTTGTCACAATTAAATTATATGAAAAAAGTTGTGACTATAAATTTCTAGTAAAATAAACCTTAATCTCATATTTAATTGATGATCACATAAAAAGTTTGTAAGAAATTTTATGGTTGATTTGCAATGAACAAAAATTTTGCCTTATTTATGGCAACAATATATTTTGGGTAAATATGTCTGTCACATAATTGCGATAAACTTCTACAATAAAGTTTTGATTGCGAAGCATTTGAGACAATATTACATCGATCGTCGCCAAAATTCATCAAGCATCTCAGGCATCAAAATACACCGTCGTCGAGGGGATGCTCTCGTCAGGAGTGGTTGGAGTTTTCCAATTTCAAGCCTGCCACTCCCAAAATCTATAAATAGCTTCATTCTTACCTTAAAAGGCGGAATCCGATTTGCGGGGAGAGTCGAGAACCACCGGTCGACCTTGACGCGACGATCTATCATCGTGCCACCAATAGTGCAGATCGGAGATCGCCAGGGGTAGAAAAGAGGCCACCGCCTCAAGATCAAGAGGTTGCTCCGGTCGGTTCACAGATATTTGAGAAACTTCTCCCTTGGGTTGGAGTTGACCGATATTCTAATATTGTTTCTGTACCTTGTCCTTATCTTTGAACGTAGTGAGTTCTAGTTTGAAGGCGTGGTTTTCCTTGGGTTTTCCACGCGTGTTCTGCTTGTTGGATAATTTTTATTCCACGGCATCTTAAAATTCTAAGACGCACAACATCAATTCTATTAATGACATAATATATTTGCCAACTTTATTGCAAACCTAATCTCCATCACATATCTATCGAATTATTGTCATAAACTTTGTGTGAATGATTAATTTTATGATAAGTCTATATTTATGCCACATTTCATTGCAATAAAGAAAAAAAAATTACAATGATATAATAAAACTATAGCGTTTGCAGACTTAAATTAAAGCATATTATCAATATTAAAATCTGATATGCGTAAACACAGCACAATTGCAGGCTAACATCTCCAAACTTTAAAATTGCATTAGCATCACATCTAAACATCATAATTGCAAACTAAACACATCAAAGTTGATATCAATATGATAACAATTATTTAAAATATCTACAAACAAACTATTAACGATTGTTAAGCTAAGAATCTGTATAAATAAAATGTTTTATGGCCTCTAAGAAATATTCTCATTTGCTCTACATCTCAACATGTGGAATATCTCTTAAAGAAATTTATGATATTGTACATTATCTTCTTAGAACTCCAATGATTGAACAGGTGGCCTTTAGATTATAAATTTATAATAATTTAAATTATTTATATTATTAAATAAATATAAATTATCTTCACTAATCAATTTAGTTTTTAGCATCTAACCGATGCAAAACTATTATTTGGCCATTGTAATGACGTTCTCCTTAATAGGAGCATCCAACTCAATTTAATCCCCAACTCTAATTGAGTTATCAAGTGAAAGGATACAAAAGAATAAAGTTAACCCAAGTTCAAAGTTGTCTATGTTTGAGCGCATCCATTAAGAGCTTATTCGAGCTTGATTTGAGTTCTTATGATGGTGTTCAAGCTTGATTTGTTTAAATTCATGTTGCTTGAATTTGATTTATTGATTGTTAGTGAGCTTTAAATGACCAACTTATCTAGCAACTTAATTGAGCTTAATTGAGCCAAGCTTATCTAGTTTAAATAATGAGATTTTAGGAGTTGTTTGGTTGGCTGAAAAAGAAATGCAGTGTAAAATGAATACAGTGTAAAATGATTACTTTATAGTTGTTTGGTTGGGAGTTTTACGAATTCATGACTTTGTTTTTTTTATGTTTGGTAAAAAATGTAATGTAAAATATTTTGAATGTTTTGGCGTCATGACAATTGTGGCGACGCGGCTCAATATACCTCACTTTATATTGGTAGATATTTTAGAATTATTCATCCCAAAATGACTTTATAATATTTGTAATACATTATTACATTACCTTAAAAATTTACTTTTCAAGCAAAAAAAGTTAAAATCTAATTTACTTTTCTGCATTCCAAATTCTTCCAACCAAATAGCCCCTCAATTTGCTAAACTTTTAAAATTATCTTAAAATCCCATCAAATGATATTTCACAAACTCAAAGCTCATGACAAATCATTCAAACTATTTGCATACCCTCATATGGGTTGCAGACACAAGTAGCAAAGCTCAACACTACAATTTAAATAATTATAGGTTCAATGTTCAAATAATATTTGACTAAATAGTTTTAAAGAATAAAATCAAGCAACAATTGTTCATAATTAGAAAGGATGCAAGATTCTTAACGAGCATGTTCACGCATTTGAATGAAAATGTTCATGATCATAAGTAAATATAATAAATAATTGTTCAATCTTGTTTATTGAACAACTGAATATTTATATAAGTGCTCAAGCTTATTTGATTTGTAAATAAATGATTATGAATGAGCCATAATTGAGCCAAGTCATGAGCCCTAATTTAGTTCATTTGCAACCCTAATTAGGTGCCTTGACATATGACTCAGCTTGAGATCAATGAGTGGATCTCACTCTATATCTAATTGCATGTCCTCTAATGGCCATTTATGTTCATAGAGCAAATTTAAGACAAATCATTGAATTTGAATCAACTCAAACCATTAAGAACTTTGTACTTTTAAACATAAATTTATCAAAAACCTCGAGTCGCTAACCAGCTTAAATATAACAACTCACTCTCGAGATAAACTGACTCGATCCTTAGTACTTCTCAGCCAATTAAAATTTTGGGTAGAAAAAATTCTCTAATGGTAATTACCCTTTATCTAAAATTTGGGGACATCAATCAACCAAATTCATGAGCTATACAACTAGCTACTTATAATTATTAATGTATTTTACTTATAATTTTATCAAACAACTATCATGTATTTTGTTTGTACTCATACTTATAATTTTATCATACGTCACCGATTATTATGACGTGCGTGATCTGCGTGTTATTAGAAATCACGATCTGCACTGTCTTTTACCTCCTTTCTTCTTTTCGTTCCAATCTACGTGACATATTTCCACACGCTACTTGCCACAAATGCGTTCCAAGCGTGTCCCGCTCGTTGTTTCGCGCGAAGGGATTTCTCCATCCATATACCGTTGTCTTCGCCTTTCCCTTCCCCCAAGAAATCGGTGTAGGTTTTAAAGCAAGAGGCTTGATGCCCAACTCAGGGTTTCCAATTTTTTATTTTCACGTTACACACTGAATTCCTGATCCTAAAAGGTGAAAATTTAAGGATGGCATCTGAAGAGACGTTGGAGGAGGAGCTTCTTGCGTTGCGGAAAATGCTTGGGAAGAAGCAGACATTCGAGGAGGCAGTCTCTTCGATCGCGAATTTTCTACGGGACCGTTACCTCTCCGCCTCCCCTTCCCTTCGTAAATTGGTAACTGCGGTGCCTTTGCTTTGAAAAGTATTGACTTCTTATAAATTTTTTACCTGCATCTCTGTCTCATGAATTGATTTGATGGATATAGAAAACTTCTGTGATTGTATTAGATGACTGTATGGTTATATTCGATTAGTTTTTCATTTATAGCAGTGAATGATTTTAGAGTTTTGATGGTGGATGAAATTGAATTTGATGGAGGCTTGTAACTTTTATCCGACTCACTTTTCATCGATTTTGGTACCAACTCCATATTGATTGATTTTAGGAAACAAAGTTCCAGCGGTGTTCTAACCATTATCATCATTTGCCTTATCTGAACTATCTGAGATGACCTTATAAATCTTTCTTCATTTCTTCTTGTTGAGCGTCACATGGAATTTTAATCTATAGAGATTTACAGACCTAACACTTGAAACTTATTGATTACATATCTAACACCCGAGACTTATTATTTACTCATATAACACTCACAATCTATTTAACACCTCAAAATTGACACTCGGTCGACTCCTTTTACAGCTCCGCTTAAAATCCCCCGTTTTCTTCTTCATTTCCATCGAGTTTATTCCCGTCCAAACTCCCTCTCTCCTGCAACAGACTGAAACCTACGAACTTCTCCCTCTTCCGCACGAAATACCTCTCCCCAACAGGCTAAGTTGCAATTTTTTATGTTTTGTGGAGTGTGCAATTTGTTTTGGTGATTCGTCTTTAATCTTCACCTTAGTTGTCATTTTCTTCGTTTCTAGACCCTTACCAAAATTTAGAATAGCATGTAATTTCTCATAATTTACATGATGAAACTACTCACTTTTTTTTACTGACAAAATAAATTAGGTTCTTAAGAACTCAAAAGTCAAAACCCATTGCTTTCTATGGACAGGTTCACTTCAGAATATCATTAAGTTTCTTTTTCTACCTTGTTTTTGATAATGACAAATATTACTTTTAGCATTATTCTTGGATTCTAAATAACTAGTAGATGTACAGATATTAGAAATGACAAACAAATTATTAAATGCATTTTCTGCCAAAAATGATTAACTGCATATTAAAGTAATTTAATGAGTTCCATTAAACAATTGTTACTGTACAAAATTGAAAAAAAAAACCAATAACTTAAGAAAAAATATTTATTTCCAGATTCCTTTCAATTTTCATAGTAGATGAAGCATAGATCTACCTACTAAATGTTTAAAACCATCATTCTTGCAGCTCAACTTAAGATAAACATCATTGTGTGAACTTTCTTTTGCATTTTTTATTTATGCACAAAATATAGTACCTGTTGATCAATGATGGATTTTACATAATCTTGGAAGCTTGGGAAGAATAGTGTGCCATAACAGGTTTAAAATTTTAAAAGATGCATTCTTGGGCTTAAAAGAACAATTTTTAATGAGACTAATATGCTTTTCAAAGTGAATAAACCTAATAACATTTGATTTGTTATCCAAATTAATATAGAGTATGCAACTGCACACCCTTCAAAATAACATTTGATTTAACAAAAGGTTAGAATATGCTTTGTTCATGTATACACTTTCTCAAGCATATCTGATTATCCACCAAAACAAAATTCTGATTGTGGAATAAAATAATGAAACAAAATCTTTCCACCCTAAATAGGAAAAGTAAGCAAGTCCCAAAGAGTGAATTATGGTAGCAGGAAATGAGATGTTTGAGTGCCTGCTTCGTCCCTTTTGTAGCGGACCATTCATTCTTATGACATAATGTGTGAAGATGTTAGAATATGTTAGATTGCATTAAGTGATAGTAAAGATGGAAAATGGGGCACAAATACTATTAAGGCTTTTATCTTGTAAAGGCAGGAGAAGAAATTACCAAATGTAAATTGTTTACTCTACAAAACGTAAAGTAAATGGAGCTTTACTCTCAGGGAGAAATAGTTCAGGCATGGGATGGAGAGGTTTGGAGGGTTTCAATTAGGCATGGGTGAGAGGGTTTTAAGACAAGAATGAGTGCAATGGTGGTTAAGAAGGAAACAAGGATTTTTAAGTAGAGATGCTAATGAAACTAACTGAGTTGTAATTTTGAGAATTTTAAATAGATTCTAGGTGTAATATAAGTAAATAATAAGTTTCAAGTGTTAGATTTGTAAATAAACAAGCCTAAAGTACTATCTATGTAAAACTCCTTGTCTATACTACCAAAGTTTTTTTTGCTCAACTATCCTCTTGCCATGTTTTCTTTGGTCTTCCTATTCCCCTTCATATTCATTTCACATCAAAATTTTATTTATGCGCAATATTGGTACATCTTCCAGCCTATTTTTTACTACATTTTCTTTAGTAGCTGCTACACCCTCATATATAGCTTCAATGGGTCCTTACTATACCCCGTCTTAGCGTTCTCATCTCTTCAACACTTGCACCACTTTTTGAAAGTAATTGCATGAGATGTGAATCGATTTTCTATAATGGTAAAGGCATTGCAATGATTTTTTTTATAAAATGGCTTCTTCATGCCCATCATGGGCTTGGGGGGAAGAGGGGAGTTTTCTTAAATAACATTGATTGAAAGGGTAGTATGAAGTGAACTTTTAAGGCCTCTCATAATAATTAATACTCTACCAATCAATAGATGAGTATGATGATACAAAGTAATTTTCAAACTATACTTGTGTTTTTTAATCTCTCACCCCCATTACTCAAGTGGGCTACAATTTTCAAAGCAAAAGACATTCAAAGAGGATTCACTATGCAATATTATATTTATTTATTTGTATCAATATAATCATTTATTTCTTTCACTTATGGAGATCTAAAATATAATGAACAAAAGACCATAGATTTCTTGCATTATAGATCACTATAAGCCGTCATTGAACACCATCTTTGAGTGCCTCACCATCAGCTCCATAGTGACTATGACTCTCCTTTATCATCCAATCACAACTTTGATGAGTACATCAATTATTGAAGAACTTGGTGCTACTGCCTAGTCATTGCCACAAATCACAACTTGAAGTCGTCAATCCCACACCAAACAATGGCCACTATTCACTTGATTCATCGATGGAGTAATATTATAACTCTGACACAAGATTGATGTTATCTATAATGTTTCCACGTGCGACCTTTACCGCCTGCTCGTGTTTTCTAACTGAATTTTGCCACAAATTTCAACTGATAAGCATTAAGAGCTTATTCATGGTTTGATCTTTGTGTGCACACAGTCAACTAAATGGACTCCATTGGAGATCACCTGATCGCACAATTTCATCACTGGAAATGCACAACTCTGCTGCCACTCATCACATAACCGCTGCTAGTCTTTATATTTTGTGAACCATAGGATAGGCTTGCCATTGTCCTTGGTATTAAAGAGAGAAGCTTTGGGTATATTGTAGCCATTTATCTCTTCTTTGATAGAGTAAAATGTGGTGATTTGTATGAAGAATTGAGTGTGATAATATCTTGAGTTTGACAATCACTAAATATGGAAACTAAATCTTTTCTACGATTTTGAGGTCAAGGTGGTCGGGCTCCACACCTAATATTAGTGCATGTAGTTTCTCAAGAAAGTAAAATATAATTGATTTTGCTTAGGGGCTGTTTAGTTGCTTGAAAAAGGAATGCAGTGTAAAAGGAATGTAATGTATTTGAATTACTTTAGGTTGTTTGGTTGAAAATTTTACAAATTCATGAGTTTATTTTTTTCTGTTTGATTAAAAAAAATGTAATGCAAAATATTACGAAGGTTTTGGGCGACAGTGGTAGTGGCCGGCGGCGGTTAAGCGGAGAAGCGGCCTGCCGGCGTCAACGGTCGGTGCGGCCATTATGACGATTGATGTATATATTTGGAATTCTTAAATTCAGAAAATCAAAATATAACTATCTGATGAATTCTAAATGCATTACATCACTTTGAAATTTTACTTTACATCGTGCTAAACGCAAAAAAATTAAAACCTCTGCATTTATTTTACTTTACTTTTGATTCCAACCAAACAACCCCTTAGTATAAAGAAATTTTTTAAATTTTGATAACAATTTTATTGGTTCTCCTTTTAAATTTTGTGTTTAATTTGTAGGTTGTCATATGATTTACCTTTTTGAAATTTTATGGCTTATTAACATTGTTAAGATCTCTAAGTTTATGCTTGTCCATTTTTGATTGATTAAGTCCAATAGTTGGAGGAATTTGGAAAATATATGTTCTTATTATAATTTGGAGACAACTAGTGAAAAAAAAAAAAGATATGATAGCATTTTTATATAGAAAAAAGTTACAAATTGTGATTTTCTTCTATCTTTCTCCCTTATCTCGTTGTGTTAATACTTGTTATATAACATATGACATTAGTGGACTACCTTTAATATGGTTTATAATGAATGCCAATTCCCGTGTGATTTATTACCATGTTCCTAAAAAAATGAAATTAGTGCTCACTATTTTGCATGCATAATAGTTTCAAGAAAGTGATATAAATTTTGCTTTTAAAATTTATTTCATGCATCGCCAATTAATCTTTTGTACCCCTCAGAATCACACCAAATGATTTTAATGGAGTTCTATTTTGATACTAGAATATAAATGCATGAACGTTTCCTTATGCCATGATTATTAGCTAAGTTTGAACTTTTTTTATCAACTTTTTTGCCATTTCTCAACACAAATAAAAGGTGTATTTAGTGATGCAACACATGGACTCAAAGATCAATGACTAGACTCAAGTTTATAATGAACCATATCAAACATGCTCTGGAATTGTAATTTGTATTTATATTATATTATTTAATTTAATTTAATTAAGTAGAACTTATCCTTTTGATAATCTTATTTTTAATTGAAAATTGTAAATTGTAAATTGTATTTCTATAAATTGGGTTGGGTTGATGTTATTTTGAACACTTGAAATTAAGAATTATTCTTTGATTCCCCTTTCCGTCTTTTCTTTATCATCAGTTCTCTAAAAAACATAATTTTGATCCCCCTCTTGAACTTCTCTCTCTTTGATCACAAATGGGTATGAGCATTAACGGCCTTGTCTTTTAATTATGAATCACCAATTTCAAACATTTTTTCTCATGATTTCTATTTAAATAGTGAGCCTCCTCTCTCATCTGTTCAATTCTTTCACATCTATTTGGAGAAGTCAAGCAAATTTTTAGATGAAGAAATATGATCAAGAAGAAGATTTATGAATACAAAAGCTCTAATAGTTTGGTATAAGAGCTTAAATCTTGAAGGTATACCCTAAGCTAATTTAGTCTTCTTTCCCAAGAAAAGTTTTGCTATTTAGCAAAGTTTTGTTTGTTATTTGATATAATAACTTTTTAAATATTGGTAATGATTTGTTTTGGCATGGCTAGCATTGCATATTTACCAAATATATTTCTTACTCCACATAACATATTGTCTTCAGGTTGAGCTAGCTTGTTTAGTATTCATGGACTAGGTCTAGTCATGGATTATGTTGACTTAAAAAGTATCAATATTGGCCAACAACCTGTTTGTGCAGGCACATAAAATCTAATAAATGTTTTGGCAAAAGAGTCTTTGGCGCTTGCTGGAACCAAAAACTAAAATAATCTCTAATTATTTGTTTGCGACCAATTTAGCCCAAGAGTATCACATTTCTTTAATTTAATTTCTTAACTTTGATCCCAAATAGTCTCTTAGAGACTAAATTTGGTGTATTTGAGAGACTAATTTGGATCAATTTTTTTATCTCAATTTCTATGAATTTATACCAAAGGGACCACTAAAGTTTATATAGTTGAAGAATTAAATTAGAAAAATATGATACTTTGGGACTAAATTGGTCACATGAATAGTCGGGGGATTATTTTGGATTTTGTCTTATTGTTTTTCATCGACCCAATGATTGGGCAAACTTTATTCACATGTAATCATAATTTTCTTTTGCCTTTCTTATGGAAATGTTAACTAGCTTTTGCCTTTCATGAAGGATGAGTTTGCGTTTTTTTATTTTTTGGGTGTGACAGTTTAGTATTTCTGTTCTGTTCTACATTGGCTGATGACCATTTTTTTTCCACATGCTGCAAAATGAACTTGCTTCATTTATTAGATCTAGGAAAAAAGCCTAACTTTCAAAGTAAATGGTTTATATTACAATGGTTATATCCTTGTTTAATTTCATTTTGATGAGCAACATGTTGCATGAATTATTTTAGATTTGAACAATCTTAGGGATGTTTACTTGTTAATATAATTTGTTACCTATGTTTTGTCACAGATATACTCCACAGTTTGCCGTGTAGCAACTGTTCTTCAAACTAGATATACAACACATGGATTTTGGGTTGCTGGCTTAAGTCTATTTGAAGAAGCAGAGAAACTAGTTACCGAGCCATTTGAGAAGGATAATTTACATAAATGTGTTGCTAGGGCTCGCGAGCATTTGAATGATATGGAGAATGAGGCTCCTAGTTCTGAAAGAAGACAATCGGGTAATCTTTACAATGAAAGTTGTAGCAAAAAAAAATGTTGTTTTCAGTTGCTAAACTCGTAGAATATTCTATCAATTTACCGTCAATAATTGCCGCTATCAAGTTTTTGAATCTTGCTGCTGACATTTCTTATTCATTGTATGAAGGATGTTTAGGATATCCACATTTAATTGATGGAAGTTATGCTTTATCTTTGAAATTTTGTTGGAAGGCCAATTTGCGTGAAAGTTTAATAAAGGTCAATTTGTTTCATTTCTTAGCTAATTTGTAGATATGTGGGGGCACCTGTGATATATGGCATGCATGTTATAGATGGGTTCTTTGTTTCACACAATTTCTTTCAACAAAAAGAATATATGGTCTATACTTTCATTTGTTGCATTTGTTAACATGAATAACATCTAAAAGATGACTTGAGAAAATTAAAGTGATTCAACTAGTTGTGTTGTTGATTCAAGTTTTGAGCTGACAAATCTCGGCTTGAAATTAAAAATTTTAATTTCAACTTGAGTAAAATTCGAGTTGGCCAATTGAAATAATTGACTTTGAGTTGAACATGATCAAATTCAATTCAATTTTTGAATTTATTTTAGTTAATTCTAATTTAAAATATATATTTTTTAAATTTCTAAATGTTATTATAGGCACACTTAAGTATTTTTTTACAATTATATATACCTCAATATTTTTTATGATGTTAGTTAATATTAGCGTGCATGCATATGAGTGTGGGATGGCACATTTATATGTTTGTAATTTATATATACTGAGTCTATTTCAAGTTGAAGCAATTCAATTTTGATTTCTGGTTGATTAGAATATCAGGGACTATTGAGGGAGTTTTAAGTTTAGAACATAATTGCTAGCATCAGATATAACATTAAGTTGCTTGTACATGCACATGTGGAACAAAATTGATTTTAGCATCTGAGTTGTATATGGGGTTCAACTTGATGAAACTATATATATTATTTATCAGATGAAGATAAATCCTATACCTGGGATTGGATAGGAGGTATAATATAAATTCTGTAAATATCAATATTGCATATGCCTAATAGCTAGAGTAGGATTTACTTCCTCGGTGATTGAGATGCTACCAGTTTCCCACATCATTGGAATGGAGAGCTTCATCCATTTACCTGATTATTTTGAGCTTCTTCTTCTCTTTAGCATCTTTATTTATTTCCCTGTTTCATACACAGCACTCTGGACATTTGCTATCTTCGCTGTCTACCTGACTTTATGATGTGACGGTTAGTGAAGGGAGAAGAAAAGAGAATGGAAAGATGATTACATGAAATAAGAGGAAGCATTAGCTAAGAATAGGGGTGTGCATTTTTTAGTGAAAACTGAAAAACCGAACCGATTCAAACTGAATTTTTGAATTCGGATCGGTTTTATAATTTTTTTTTGGTTTTGGATTGGTAATATTCGATTTTTGGTTTTGTTCGGTTTTGTATCATCTTAATCCGATTAAACTGATTAAACCAAAAATAGTTAAAAAATTGATTTTTTTTTTCATTTTTTTAAGAAAATTTCTATCAAAAAAGAAATTTCAATTGTAAATTTGTATATTATTGATTTCATTTGTTAAAGAGTTATTCGATTTTGTATGAAATGATTTGATAAAGTGAAGTAATTAATGTAATTCTTTGATAAATAATTATTATAACAATTTATATTTTCAATTTTCGGTTTTTCTAAACCAAATCGAAAATCCGAAAAAAAATTCGGTTTAGATTGGTTTGGTTTATGTTATTGATTAAACATATCGATTTTTTCAGATTCTGGATTTAAAATCGAACTGTTTAACAAATTTTAAAACTGATCCGTCCAAATCGACCGATTGCACACCCCTAGCTAAGAAGAGAAAGGCAAGAGAGGAACATAACACTTTCTTTGTTTTTTCTTTTATGGAGGTTGAATAAAAGAGGTAATAATGCAATAGATGAGCTTGAGTTTGGTGATAGCTTATTAGGAGTTGGGCCCACCATGAGGCTAGTGTAGGTTATTAGGAGATTGAGAAAGAAGAAAGAGAGGGAGAAGTAGAAATATAATCTCACACAAAAAAAGAGAACATATGAAGATTTATATGGTTCAACGTCTTTTGTGTTTACACACTTAGGATCTCACATAGTTGTCAGACCGGCTTGGAATCATGAGGCGGTCGGATGGATAAAAAAACTTACATAACAATTCCAATCTTAAATAAAATATCTAATCATTATTCTGATCCATGATTTAACAATTTGACAGTATATATCTTCAAAGTTCATATGACATCTGATTTAAACATAATTCGACATAAGCGACATAAATACCTATCTCGCAGTCATTTCATGGCGATAACATAACCTTCTTTTTTAGTTGGGATGGTTCTGCGAAAAAATTAAGCTATTTGAATAAAATTCGATTATGTGATTATCTTATTCTGTATAGTAAATAAGAAGGAATTAGAGCGTATGCGTCTTGGTTTTGTTATCATAATATAAAAAAATTTCTCAAACAATCAAACATATGGGTAGGTAGATATCATAAATTTATTATTGACTTTTACTTTATATTTATCGTCTTTAAATTCGTCAAAAGAAACCTTTCTTTCTCATCCAAATATAAGTAGCATTCTGCATTTCAATTTTAAGCATTTTTTCATTTCCGTTTGCATTAGTTCGTCCCAATGCCATAAGAGTGAACTCCACTTTCAACATCTGCATTCATAACATATAATTATATTTATATTAATTCATGTAACTAAATCGGTTAACTTATATAAAATGACGAGTAATGATATGATCTAGCATTTAGGTTATTATCCGTGAAAGAAGCAGAAACTACATCTGATTTAGGAAGAAGTAGAAAAATAATCATCATGAGAAAGCGGTCATCGTATAAACGTCGTTTTATCATAAAATTAAAGACATTTTTACCATAAATGTAAAAACATAATTCACCTTAAACTAGTTTCTCGAATCTCCTTTCCTTTAATCTTCATTCGCATTGAAATTATAGAATAAAATATTGATTTGGATCGATATTAGAAAGTAATGTATTTTATTTTTTATTATTTCATGATGATCTCTTTATGTATGTTTTTTATTAGCATCATATTCATTTATCTATTTTCTAAATCAGTTAAATGAATAATTAATAATAATAATGATAATAATCATATTTAGTTAATTCATTTATTAAATTATGTATATTTATTAGTAAATATCAAAATATCAGTTAATACATAAGTTATATTTTGCGTGTAGCGTAAAATTTAAATAATTAAGTTTAATTTAGATTATACTTAGGAAAGGTAAAATTTAGCTCTCAATTCCTGATTAATGCTTACTTCTCCATTTCATTCATAAGTTTAAATATTTTTTTCATTTATAGGCTCCAAATTTAATACTTTATTTATTTATTTTTTTTAAAATGATTCTTGAAATGTTCTTAAAATGATTCTTAAACATAAATTTAATTTATGCTACCTAATCCTAATTTAAAGTTATTGCTGAAATCTATAACCATAAGTTAAACTTGAAATAATACAAAAATCAAAGCTAAAAATATTAAAATTAGATTTCAATTAAACATATAATTATATAATTTATTTATTTACTTACCCCTTTTCTCTCGGTTTTGTCCTAAAGACCGTTGTCAGTCCATTTGCCCTCCTTTTTCTCTCTTCGAGAGGCTCGAGACCGGTCGGCGACAATGGAGGCCTCACCTTCTTGGGAACGCCTCCTTCTTCCTCGTACTGACACGGATGGCTTTCGGAGACGATGTCGATGGTGGAGCCGCCTCACTCGTTAGAACGCGGGCCTTGAAAGGTAAGTCTTCCTTCTTCTCCTCTCTCTCTCTCTCTCGTGTGTTTTGGGGTTGGTTTAAACCCAGACCGTCCGCTTTTCAATTATTCTCTCTAATCGTCGAAAGAAGTTATTCCAAACTGAATTAGGTTAGGATCTTGGAATATAGGTACTACAAGTAAATTAATGGAATTAATAGATATTATGGTTCATAGAAAGATAAATATTTTATGTGTTCAAATAAATGGTTGGTGAGAAGGCAGGAGATTGATAGTTTAGGTTTTAAACTTTGGTATTCGGGTAAAAGTCAAAGAAATGGTGTAGGCGTGATTATAGATAAAGTTTGAAGGATAATGTTATAAGTATTAATAGATGTGGAGATAGAATTATAGTTTTAAAGATTATTGTTGATCTTAAGATTATCAATGTTATAAGTGTCATTATGCAGGTAGGTTTGGAGGTAACGAAAAGAAAATTTTTTGGAATGAATTAGATGGATTAATCAAAATGAAGAAAAGTATTTATTGGGGAGATTTAAATGGGCGTGTTGGTAGAGTGGTAGAAGATTTTAAAAGTATTCAGGTGGTTATGGATTTAGAGTGGTAATGAAGAATGTATGATTATATTAAATTTTCTTAAACATGATTTTGTAGTTCTTATCTTTATTTAAGAAAAGAGATGAATATATTACTTATAAAAATGGATCCGATTGATTATTTTCGATAAGAAAAATAGATTTTTAGATTGTAAAGATTGTAAAGGTCATTCAAGTGAAATTTTAAAGTACACATCATTATTAGTTTTAGATTTTAAGATGAAAGGTTGTAAGAAAAAAATAAATTAAATTATTGTCCAGGATTAGATGGGAAGACTTAAAACAAATAAAATTTTTTAAGAAACAACTGAAATTAGAATTTGATGATGTTCAAAGAAAGCGTTATGTGGGAAAAATATCAAGTGAAATTAAGCAGTTCTTAAAGATGTCTTGGAGAATCAAAGAAAAAAACTTCTTTAATAAGAATAGTTGGTGGTGGAGTCGAGTGTCGAAAAGATAAGAAATAAGAAGCGTTGTTATAAAACTTGGTTTAGATGTAAAACTTCGGAGAATGGAAAGATATAAAGTGGTAGAGATTTAAAAAATATGTGATCTGAAAAATTTAAACTTTTAGTGATTTATATAATAGATTAGATCTGAAAAGAGGTGAAAGATGTATGTATAAGTTAACCAAAGAGATAGGAGAAGTAAAGGCATGGTTAGTGAGGGGTATTAAGGATGAAAATAATAAAGTCTTTTCTTAGAAAAGATATTGAAAATAGGTGGATGAGATATTTTGATAAACTTTCATGAAGGATCTAAAGTACGATTGATTTTAGCTTAATACTACAAAAATAGAGAATTTCATTTTATCGTCATTATTAAAAATCAAGTTAGTGAAGCTTTAAAGAAAATGAAATGTGGAAAAGCGATAGGACCGGATAATATTCAATAGAAGTGTGGAAATGTTTAGGAGATCGAGAATTTCTTCACAATCTTTTAATGTTATTTTAAAGACTAAAAGATGCAGATGAGTGGAGAAAGAGTTTGTTGGTTCTATTTTTAAGAATAAAGGTGATGCACAAGATTGCAAATTAATTAAGTTAATGTACCATACATTAAAATTATGGGAGAGAAATTGAGCATAGGTTACGATGTGATACAGTTTCTCACAACCAGTTTGGTTTCATGCAGTAGATTTCTATGGATCTTTACATTTGTTAAAG
Source organism: Cymbidium sinense (assembly GCA_021442155.1). Classification (NCBI taxonomy): domain Eukaryota; kingdom Viridiplantae; phylum Streptophyta; class Magnoliopsida; order Asparagales; family Orchidaceae; genus Cymbidium; species Cymbidium sinense. The sequence continues at coordinate 103,082,878 of CM038218.1, forward strand.
GTTTGATGGAAGCATAGAAAGTAAGAAGGATCTACATATGATATTTATTGATTTAGAAAAGCTTATGATAAAGTCTCAAGAGATGTTCTTTGTAGAGTTCTAGAAAAGAAATGAGTTAATATTGGTTATATTAAGTCATTAAGGATTTGTATACTAGGCATTACTTGTGTCCAAACAAGGAGGATTGACAAAATATTTTCTATTTGGTTGGATTACATCGAGGATCAACATTAAACCCTTATCTTTTTTACTTTAGTTATGGATGTTCTTACGAGGCATTTACAAGATGTACCTTGTATGCTTTTCTTGATGACATTCTTCTTGTTGATAAGACTAGAGAGTCCAACGAAACTTGAATTATGGAGGTCAACTTTAGAGTCTAAAGGTTTTCATTTAAGTAGATCTAAAGCGAATATATGGAGTGTAATTTTAGTTGTAGAAGTTTTAGTGGTAGTGTTGTGACTTTAGGTGATCGTCATTAATAATAGAGTGGCGATTCAAATATTTAGGTTATTGTTCAAAATGATGGTGAAATAGATGGAGATGTTAGTAGAATTCAAGTTGGATGGTTGAAGTGGAGGAATGCATCGGCTATTATGTGATAGAAAAGTTCTTTAAACTTAAGGAAAATTTTATAAGATGGTGGTAAGACCGATGACTTATGTGCAGAATGTTGGCCAATAAAAGAAGCATAAGACTAAGTTAAGTTACGAGATGAGGATGCTCGGTGGATGAGTGGCTTTACTCTTAGAGATAGAATGCAAAATGAGTATGTTCGGGAAAAAGTTGGAGTAACTCAGGTGGTAGATAAGATTAGAGTTGCCTTAGATGGTTTGGCCACAAAAGCGTTCGATGACAATTAGGAGAGAGATCATTAGATTTCTTTATGTTAAGAAAGGTAGAGGTAGACTAAAAGACTTGGTTAAGATGTATAAAAAATGATCTTAGTATACTTGAATTAAATGAGAATTTGACACATAATAGGACCACATGGAGCGAAGGATTCATGGCCAAACTACTTTAATTGTTGTTGTTGTTGTTGTTATGGCTAATCGTCGCGGTGGTTGTGTTTTTTTTTTCCGGTTATTACAATCTCTCCCTCTTATAAAAATTTTGTACTCAAAATTAAATGACATTAATAGAAATAAACATACCTTTAATTAAATAATTATGGATAAAGTTCTCTCATTTTTGATTCCTTCTCCCACGCCGCTTCTCGATTTGATTCATGTTTCAACAGTATATGGACAAATGAAATTTTCCTATTCCTGAGATGCTTAACATCATAATCTATAATTCTTTTGGCTCACTATGTAAGATTTGTTTGAATATCAATAGATCTCAATAAATTTATTAGTTTATCGGTAATATCTTTCTTGAAATATAAACATATTTCACAGCATGTGGATGGTAAAAGCCGTCATAAGCCCACTTTTTCTAAGATTTCATATAGGCCAATATAGCGTGGGCTCAACTTTCTAATTTTACCAAATCGTTTTATACATTTCATGGGGACTTTAAAAAATCTAAATTCTCGAATCTATTATTTTATGTTTAGCATTATAATATTTCTTCTGCTCATCTTAAATAGCTTTTAATCTGTCATGGATCAATCGGATCTTTTATGCTTCATCTACACATCACCGATGATTCTTTCACTTGTCTCCACCCATGCGGTGTTTCGTTTCCATACAATCTTTAGGAGTCATACTGATCTTTCTTGAAAGATTATGTGTAAAGTCAATCAAAGTAATTTCTTAATTTCCCCAAAATTAAGGATCTGAAAGTCTAAGTAAATCTTGAGTGTTTGAATTGTTCTTTCTGACTGACCATCAGTTTGAGGATGAAATCGATCGAAAGTAAAAGCTTAATAAAGCTTTTGAATTTTTCTCCAGATGTAAATCGACCATCCGTCGACATTATAGATTTTGGACGTATACCTTTCACGATTTCATTATACTTTTCTTCTTGGTTTTTTTCAGATCATTATTTGATAGGTATAAAAGTGCAAATTTAGTTAACCTATCGATAATAACCCAAATAAGCGTCTGACCTCTTACGGATATAGGTAAAGTAACCACAAAATCCATAGCAATATCGTTCCATTTTCACTCAAGTATTGATAAGGGTTGTAAAGTGACTTAGTTTCGATGTTTAGCATCATCGACGTGATTAATATTTATAGATAAATTAATTTACTTCTTTTCATTCGCCCAAAATATTTCCAAGATCTTGATACATTTTCTTATTATGCGGATGAATTGTATAATTAGAATGATGTGTGTAAGAGATGTCTCAAATCTCCAACATCGGAATCAAACTGCATATCTTGATGTCATCCCGATTTCAAAATCTTACGTATTCTACTTTTACCAAATTTAATATTTTAGTCATCATCTTGAGGTAAAGCATCTTATTTTGTCTTTCAAATTTGATTGTATAGCTTTGATTTAACAATAAAAGATCGTGTAGATTTAATAATTGAAATTTTTAATTTTTCTAAATCTTTAATCAACTCCTCCTGTTGAGAGATCAACCAATAAGTAGTATCAAATATTTTTTTACTTAAAGCATCAACAACTACATTTGCCTTCCCCGGATGATATTGAATATCCAAATCATAATCCTTAATGAGTTCCAATCATCTCCTTTGCGCTTAAATTTAGCTCTTAGTAAAGATATATTTCAGATGATCATGAAAACTTCACACCTTATATAAATAATGCCTAAATTTTGATCATCTGGCTGTTCTTGGCTAGATCATGGGTTGGATAATTTTTTCGATTTTTCAATTTCCAAGCATAAGCAATTCTCTTCCATTCGTATGACACATCCCAAGCTCTTAATGTTGCATTCTTATAAATTTGAAATCATACGTCGCGATGGAATAGTTATCTTAGTGATTAAACAATTCTTTTTTTTTGAAAAGCCTCTTCACCGATCCCATTCAAACTTATTGTTTTCGAGTTAGTCTCGATAGTGGCTAATGATTTGTGAAAATCCTTCAAATCTCGTAATATCCCGCCAACAGAAACTTGATTTACGTGGCGGTGGTTGCCTCGGTATTGTTACGACTTTCTCGATCTGAAACCCACTTCTAATCGTAATCCCCGATAATATGATGTTATTTAACCAAAATTCACTTTAAAATTTTGCATACAATTCATTTCTCTTGAGCTTGTAAAATAATGTGAAGATGGTTTTCATGAGCAACTCTACGGAATAAATTAGAATATCATCATGAATACAATCACAAATGAATTTAAAAAAAGGTTTAAATATTCTATTCATGAGATCCATAAATTTTGGGCGTTGTTAAGCTAAAACATCACCAACTCATAGTGCCATACTTTGTATTGAATGCAGTCTTTGGTATATCTTCTTCTTTGATCCTACGTTCATGATAAGCTAATCTTAAATCAATATTTAAAAATGTTGAAGCTCAATTGATCAAAAGATCATTGGTTCTTGCGATGGATATTTATTCTTCTGATGTGAGTTTGTTAAGTCTCATAATCGATCATCCTAAGCTCTCATCTTTTCTTCACTATAATAATACTCCGAGAGAGATGTCTTGATAAATCTTATGTAATCAATTCTTGTAACTCTTCTGTAATTCTCATTCTATGGTGCTTTTCTTCTGGTTTTTGAATTAAATCAATAAATCTCTCTTGGGGTAAATCGGTAAATCATCCGAAAGATATCTGGATACTCCTTTCTCTTGATATATCCTCTAACTTCTCTTTAGTAATATCGGTGCTTCGAGCAAGAAAACCTTCATAGTCTTTTCTTGCGTTTTTTTGACTTTTAAGCGAACCCATAATGCCCATACTATCTAATTTGAATTCTTTTTCAGAATATTGAATTTGATTATCTTTTACAACAATCTATAGTAGCTAATGTTTAACTAGCCATTCACCAAATCACATCAAATTCATATATTGGCGGTCTTTATTAAATCTGCGTGAAACTTCTTTCACAAATATTGAGGTTCACACGCATTTTAGCGTTCATTTGAGACATTTTGACATTCTTAAATGACATTTTCATAACTTGCAATCGTAAAATTTTCACACATTCCTCGGATATAAATGAATGCGATGCTCGATATCAAATAAAATTTAATTTCACTGATAAAGATGATATAAATGAATAGACATATAAAATAATTATATCAATATAAAATTGTAACACTAATTTAAATAAACATACAGTAATAACATCGGCGAGTCTTTTGCTTCTTCGCGTGCATAAACTTCGAGGTTGTATGTTCGGTTTTAAGTTTGAGATGGACGTCGGTCGATTGATCTCTTTGTCTACCCAATCTAGGGAGGTTGAATACTTGTCACAGCATCCATTTGAAGATTTTGACTCGAGAGGCAAGATTTTTGCTATATGTCATGACCCATGGCAAATATAAGTGTTTGTGCACGAGACATTCTCCTTTATGCTTCTTCCACATTTTGGGCATGTAGTATCTCTTTGTTGGCATTAATATATGACTTGCTTCTTCCAGGTTTGATTTTTTTTGAGCATTCTGTCCAGGATTTTGGCTATCATCATTCTTCTCTATCTTCCTCTCCTCGTAGCTTGCACATCCTTATCCTTGGCCTCTGAAATCATGTAGTCAATCTGCGGAGAATCAGTGTCATTATCCTTGATCAGGATAAAACCATGATTTTTTATTTTGCATTTGGTATCAATTGAGGTGCATATCTTGAAAGCATTGTAAACTCAGCTTTATATTGCATAATAAAGCGATCTCTCAATGTCGTCGATGAATTTGTCGCGTTTATCTCGGAGAGGACCGTCTCTAAAGTCTTCTGAAGTCTCATGAAATAAGATTTCAAGACCTCCCTTTAAACTTCTCTTGCAACTATCCTTGCCACCATCTCTCTTAAAAGCAAAAGAAGCCAAAACAACTCTTCTCTTTGGAGGGCATGACATCTTTTAACATTTTTTTATCCATTAACCGGTTTTGATTTTATAGGTCTTCTGAGAAAAGAGGTAGTCTCATATTTGAAATAAGTATTTGTCGATACCGCCACTTCCATTAGCTTATGTCGATTTCTTATCATTTGAGTCATTTCTTTCATTTGTGTAAATGTATCATCTAGTGAAGCGGTTCGCTTGCTTTCGGTTTTGCTCTATTTTCACCTATAACATCTTCCTGAATTGATTCCATAGGCCTGAGAAGCACAAATTAATTATAATCATTACACATCAATCAATATAATCATATGTAATTCTCTTCATAAAATTTATTCTCTTCCTAATGACTCTTTGATTATGATCATACTTATATCCTTAAATATAAAATCTAGCTCTAATACTACTCTTGTCACGAGGGCAGGAGCAATCTGGGCGAGAACGGATGGTGGACGGATAAAAAAATTTACATAACAATTCCAATCTTAAATAAAATCTCCAATCATACAAGAGTCACTGATATCCATAAATGATTTAACAATTTGTCGTATATATCTTCTGAAGTTATGTATGTCTGATTTAAGCGTAATTCACATAAGCGGCGTAAATACTTTGTCTCGCAAGTCACTGACGATAAACATAATCCTCCCCTTCGGTCGTTTAGTTGGGATGGTTCTGAAAAAAATTAAACAACTAACTTGAATAAAATTCGATTGGGTTAATTATCTTTGTTCTGTATAGTAAAAGGTAAAATATATCGAGTTTTTTTTTATCATATGTATAAAGAAATTTGCTCAAACAATCAAACATATGGGTGGGTAGGTATATAAATATTTTGTGTAACTTTACTTTACATTTATCACGTCTTGGAGTCGTGATAAACCTTTCTGAAAACCTTTACCATTACTCATCCAAAGGATAAGTAATTATTACCATTTATTATTTTTTTATCATTTAGATGCCATCATTCGCGTCAAGATCATAAGAGGGGTGAACTCACTTTCAACATACTCATTCATATCATACAATTATCTATTGCGTATTAATTTATAATTAAATCGGTTAACTTTATAAAATGTGAAAATATGATATGATCTAGCGTTTGGGTTATTATCCAAGATAAAGCTACATCACAATTTAGGAAGTAGGAAAATAATAATAACTAACGATGATGTGTCATATAAATATCGTTTTATCATAAGAAATTAAAGACATTTTACCATAAATGTAAAAACGTAATTACTAATTTACGGTTTTTCTTGAATCTCCTTCCTCCTTCCTTAATTGTAATAAAATAAAATATTGATTTGGATCAATATTAAAGTAATATATTTTATTTTTTTATTCATTTCTTATGATCGATGTATAAAACTTTTATTGATTAACGCTCACATTCATCAATATTCATTGTCTATTTTCTAAATCAAGTTAAATGAATAATTAATAATAATAATGATAATAATCATATTTAGTTAATTCATTTATTAAATTATGTATATTTATTAGGCTAAATATCAAGTTAATACTTAAGTTATATTTTGCATGTAGCATGTAAAATTTAAATAATTAAGTTTAATTTATATTATATTATAGGAAAGGTAAAATTTAGCTCTTCAATCTGATTAATACAATTAACTACTTCATATTTCATTCATAAGTTTCAAATGTTTACATTTCATTTATAGGTTATCCTAAATTTAATACTTTTATTTATTATTTTTCTTAAAATGATTCTTGAAATGATCTTAAAATGATTCTTAAACTTAAATTTAATTTATGCTACCTAATCCTAATTTAAAGTTCTTGCTGAATCTATAACCCTAAGTTAAACTTGAAATAATACAAAAATCAAAGCTAATAACATTAAAATCAGATTTCAATTAAACATATAATTATATAATTTATTTATTTACTTACCCCTTTTCTCTGCTTTTGCCTAAGACTGTTGCTTGTCCAGTCACGCGCACTAGCTTCCTCCTTTTCTCTGATTGGTCACGAGGCTCGAGACGTCGGCTTTTGGGACGGGGCCTCCTTCTTCCTCGGTACGGCGCCGGATGGCTTCCACGTCGGCGTGGAGCCTCACTCAATTAGGGGCAGGCATCGAAGGTAAGTCTTCCCTTCTTCTCCCTCTCCTCTCTCTCGTGTGTTTTGGGGTTGGTTTGACACTGAGCCCGCCTTCAATTATTCTCTCGCTGTGTATTTTTTTTTTTTTCGGTTATTACAATAGTTCTCTCTTACAAGGAGCATGAGAGAAGCTATAAATTTTTTTGGGATACATCCACTCATATTTCTTTCAAACTGAATACATAATCTTATATGCTCTTGTGACTATTTAAGTCACCTCCCAGGTCTGCATCTGAATAGCCCTATAAGATTAACTCATTTTCTTAAAACAAAATGTTGTACTTTAAGTTTCTTTTAAGTAACTTAGGATTCACTTCATAGCTTCACAATGTTCCTCTCATGGGTCAGACATAAACATGCTCATAACTATGTTTGGTCTGGTACACACCATAGTGTACATCAAATTATTGATTGTAGATGCATATGGTATCTTCTTCATGCAGTCATACTCTTTATCAAACTTTGATAATTGCTCTTTAGATAGTTTGAAATGACCACTTAGAGGGTCTCTGTTGGCTTCACATTTTGAACACCGAATCAGTTCAGAACCTTTTGAATGCACTTCTCTTGCGACAACTCCAAAGTCTCCTTGTATCTATCTTAAGCAATCCTCAGGATTTGTTTTGCTACTCTGAAGTGTTTTATTTCAAATAATTTTGATAATTATTTTTTCAACTTCTTGATTTATGTTATACTTGTTCTTGCAACTAACATATCATCAATATAAAACAATAAAGTAATGTAGGACTTAACAAACCTCTTGATGAAGTAATAGTTATCCATCCCATATCTAGTGAACCCATTCTTGACTATAAGATCTTTAAATTTTTTGTTCTATTATCTTAATGCATGCTTCAACCTATACAAGCTCTTTTAAAGCTTGCACGTTAAATTTTCTTTTCCTAGAACAATGAACTGTTATGATTATCTTATATAGATCTATTCTTTGAGATCTCCATGAAGAAATGTGCTCGTCACATCTAATTGTTCATAATGTAAATCTTCAGCCACAAAAATATTCAAGACCATCATGATGGTGTGTAATCAATCCCGCATGGCTGCCAAAATCTTTTGACCATCAATCTGGCCTTATATTTTTTTTGCTCCCATTAAATTCTACTTTACTTTATACACCCACTTGTTATGCTACAATTTTTTTTTTTAGGTGATTAGTCTAACGCCCACGTTATGTTCTTCTCCGAAGAGTTCATCTCTTCTTTCATTTGTTTTTCTCACTAGATTGAATCTCTCGTTTGTAAGGCTTCCTGATAGTGATATGACTCTATTGTCTATTAATAGTAAATAATATAAAGAAGGAGAATACATTTGTGTTGGGTTAAACCGTCTAATGGATCTCTTCAATGGCATAAGAGTCGATGGCTTTTGAGCCTCTTGTATAGGAGTATTTGTATCAATATTAAGATCTTTTGGGATTTTATCAATATCATCAATGATGAATTTTTCATGTTTTTTCCTATGCTTCTTAATCATTTTTGATCTATCTTTATATAGTTTGTGTTCATCAAATGTCACATCTTTTACTCTAATGATTTTTTTTTTCATTTTGGTTATCCCAAACTCGGTAGTCAAAATAGTCCGAGTCATAGCCAATGAAGTAACACTTCTTCACTTTTGTATCAAGCTTATCTCCGAGATACAAAATCAATATGTATGTAGGAAATATAACCAAAAATTTTTAGATGTGAAAGCCATACCTCCTTTCCACTTTACTCTTCTTTAGGGATTTTAAAACTCTCCTCCAAACTATAAAATTGAATCTTTTTCATACCAGTAGTTTTTTCTGACAAATTTTCCTATATAAATTATAATGGTCCTAATGGATTTGATTCCAATTAATTGAATTAGTTAGATCCCCCATAAAGTTACCTAATTCATTGAAGGCCATCAATGAGACACTCTCATATAACTAAAACTCTTTAGTGTACCAGGAAACTTCCTACTTTAAAATCATCGCACCATTTAAAAAGACACTATCAAAAGCTATATGTTTTGGAAGAAGGCTTCCACTATTTGGACTGATCTGATCTATTTGGTTTCCAATTAGAACATATTGGATATGCAAATGTTTTATTCTATATGAAATTAGATGTTTTTTTGTCAAATAAGTATCTATATATTTTATATTACTTAATTAATTGAATCAATAACTCATATACAACATACAATGATACTCTAGGAGATAAGCATTTCAGAAAGAGAATAACATCAATATTAAAGATTAAGAAATAAATCTGACAAACATGTTATTGGAAGAAGTATTCTATAATGACGGTACTCTAAGAGGTAAGTATTCAAAAAAGAATGTAATCTTAATATTTAAAGGTTAAGAAAGAAATCTATAATTATGTTATTCATAGGAAGACTTCTATAAATGGTGCAGAGGGTGTGTTATGAATAAGTGGAGGGGTTTATATTTGAAAGAATCCTAAGAGTATTATCTTATTCTAGTGGCGTAAATAATAACAAAATGTGAAACAGTAAAATCCATAATTCCAAGGTGAACTCCATTTTGTCGAAGTTGTTGCTTTGTCAGAAAAAAGCATTTTGTGTGTGTGCACGCTTTTTTTTTCAACACTTGTTGATAGGGGGAACTCTTAAAAGAACTATCTTATTCCAGTGGCTTAAAATTTTCCATTTCTTTGTCCAAGAAGCATTACATAAGTTGTAGTTCTTATCTTCTTGGTTTTTTATAGGTCAAGATCTGTTTTCATTGTAGTGGCAAATATTGATCTATTTTAGTAGATCATATGGATGTAAAAAAAAGATGGATTAGTTTCTGTTTCTAATTACCTAGTTCTTATTTTTCTTTCATTTGACTTTGATCTTTTTAGTCTCGAGATGCTCTCTAAAGGTCTATTTGAGGCATTTTTTTTACTATTTTACTTTTTTGATTACAATTATGATGCTTTATAAAAAATTTATGTGAAAAAATTACTTTTCACAATTAGAACTACTAGTGTGTGATAGCCATAAAGAAGTTGTTGTTCGGCTTTTTAAAAAAATAAAATATTTAATACTCATGATAGTTATTAGAAAATTTATTTTTCATAACAACTTTACAATTACATTTATAACAAGCTTTAACTATCCCAAATGAAATCCAAGTCTCCATAGCCAGAGAGTCAAATAAAGCTAAGGAGAGTTTGATGTTTACAATGGTGAATTAATTCATGTATTTGTTAAATGAATTTTGTATCACTACTTAGCATTAATTGGAGCCTAGATATGTGGATATATATAAGTGAAATAAATAGAAGATTTGTTGTTGGGAGAAAATTTAATGATTAATTATTGAGTTTCCTTATCCTTTCTCCAATCTTGTATCCAATTTAGATGCTTCTTAGATTCTCTGTTGTAGTAAGGTTAATGTATTCAAGTGAAAAAGGAGATGTAATGACGTATGTGATTTGACTTACATGAAATGGATTTTTTAATTCAACACTAAAGTCCTCATCATAGTATTGAGAGATGGAAAGATTACTTGACCTAAAAGCATAATTGATTACATGCTTTGTCACCTATGTCTGATTATACTTCTTTTAGTTTTCGTAATTGATTGGACTACCATATTGGGAAAAGTGATAAATATTTTATGCTGAAATAGTAATCATGAGCGAATATGATTAACCAAAATAATAATCACACAAACATTAGGCACCACAAAAAAAACCATAAGATTTATGTGATTTGGCTTGAGCAAAACCTATATTCACAAAGGATGGAAGAGAATTTAATTCACTAAATATAAAAGTTGTGAGTGTGGTGTATAATAAAGGACACTCATCAGTTCTTGCGAAATCCAGGTGCACTCATATATCAAATAATAAATTTAAAAAATTCACATTCATGAGTATCTCTCATTAAGATACCAACATCAAAGATGATTATGGACATAACCTTTTATTGATTTTCTTGTTCTTAAAATGATATACAACCAAGAGAGAATCCAAGCTAAGAGACTCCTTTCTTGCATAGTCATAGAGAAATCATAAATAAGAGGGTATGATTTACTCGTTAAATTGCTCATGTAACCTTAGTCCAGTTGGTATATCACGCAAGTTGTTAAGCTTATCTTTTAAACCCTAGTGGGAGATTTTTTCTTAATATGATTTATATGATGATCCAAGCTAAGGAATATTGTTCAAAGCTCTAAGAAACTTCATAAATTCTAAGAGATTATCTATTGCAAAAAAACATGTTATAAAAAATCAAATCTTGAGAACTCATATGGTGACTTTAGTCGTGGATCTCGAGCATAAACCCTTCTATGGTGCAACATTGAAATCCTTACAAGCATCCTTGTGAGGCTTGCAGTGAGTGTGGTTTCTTAGTTATGGTTCCAACCCAAAGTACATATATGCTTCACATGAATCGAGGCGATGATTCAGTTCATTGATCATTCTTATTACATTAGTCATTTCGACGCAATTAATATTTTGGACATCTAGTTCCTCTGCATAATGTTGAGTGAAACTTCTTAGCAAATCTTCTTAACATGACTAATTTGGATCTCTCTTTTGAGACCTCTCTAAGTTGTGCACAAGTTCATAAAACCTTTAAAAGCTTATCTACATGTAGGTTCATTAGACTTGTCTGGATGACCCACCTACAAGAGACCTACGGAGCATAAATTTTTTACCCCAAAGTGGACCAATTGAAATTAAATATAGCTTTAAATGTGGCAATGGTACTACTTGTCATCCAAACAGTTTATGCAGATTAGTTTGATTGTCTCTTAAGTACTATCATCTTATGTTTGGTTTTATTTCAAAGTTTGTTTGTGGTATGGAAGCTATATATTTTTCATTTCCTTAAAATACAATGCTCTAATATGAATTACAACCACTTCGTGGCTATCTCTTCCAAGCTTCTACCAAATGTAAGTGGATTTTATCAAAAGAATGTTAGTTCTCCAAAGCCTAGAACTTTATAAACTATGAAAATTTATGATCTTAAGCTTTATGGCCATTGTATGCCATAACAATTCTCATTCGGCCACCAATTGTTATAAAAAGCATCAAACTTTTATGCAAAAATATTAACTAAGAGTGAATAAAATGAAACAACAAAGCAATTACAATAAGATTAAAAGCTATAGAACACAAAGATTTTCATGGTCTGGATTGAACAGAGCCTATGTCGATAGGATAGTGGAGAGGATTCAATCCACTAAACACAAGCACAAATGTGATGCACAATAATTAGCAGTCACCAACACAAGTTAAATCCCAAGTGCACTCACCCACCCATCAAATTAAAAGCCCAAAGTAACTTCTACATACATAATTACATCTCAACAAGATACTAATGTTACTTGATAATGTTGAAATCCTATATCTTCTATCACAAATAAATTTAAACAAGGATACCTTATTCTTCTTGCATGTGCATTAAGAAACCCTAGCTGATCTTACTTTCTCAGTTGCTGATGATACAATAGCCGAAGGGAATATCTTTGGAGCTTTCAAGCTTTGCTTTAAAATCCTAATGCGAGATCTCCTTTTATAGTTATTTCAGAGACGTAGATTTTACTTAGTACAAAAGTAGTTATGAAAGCATGCAAATCCCAATAAGTCTTTGATCTCCGGCATAGATCTTAAGGATAGAGTTCCATTTGCAATTCTTGAAGTTTGTACAAACTTCACACTAGTCGAGGTGGGTGCTATTCTCTAGGTACAATTCCAACCTAATGCATATTACTTTGAATAAATCGAGGCAGCAATTTGATCCATCCAGTCAATCTCAATGTGATACTCATGTCAATTCATGAATAGCATTAGAATTTAGATTTTGTGCAAAGTTTTTTTTGGATTCGGTGCAATATGTTGAACCAAACAAAAAAATATTAAGTCAAAATATGTAACATATCCAAAACAAAATAGATTGGTTATGCAAATGTCGAATTCTAAATGGAATTAGATTCCTTTTAAAAAGGGAACTGTTGAAAGCAATCTTTTCCAAGTAGGTAATTGTCTAAGTGTTTTAAAAGCTACCACCTGCCACTTGGTTTAGCAGTATTTCCTTTGGTCTTCAAAGGGAGTTTAAAGGTTGTAATCCTTGCAAAAGAATAAAGAGGGAAAAAAAAATGTATTGGTTTAATGTGCTTGGAAGGATGGCTTGCCTAATCTTGAGGCCTTGGTAGGCCAAGGAAGCTCCTTATGATGTTTGTATGGAAGTAGGAGTTGGACATTAAGGGCCATCTCTATCACCAACTAATCCTAACCTTGGTATAGGGAGAATCATAGAATAAATAATGATGCCACATTGGTGGAAGCTGTAATGCAAAATTCTGACATTTTATCTCCTTAAGCTTGAAAAATATCTTTGGTAAAATGAACTTGAGGCTAAATGGTTTCTAAATCATGGTTTCCTATTAGGACAAAACATTGTCATGGAGACTAGAGAGCAAATAGATGTTAATGCCGAGTCATTCTTTCCTAACAATGATTATGGTGTAATTTATGGTGATGGTTGAGTTTGGCCATGTTGACTTGATGATATCATTAAGAAGATTGCTCTGTGACATGAAGGAGAATGCGGTTTACATTGATCCAAATCAAATTCACGGCCAAGGCCCAAAGGATGCATCATAACGTTTGGATATACAGTGATGAATAAAGAATTCTATATTTGAGGATATATTATGATCTAGATCCAATTTTCCTGCATGCATCACCCATTCATTCAGGAGGCTACAGTATGAAGGAAAGAAATCAATGTAAAGGTTAGCTATGAAGTCATGTATTGAGAAGACCATTTCAAAGCAACTTTAATGCTCTACACGTTGAGGGAAAAAATAATTATTTGTTTCAACCGAGAAAATTGTTATCAGGCTGATGTAAGAAGGAAGGATGCTATAATGTCGAATCTTTTTTTTTTGGTTGTATTGCATCATATAGGAGGCTTGAAAAGTCCCGAAGGGTGCATTTAAACATGACATTTATGATTTTGTTGTCAAATTTCTTGGTAGGTGGAGTACTTTAGAACGGCCTAATTAGTTTTGCTGAACCTAAAAAAATTATGAGGAATATTTGTAATGTGCCAAAACTCATATGCACTATGTGATGTTTGGTTAAGTATCATTAGGGCTATAGGAACTCTTTTTTTTTTAATTTTTTTTTATGATTTGACATATGAATGCTATATTAGGGCTATAGGAACTTGAATTTATTTAGATGTGAGCAATGTGTGAATTGTGCTTGTCATAAAAGAATTCAACTAGCATAAATGCTAAACATTATTGAGAATAAATTGATTAACACTTATAAGTAAATAAATAGTGTGCACTTACTGTGAATCCATGCATTTTTAGTGCAAAATTAAATTTCAGTTGTTGGATTGGGCAGCATTTATTTATTCGTATTCATGTGTTATTATTTCGTTCAGATTCTAGGTACCTTTTTGAAGGTCACTTGACTGTTGAGCCTGAACCAGCACCGCCAGCATGGCTTGTGGCTCAAAATCTTCTTACAACTCTTGCTGTAGCACAAGATTGGACTGCCACAGCAGAATCTTCCCAGATTCAGGAAGAGAACAGCAATACAACTACTACAGTGGCTGAGCTTCCTGAGACTGTCAGAGAGTTAATGAGTAATTTGCAAGAGATAAATGGTTTTCTAGATCTTGAAAATGTCATTGAAGCTTCATTGCAGGTGAGATCATGCGCTATTTAATCATTTTGTCTAATTTTCAACAGCAAAGCACTTCTGTGAAGATAAGTAGCTTTCAAGTTCAGATCAGTACACTGAAAAGGATATCACATGTATTTATTTAGTGCACTTCTGCAACTTCCTCCATACTTGCCCATTAAACTCCTAAAGCCAATTAGAAAATCATTGGAGTCCACGGCTTTATTTCTTTAATCAAGCATGTATCTTTTGGACTTATTCGATAAAGAATTTTGGTGAAGTAGTGTATTTTGTTTATTCTTTAGCTGGGTTTTCTAATTTTTTTAGTTTCATATGATCATCATAAGACTTAACCCAACTATTTGGAGTTACCTTTTTGTGGTCAATTTCAATCTGGCATCTTATAGAATGATACATGATGTGTTAAACAAAATATTTTTCTTGTTACAAGAATTTGGACATCCAAAATTGACACCTTTTACAAGGGATGCCTATTAGTTATGTCGGTTGAGTCTAACTAGACATTGCATCAGACAAAGTAGTAATTGTTGCATAGTCTAACTAGACATTTGGGGAAATCTGGGATTTTGTGGCATCTTTTCACTACTCATCTCTTGCATATCTTAGGATTAGTAATTATCATCTCACTTATCAGGTGAACCAGCTTGATTCACAAAACTTATGAAATGTTGATGAGGATTCTTTTTAGGCTGAGTCTTACTATGTGTGTCATCACTATTACTTTTATGCCACTTGTTTAAGGCCAGCTTTTTAAGTAGTTATTCTCCACTGGCTGCTATTGAGTGCTACAGATCTTGTTATTTTAGATCATGCAACTGTTTAAGTACAAACATCTGTCTTTCTTATCTGTGGTCTACATCCTTTTTGTTTTCTCATGCCTTTTACATTGATTCTATTTACTTACCCTAGTAGACATATTTTACACCCATTCTACTCTTCTTAATACACTTAAGTCTACAATAGGTGCTATTTGGACAATTTATGTTGGTCTCAGAAAATCCACGATCACTTACTTTTCAAGAACATTCTTTGATGTTCTGTCACGCTGTGCAAGCTTCATTTATGTAAGGACTGCTTTATGCACATTCGCTGCTTTGGTCTGTCCCTTTATTTGTTGACACAGAAATTGCTAATCAAGCAACTGCACTTTTTGACCAATACGCTTCCTTGTATACCCTTTTTATTTTGACTAAACCGACTAACGTTTAATTGTTATGATTAGGTCAATTGGATTGATAGGGTTATTATGTATTAGATCATGAGCACGAACAATTTCATAGGAGCAAAATGTCTATTTAGCATAGATGCATAAGACAATGGTATGTTGTTTTTCTTCTTTTATATTTCCTCGACTCTCTAAATTATGTCTTAGGTTCATTCATCTGCAATTTACATGCATTCCATGCCTTTTTAACTCTATTAGGCTACAAATTTAACTCATTTTCTAATTTTATTTTTTTTAGTTGTTTCTTTGTATAACTTATGACTAAGAAATGAATAGAGAATATGGATTAATAAAGCTGGTCTTAAATAGTTGGAATGAGGCTCATGATGATATAAAATATATCATCTAAAGCCTTCAAGTTCGTGGTTTCTATGAAAGCGATTTTGCTACCATTTTATGCCATGTTAATCTCACATGTCAGATTTTCTTGTTCAGCTGCCATAATAACTTGTGTTGAAAGGAACGTGATAATAATTTCTCGTAATATCTTTGCACTTTGTAATATCCCAGGAAATTGGTGCTTGGATCACACAGAGCGCCGCCTGCCTCAAAAGAAGTTGTTGCTAGTCTACCGGTCATTGATGTTACTGAGGAAGTGATTACCCGATTGGGAACTGAGTCTGAGTGCGCTGTCTGCAGGGAGAATTTGGTTCTAAACGACAAGATGCAGGAACTTCCCTGCAAGCATCTCTTTCATCCTCCTTGTTTGAAGCCCTGGCTGGTAATTCTACTTCACGCTGCTGCATTTTGAATTTGGGTTTAGTGCTTTAAAGCAAAACTCTGATGAAATCTATTTTAAGCAATTATAACAAAATATAGCACACATATATACCAGTCACATTTCAATTTCTTGTAAAACACTAGAAATATCATTAAGATATTATTTTTTTGTATGAAGGAAAACTTAGATTATGACTTATATGATCACAATTCTCTTACATATTTGTGTAAATTATCACACACACAAGTAAAACAAGAAGGCTGAAGAACCTTTTTTTTTTAATCTCTTTGTAATTTTGAATTATTTCATCGTCCTGCCTTATCTCCAAAGCTATATAGAGATTTCTCTGCCTTTAAATACCTCATAAAATCTCGCTTGTGAACTAATGTCTTCTCCCGTTATGATTGTTGCAGGATGAGCACAATTCTTGTCCAGTTTGCAGGTATGAACTGAGGACTGATGATCATGCATATGAGAGCTGGAAGGAGAGGGAAAGAGAAGCTGAAGAAGAGAGGAAAGGAGCAGCTAATGCTCTTCGTGGTGGAGAATTTATGTACGTCTGATAGTAGTTTTTTTTTCTCCCCTTGAAACGCTGCAGATTTCTGCATCCACTTCTCACAAAATTTTTATTTTTTCTTAGTAATGTATCTCGTATGATTTCATCTAGAACGCCTTCTAAAGCCTGTCTCAGTTGGCTTCACGTTATTATTACTATTTATTATTTCTGTCTCTCGAGTCCAACATCATTTCGCTGCATACTGACAAGTAATCCAAGTTGTGAAAACATTTCGTAGAAGAGAATAGGAAGATAAAAGTTCACATTTCTTGCTCTTTTTAGGCTTCGAGTTCCCTCAAGACCCACCTGTCATGTAATGCAAGAATGTTCAACATTTTAAGAAAGTTCCTTCAAAAAATTCTCTTAGATGAGTAACTTTGAGAATACTTATTGGATAAGCAGATTGCATGATAAATTCTAGTTCTTATTAATACTGAGATGTCGAGTATTTTGACCGTTGCAATGGAATATTAGTGAACCATCAAAGGGTTGCATGGGCCCTTTTATATCTTCGCTGTTGTCCATTTATGGAAATCCTTCATCATTTGGATCTTTTCTCTTAAGAAAATAAGTTTGAGTTAGAATTTGCAATTTATCGTTTATCATTCAAAATAAAGATAAATGATAAAAAAATTAATTTGGTTATAAATTTCTTATGGTATGAAACTATCACTGTAAAGTTTATTGGGGAAATGTTCTTTCATTTAGGGTGAGAACTTCTAAAATTTAAGGAGATTGACTGATTTCCATGGTAGTTGATATTTTTTAAAATTGCAAAAAAAAAAAAAAAAGAAGGAGAATTTACCTTATTTATCTAATATAATGCATCAATTTGGCTTTTGATATTTTTACTTAGCATATATTTTCTAAATTATTTATAGGTTCAAAATATTGGTAATAAAAGATAAACTTTTGTAGAGTTGTACGTGCTTTGAAATTAACCTTCGCTCAAGTTTTCGTCTCACTTTTAAGCCAAGGATGGCCACGTTTCTCACAGTAAGCGAATTTTGCTGTGCCTCGCCGGATGTATACGTTGGGTATATGAAGAGCTTCGCATTAATGCTCATAGATTTGTTCAAAAATGTTCGAACAAAATTTGTGGCTCGGACATTTTATCCATCTATTCTATACAAATTTTTTAATATTTACTTGTGAAGTTTATATATAATTTTTATGTCTAGATTTTAAAAATATAATATTATATAATGTTCAGTTAATATATATTTATTATATATTGATTATGAATTATTATGTATTAATATATATTGATTCATATATAAATATTATATATTTTTGTGTAATTAATATTATATTGATATATATAAATATATAGTATTTTATAGTAAATATTTATAATTATATATATTAGAGTTTAAATATAAAATTATATTTAAATTCTGTGTAATAATGTACTTTAGCCTGTCATATTTGTCTAAATGAAAAAATAATTGGCTAACTTGAAAAAAAAATGATATGTTGAAATTAAAAGAAAGGAGAAGAGAGAAAAATGATTTTTTTTAATCATGCATTAAAATAATATTGACTCATCAATAATTGGTTTTTACGTTAATCTTCTAAATTGTGTAAAGAAAATAAGAGATTTGCTAGAAATGTTATCCGGCAAAAATACCAAACTATATAAGGATGTGGGCCAACATTTTTGTTAGAAATAGCACAACAAATGGAAAACGGATAGCAAAATTAGAATTATAAATCAGAAGAAAATTGTTTGGTGTCCAATTACATTTCCTCAGAATGAAGTGCTATACAATTACTTAATAATTAAGATTTAAAGATAATACAATTAAATTATTATATAATATAATTTAACTATTCAATATTCACAAATATAATTAAAACAAGAAAAATAATATGTTAGATAAAATCATTAAAAAAATGCTTAATATTTATATGACTTCAACATTTTTATAATATATTTTCTTAAATTACAAGACAAAAAATAAATATAATTAAACTATTATATGATATAATTAAAACAAATATATTCACATGGGACCTTGGCTTAGCAACGAATGAAAGTTCGCGAAGCGAATTCCAGAATAACTTTATATCTTAGCATTACATGAAAAATTAGCACATACACTTGGAGTTGAAAAGAGAACAAAAAACATTAAAAACTTTACATGAAAAAATCTAAGTAAAAGGAGAAACACTTAGGAAGCCTCATCCAATTAAAATAATCTACTATACATTTCGCA
The DNA here is from genome assembly GCA_021442155.1 of Cymbidium sinense. NCBI lineage: Eukaryota > Viridiplantae > Streptophyta > Magnoliopsida > Asparagales > Orchidaceae > Cymbidium > Cymbidium sinense. The sequence goes on from CM038218.1 coordinate 103,102,322, forward strand.
TTACAAAATTTCACTCTTCTCTTTAGATGGAGGAGATGATGTCACAAAATTATAATTGTATAAAAGTTAGGCAATAATGGCTTTTGAATACTGTTACAACTAAATATAGTGGTGATTAAGTTGTAACACTTATTGGAGATGTTCTATGATAGCTGTTGATGGTGAACAATTTAAAGCTTCCAAGGTTGTCTCTTATCTCTTTCTTTGACTCTCTTCCAAGCCACTTTCTGCTCGCCCTCTCTCATAATGTGAATAAAATTCTATTTATATAATTTTGATAACTTTAGTCAAAATTTCAAAATACTTTATTAAATGGTCTATATTAATCTCCTTGATCATAGATGATTATCCGAAGATTTAAGTGATATAACAAATTTCGATTTGAGTGATCTTTTGTTCTCTGAATTTCTTTTGTCGAGCCGCTCGATTCAACTATACGTATGCTATATTTGAATATTATTTGATCATTCAATTAATATTTTAAATTTTTAGTTGCACTTTTAAATTTTAATTTAAGTTTATTTGAACTCGGATTAATACATTCTTGATGCTAATGGAATCATCTAATTGAGATGTTTATTTGACTATAAATTTATTAAAAATTAAAATTTGGATGATTTAAAGATTTCTTTGAGATTCATTTTTAATAAAAATCTGAATTTTATTTGATATATATATATGTATATATATATATATATATATATATATATATATATATATATATATATATTTAATATTTAATATATATATAACATTTTAATATTATAATCACATCAAGATTTGATATGAAAAAAGAATATTTTATTTCAAAAAATTAATGACATCGATATTATAAGAATTATGTATATAGATATTAAATATATAAATATATAAATATTATGTTATAGTTATATAAATTCTCTTAAAATTAAATCACCTTCTAATTAATCACAACATTTTTTTTCCTTACAAATTCACGTCGAACTGCACACCAGCCTCTGGTATCCACTCATGCCCATTCAAAAACCACGTCGACGCCGTCAGAAGACTCGCCATAAGTCCTCTTCCTTGTTGACTGTCTGGGATAATTCTTGGTAGTAGTTTATCTTCCCGCTTCATGAAATGGTCAGAATCCCTTGTGCGTGATGCTTGAAAGGGTTGTGAGTCCTGTTTCTTGTTGACTGTCTGGGAAGATAATTCTCTCATGGATGTCTATACTTAGTTTGTTTTATCCTTATATGGTGATTTGTTCCAAACTCTCTCTGCGTCGTCTTCCTCTCTCCCTTTTTCCCCTTTTAGTTATGGCTTCTACTTCTTCTGAAGTAGCTTCTAATCTAACGATTAGGAGAAATAATACTTTAATCAAGAACTCTGAAATGGCAGAGTTCCCCTTGAATGAAGAAGACCTAAATAGATGGTCTCTCCCCAAAATTGATAAAACTATCATTTATCAATTTGGAACTTTTGATTTTAAGGAAAATCTTCAATGAAAATTGTAGAACAAACCATTACTGTAGATCAAATGGATAAAACCATTTATCTAGTAACGTTTGAAGATCTGCATAAATATATGCAAGATTTTAAATATATTCATATAGGGATGATACAGATAGCATTCAAACCTTTAACCCTTAAAGGTCTAAATGCTTCTATTTTAGCTAGCCTAAGAGATGGCAGATGCTTCCACTGGGCTCAATCCCTAATGAGTGTTGTTGAAACCAGCCTCTGTCATGGCCCGGTTTATTTCAACACCTTTCCTAATTTGAGTTTATCTCTTTCTGATATAAACCTTTTTGAAGCTTTAAAATTATATTTACAGCTTTATGGTTATGATTTCCTTCCGGGTTCTGAAACTATTGCTTTAATTTTCAGAATTCATTTTCGAGTTTTAAATACTCTAAATCCCGAGTTGAAAGTCGTTCAACCAAAGAACTAACTACTGATTGAAACAAATCAAGATCCCATATCTACTCAGTGATTAAATGGAATGAGGTGGTATTTCCAGAATCATGGACCATACCATCTGGTCGCACCAAGACCTTCCATTAATCAAGATGTAGATCAGATAATTCAAACAACTGATGGCGATGTTGAAGTTAGATTCAACCCTCGTCGATCCATCACACTTCCTAGGGTTTCTATCCCGTCTGAAACCTCAGAGAAGTCTAGATCGGATGGTTCACACACATCAGAACCATCGGTCGAGGCCCTACGCCTCAATAGAAATCATATTTATCATCCAGTGAGAGAAAATCAATCTCCCACTCCATCTGAAATGAACTTTAGTCTTAATGAGCTACACAATAGGTTCTAAGACTAGAGAGATTGTTCTCAAAGAATACTTCCAACCAAAGTATGATAACTTTCGTACTTGGTATAGAAGTTTTACTTCTCTAGAACAACGTCTCGAAATAAATGATTTATATTTTGACAAAATGAGAGAAAGAAATAGTCAAGCCAAAGCAACTATTCCTTTCGTAGCATGGTTTTGCAATTACTATGCCCAATCTGCTCAAATTGCTATTTTAACTACCAAAAATGGCAAACAGAGCAAGGAAAGATAATTGAAGCATCTTATCCTCCATCAGTTGTAAAAATGGTGGATGATAAACCTTTAGAATTAGCGGCCTTCAGAAAAATAAGTTCCGATCCACAAATTCTAAAGGAATTTATTACTGTAATTAAACAACTTAATTATAGTAATAGTATACTTCAAATAATCACTGATCATCTTTTAGCCTAGAGTCTAAAATTGATCAGATGCTTAAACAAAAGGTTTCTAGTCCCGAAACTAGCAAAGCTTCAGAAAAAGCTTCTACTAGTATAAACCCATTTGTGAAACCTTTTATTCAACCACCTCCTAAATTGGCTCTTAAGTTAGGACCCTCTTCTGAAGACATTCAGAATTTGATTCGAAACTTAAGTGAAAAATATGTAGGAGCTCTGGAAGAAATCAGTGAACCGGATGAAGATTCAAATGAATCCTCAATCGAAACTGATACTGATCAACCAAGTAATATTGAAAAAGTTCAAACCCTTTTTCAAGAATTACAAGATCCTCATCCTCCTTTTGATATCCAAAAACTTTCTTATCCCAAGAAAAATTTGGAAAAACATTATTATAAAAAACCCACTCCTCCTGATTTATTATTTGAGGAAGATACTCATTTCTATGATGGAGACTCTTTGTATGAATGGAATATTGATGGACTTTCAACATCAAATCATTCATACCCTTCATCGAATGCTTATGTTTATGCGGACATCAAGCAAAACCGCATATTGTCGCCGAGCCATCATTTCGATTCTTCGTGAACTCAAAGGATGGTGGATAATTTTCTCACTATTCCTCAAAGGAAGACCTCCTGAAATTGACTTAAGTACTAAGGATCTTCCAAAAGAACAAAGAAAAAAACCAAATGAAAATTGGCCTATAATATTATTCAAACTATTATAGATCATTTTGTCGATCCATTGGAGATCAAGGAGAAAAACTCGCCATTACTCCAAAATTAAGATGTCCATCCTTAACCCATTTTCGATGGTATAAGGATATCTTTCTAGTACGCGTCATGACACTTTATGATGCAAATAGCCTTCACTGGAAGCAAAAATTCATTGAAGGCCTTCCCAATCTATTTGCTGAAAAGGTTAAGGTTTCCCTTCGTCTATATGATGGAACCATCCCATATGAAACTCTTACATAAGGAAACCTTATTTCTGCATGTATTAAAATTGGTTTAGCAATTTGCTCTGATCTTAAATTAAAAGATCAAATGAAAAAAGAACGTCTACTGAGCCATGCCTTGGCAAATTGAGCAATTCAACTGTGATCCTTAAAATGCCCTTTATATTCCAAACATAAAGGAAAAACATGAAAGACTATTTTCCTAAGCGTGAAAAAGCAAGTCATAAAAAACATGACAAATCCACGCACAAACACAGGCACTCTCGTCCCTCTGGATCTAAAACCAAAGAGACAAGAGAAATAAAATGTTACAGATGTGGCCGAACAGGTCATTATGCTAACAAATGCACTGTCAAGAAGAAGTTAAATGAACTTCAAATTGTCGAAGGGTTAAAACAAACCCTGATGAAAATTCTACTTACATCCTCTGATTCTGAAATAGAATCAGAAGGTGAAGAAGAACATATTTCATCTTCATCCACTTCAGATTCTGATAAATATGATAAATCTAACTATTTCAAGTCCTGTCAATAGCTAGATTATTATAAAAATATAATAAATATGACAGGTCTGTATACACTCACCCACGAGCAAAATGATCAATTAATTAAACTTCTACAACAAGTTGAAGATGATTCAACTCGTGATAAAATTATCGATCTTCTTAATGATAAGAAGAAAGATAAACTAGAAAAGTTTAATTACAAGCCTCCTATATACTCCTTATCGAGTATTTAAGAAAAATAAAGCAAGTTCATCATCTTCTAATTCAGCTTCTTTAGCAGAGCTAAAAACTGAATTAAAGAAATTAAAATTAGAAGTTCAATAAATTAAAGCTGACCAGGAGCAAATGAATGGTCGTCTACTAGATTTTGAAGTTAATCAAAAGACGCCCAATTCATTTGAAAATATAGAAGCCGATTCTAATCAAGAACCAGGTTTTTTACAAAATATTCAAAAGGTAATATACCAGAAATGGTATATTTTCATTAAATTAATTATCAATAAAGAATTTATTTTGCCAAATTTAACTGCTATTGATAGTGATACAAATATACTATGGCCTAAAAATCTTATTTTTTGAAATAATTTGATTTTCTCAAATAACTAATCCATTTTTTAAAATTAACCATTTAAAGGTTTTAGATGGTTAAAGTCAAAGTGTTCGAGAACACAAGAACATCATCATATAGACTAAAATATATTTAAAATAATTTTCAAATATATTATTCATGATATGCTGAAATTGAAGGTGCATTTTTTAAACCAAAAGGCATTACGTTCCATTCGTAATGTCCAAAGGGCACCGTGAATGCGGTTTTATAGCGATCCGATTCTTTTATCTGGATTTACCAATATCCTGATTTTAAATCGAATTTTAAAAATATTTTTGCATTATGCAATCTATTTAATAAATCCTTTTAGGAATTGGATAGATCCATTTTAAAACTTTGTTTAACCTTGTAATTAATTACAAGTCACCTCTTCCTTTCTTTACAATTCATAACATGAGACACCAGAGGAATAGGATTGCCGAATTATTCTTTTTTCTAATAAATCAATTTCATTTTTGCATAAAGCAAGATAGTGCTGTCATCGACAAGGACAGTTTAGTGGAATATCCCGTTCATTGAAATTGTCAATGTATGAGATCCACTAGTCTTTCTTCCCAAAAGCAATTGGGTTGTCATCACAAACTTCCTTTGGAATTTTTTGGTCAATTTTGAATTTTTTCTTTAATTTTGGGGAGGAAATTTGTTGTTTAAAAGTTAAACTAGCAATTTCTTCTTGTAAAATTATATGCATACTTATTATTAAGTCTATTAATTTCATTTATGATAATTTTTTAGATTGGTGATAAAACTAATGTGATTTCTTTATCCCAAAGAAAACAAATTCTATATCAATTCTAAACATTATTAAGAAGAAAAGGAGTTCTAAAATAATGTGTTGTGTCAAATTTTGACTAAAATAAAAGGCATTTGAACACAAATATCATCTTAACGCGCGATGATAATTTATATTTAATTTGTAAGGATTCACCGTGCTTTAACCGTAGTTAGTTTTTCAAAATATTTAGAAGGAATTATTCCTTCTTGTATACAATTTAAATGCCCACTATCAACTGTTAAATTTGGCAAAATAAATTCTTTATTGATAATTAATTTAATGAAAATATACCATTTCGTATATTGCCTTTAAATATTTTGTAAAAAACGGTTCTTGATTAGAATCGCTATATTTTCAAATGAATTGTCTTGATTAACTTCAAAATCTAGTATGACCATTCATTTGTTTTGGTCGCCTTTAATTTGTCAACTTAATTTTTTTTTTAATTCGCTGCTAAAGAAGAATTAGAAGATGATGAACTTACCTCGATTTTTTCTTAAATACTGGGGAGTATATAGGAGGCTTGTAATTAAACTTTTCTAGTTTATCTTTCTTCTTATCATTAAGAAGATCGATAATTTTATCAATGAATCAATCAACTTGCTTAAAAGTTTAATTAATTGGTCCTTTGCTCGTATGAGCGATAATGCACTGTCATATTATTATATTTTATAATAATCTAGCTGAAGACTGCGATTTATCAATCGATGAGGATGAAGATGAAATATGTTCTTTTCACCATTCTATTTCGTAATCGAGGATGTAAGTAATTTTCATCGTGGTTTGTTTTAACCTTCAATTTGAAGTTCATTTAACTTCTTCGACAAGCATTTGTTAGCATAATGACTCCCACATCAATTTTATTTCTCTCTTTGGTTTTAGATCAGGACGAGTGCCTGTTTGTGAATTTGTCATATTTTTTATGATGTGCTTTTTCACGCTTAGAAAAAATAGTCTTTCATGGTTTTCCTTTATGTTTGGTATATAAAGGATAAAGATCACAAAAATTGTTTCACGAATTTGCTGATGCCAAGTGACATTCTTTTTTTCATTTGATCTTTTAATTTAAGATCAGAGCAAATTGCTAAACCAATTTCCTGGTTGCGATTGGTATCAGAGCCATGATGGGGTAATTCCCCGGGGAGGGGAAGGATGTTATAGATTTTTTGTTGCATATCACCATGCTTTGGATGAACCGATTTGTTCATTCCTCCCATGGTTTATCCTTCGCCTCAAATGGCCATTCCTGCTATGTAATGCTTGATGGGTTATAAGTCCCATTCTTGTTGACCGGGATAATTCTTGTTATGTCTGGAAAATAACTTACAATGGCGATGTGAAGGGAAGAACTAAGGAGAGTACAAGAGGAGATTCGAAGAGAAGAAGAGAAGAGAAAACTTAGCACACTTAAGCATACAGCCTTATATAGAGGTGGAGAAGGGACTTTGCTTAGAAGCAAAGTTACAATAATTAAACAATAAAAGAAACGTTGCTCGGAAGCTAAGCAACGGTGATATAATTATTAAATAGAGACTTTGCGTGCAAGCAAAGTTACTATTAAATAAAAAGATACTTTACATAGTGGTTAAGCAAAGGTACCGATAAGATGGCTACTTTTTGGAAAGTAGTAATCATGTCATTTGGTGGGGCCCACTTTATGAGTTGTAAAGTTGGTTCCGATGAAGATAAGCTACGCTCGACCGTATCATATTTCTTCCGGTCGCTTTATCAATTAATTTTCTCCGTGGATTCGACGCCGTCAAGACTCGCCACCGTCAAGATATAGATTGGGTGATTAAACACCTTGGTGAGTTGATTTTTGTAGATCTTTTTGAGACATTCCTTATGTTGAATTTTGGTCTCATGAGGATAACGTCGTTTGATGCTTTGTAGTACTTCATCTACTGATAGCTCAAAATCTGTAGTTTTTTGAGGGATCGGTAATTCAGAATAAGCTTTAATAATGGCTTGAATTTGCTTGAGTTTATCCTCAAGGTTGATTGAGTTCCACCATTTTAGTAGAAATTGTCTTTAAATCGATCCTGCCAATCGTTGAATTGATCGGATCTTTTCATTAAACGTCACAACCTCCGTGGAAAGAAGACTTCCTGGGTCATTCTTCCATGTGTTATCCAGATCTCGCAAGAATTCACGAAGTGAAAAATCGAAGAGAATTTTCATTACCTTTAATGAATTCGATCAAATCGAAAATAAAGAGTCGGATTGCGATGCAAAAAATTTGTTTTGCAACTAAATTTTTGACATCTTGTTCAATGATGTATTTGACTGCGGAACAAATACGAAGGAGAAAATGTTGATTAAGTAAATCATCTTGGAATTTTGAGATGCACTTAATCACCGAAAGCATTTCTTTTTTGATAATGGAAAACTTTTGCTGAGTAGGATTCCATCGACTAGAAACAAAGCAGACTAATTCTTCTTTAGAATTTGTTCAGCTAGATACCTCAAAGCTTATCGAGGCATCAATTTCAACAATTTTGAAACTATTGGGGTCCACAAGATTAAGACAGGGAAGGTTTTGTCCCTATCAAGCAGTCTAACTTAGTTCTTCCTGCTTCCTGCCTACTTCCATCGTGTAAGTTATTTTTAAGCTTTAATAAATAAAGTTTGTTTATATATCCTGGTAGCGATTGGTATCAGAGCCATGATGGGGTAATTCAGAGGGAAGGATGTGAGATTGCTTATCACCATGCTGAAACCAAGATTTGTTCATTCATGGTTTATCCCGCCTTCATCGCAAATGGCCATTCCCTCATGAATGCTTGATAGGTTATAAGTCCCATTCCTATGACGGATAATTCTTGGTAGTAGTTTATCTTCTGTCTTCGTATAGAATCCATTAAGTGATGCTTGTTGTGAGTGTTTCTTGTTGACTGTCTGGGAAGATAATTCTCTCATGGAGGTCTATACTTAGTTTGTTTTATCCTTATATGGTGATTTGTTCCAAACTCTCTTTGCATCGTCTTCCTCTCTCCCTTTTTCCCCTTTTAGTTATGGCTTCTACTTCTTCCGAAGTAGCTTCTAATCTAACGATTAGAGAAATACTTTAATCAAGAACTCAAATGGCGAGTTCCCTTGAATGAAGAAGACCCAAATAGATGGTCTCTCCCAAAATTGATAAAACTATCATTTATCAATTTGGAAATTTTGATTTTAAGGAAAATCTGAAAACTGTAACAAACCATTATCAGATCAAATGGATAAAACCATTTATCTACTAACGTAAGAAAGCATAAATATATGTAAGATTTTAAATATATTCATATAGGGATGATACTGATAGCATTCAAACCTTTAACCCTTAAAGGTCTAAATGCTTCTATTTTAGCAAGAGATGGCAAATGCCTCACTCAATCAATGAGTGTTGTTGAAACCAGCCTCTATCATGGCCCAGTTTATTTTAACACCTTTCCTAATTTGAGTTTATCTCTTTCTGATATAAACCTTTTTGAAGCTTTAAAATTACATTTACAGCTTTATGGTTATGATTTCCTTCCCGATTCTGAAACTATTTCTTTAATTTTCAGAATTCATTTTCAAGTTTTAAATACTCTAAATCCGTTTGAAAGTCGCTCAACTAAACTAACTACTATCGAAACCAATCATAGCATCCCATAGCTACTGAGTGATTAAATGGAATGAGGTGGTATTTCCAATCATGGACCATACCATTTACTCGCTCAAGACCTTCCATTAATCAAGATGTAGATCGATAATTCAAACAATGGCGATGTTGAAGTTAGATTCAACCTCGTCGATCCATCACACTTCCTAGGTTTCGAAAACCTCGTGAGAAGTCTAGATCGGATGGTTCACACACACAACCATCTCCGACCCCCTCAATAAATCATATTTATCATCTGAGAGAAAATCAATCTCCACTCCATCAAATGAACTTTAGTCTTAATGAGCCTAATAGGTTCTAAGACTAGAGAGATTATTCTAAAAGAATATTTCCAACCAAAGTATGATAACTTTCGTACTTGGTATAGAAGTTTTACTTCTCTAGAACAACGTCTCGAAATAAATGATTTATATTTTGACAAAATGAGAGAAAGAAATAGTCAAGCCAAAGCAACTATTCCTTTCGTAGCATGGTTTTGCAATTACTATGCCCAATCTGCTCAAATTATTGTTTTAACTACCAAAAAATGGCAAACAGAGCAAGGAAAGATAATTGAAGCATCTTATCCTCCATCAGTTGTAAAAATGGTGGATGATAAACCTTTAGAATTAGCGGCCTTCAAAAAAATAAGTTCTGATCCACAAATTCTAAAGGAATTTATTACTGTAATTAAACAACTTAATTATAGTAATAAGATACTTCAAATAATCATGATCATCTTTTGAGTCTAAAATTGATCGATGCTTAAAAAAAGTTTCTAGTCCCTAAACTAGAAAAGCTAAAAAAGCTTCTACTAGTATAAACCCAAAACCTTTATTCAACCACCTCCTAAATTGGCTCTAAGTTAGGACCCTCTTAAGAGACATTCTAATTTGATTCAAACTTTAAAAAATATGTAGCTATGGAAGAAATGGAACCGGATGAAGATTCAAATGAATCCTCAATCAACCGACATCGATCAACATAATATTGAAAAGTTCAAACCCTTTTTCAAGAATTACAAGATCCTCATCCTCCTTTTGATATCCAAAACTTTCTTATCCCAAGAAAAATTTGGAAAACATTATTATAAAAACCCACTCCATTTATTATTTGAGGAAGATACTCATTTCATGGGTAATTCTATGATGGACTCTTTGTATGAATGGAATATTGATGGACTTTCAACATCAAATCATTCATACCCTTCATCTGCTTATGTTTTTACCGCAATTCACGACATCAAGCAAATCAGATATTGTCGCTCGAGCCATCATTTCAGGATTCTTAGGAACTCTGAAAAGATGGTGGGATAATTTTCTCACTATTCCTCAAAAGGAAGACCTCCTTAGTGAAATTGACTTAAGTACTAAGGATCTTCCAAAAGAATAGAAAAAAACCAAATTGATCTTCTCCAAAAGAACAAAAACCAAATGAAAATTCGTCTATAATATTATTCAAAATTATAGATCATTTCTTTGGATCCATTGGATCAAGAGAAAAACTTAGCCTCCAAAATTAAGATGTCCATCCTTAACCCATTTTGATGGTACAAGGATATATTTCTATTCATGACACTTTATGATGCCATAGCCTTCCTTGGAAGCAAAATTCATTGAAAGGCCTTCCCACCTATTTGAAAAGGTTAAGGTTTCTCTTCGCCTCTATGATGGAACCATCCCATATGAAACCCTAACATATGGAAACCTTATTTCTGCATGTATTAAAACTGGATTAGCTATATGCTCTGATCTTAAATTAAAAGATCAAATGAAAAGAGAACGTCTACTTGAGCTAGCTTGGAAATTCTGCAATTCAACCGTGATCCTCGTACGCCCCTTATCTTCCAAACATAAGGGAAAACACAAAGACTATTTTTCCTAAGTGAAAAATCACGCCATAAAAAAAATGACATTCAACAACAGCACTCTCGCCCCTCCGGTTCTAAAACCAAAGAGACAAGAGAAATAAAATATTACAATGTTGCAGTGTCATTATGAACAATGCATCCCAAGAAGAAGTTAAATGAACTTGACAAGGTTAAAACAAACCTCGATGAAAATTTACTTACATCCTCGATTCAAATAATCGGAAGAAGAACATATTTCATCTTCATCCTCATCGACTCGATAAACTGATAAATCTAACTGTAAGTCCCGCCAATGTATAGATTATTATAAAAATATAATAAATATGACAGTCTATACGCCACCCACGCAAAAGGACCAATTAATTAAACTTTTAGCACAAGTTGAAGATGATTCAACTCGTGATAAAATTATCGATCTTCTTAATGATAAGAAGAAAGATAAATTAGAAAATTTAATTACAAGCCTCCTATATACTCCTTATCAAGTATTTAAGAAAAATTGAGGCAAGTTCATCATCTTCTAATTTTCTTTAGAGCTAAAAAAATTAAAGAAACTAAAATTAGAAGTTCACAAATTAAAGTCGAGCAGAGCAAAATGAATGGTCGATCTTGAAATTAATCAAAGATGCCAATTCATTTGAAAATATGTCGATTCTAATCAAGAAGTTTTTACAAAATATTCAAAAGGCAATATACCAAAATGGGTATATTTCCATTAAATTAATTATAAATAAAGAATTTATTTTACCAAATTTAAGCTTTCTAGTTGATAGTGAGCGATTTAAATTGTATACAAGAAGGAATAATTCCTTCTAAATATTTTGAAAAAATAAGCCAACGGTTAAAGGCAGCCGACGGTGAATCTTTACAAATTAAGTATAAATTATCATCTTGTCATGTGTCAAGATGATATTTGTATTCAAATGCCTTTTATTTTAGTCAAAAATTTGACACAACACATTATTTTGGGAACTCCTTTTCTTCTTAAAATAATGCCTATCATAGAATTGATGATCAGAATTGATGTTTTCTTTGGGATAAAGAAATCACATTCCATTTTATCACCAATCTAAAGAAATTATCATAAATGAAATGAATAGGCTTAATAATAAGTCTATGCATATAAATTATTTAAGAAGAAATTGCTAGTTTAACTTTTAAACATCAAATTTCTTCCCAAAATTAAAAGAAAAAATTCAAAATTGCCACCAAGAATTCCAAAAGGAAGTCTGTCGTGACAACCCAATTGCTTTCTCGGAAAGAAAGACTCATGTAGTGGATCTCCCATACATTGATAATTTCAATGAAGGAGACATTCCCACTAAGGCTCGTCCTTGTCAGATGAACGAGCACTACCTTGCTTTATGCAAAGAAAGATTGGCGATTTATTAAAGAAAGGAATAATTCAATCCCCTCTTGGAGGCATTCTATGTTATGAATTTTGAGAAAAGAAAGGAGACCGCGACTTGTAATTAATTACAAGTTAAAACAAAGTTTTAAAATGGATCAGATATCCAATTCTAATAAAAGGGATTTATTAAATAGATTGCATAATGCAAAAATATTTTCCAAATTTGATTTAAAATCAGGATATTGGCATCGATAAAGAATGGGATATAATAAAAGCATTCTCGGTGCCCTTTGGACATTAATGGAACGTAATGCCCTTTGGTTTAAAAAATGCACTCTATGAATTTCAACATATCATGAATAATATATTTAAAGATTATTTTAAATATATTCTAGTATATATTGATGATGTTCTGGTGTTCTCAAACACAATTGATGAACACTTCAACCATCTAAAAATATTTAAATGGCTAATTTTAAAAAATGGATTAGTCATTTTTGAGCCAAAAATCAAATTATTTCAAACTGAAATAAGATTTTTAGGCCATAATATCTCAAATGCTTCTATTATACCAATTAATAGAAGTATTGAATTTAAATTTCCTGATATCATTTTAGATAAAACCATCTATATTCTTAGAGCTCTTAATTATGTAGTGATTTCTATCAAAATCTTGCCAAAGATGCAACTCTTTTGGATTAAAAAGAATCCCCCACTGCGATACCTCATACCATGGCGTGCAAAATTAAAGAAAGGGTTCAAAACCTTCTGTCTTAATCTTGCGGACCTAATAGTTTCAAAATTGTTGAAAGATGCCTCGATAAGGGCTATGGAGTATCTTATCTAAAGCGAGAATTCTAAAGAAGAATTGGTTAGCTTTGTTTCGTAAATGGAATCCTACTCAAAAGTATTCCATTATCAAAAGAAATGCTTTTGATTAAGTGCATCTCAAAATTCAAGATGATTTACTTAATCAACATTTTTTCTCCTTATTGATTGCTCCCGTCAAATACATCATTGAACAAGATGTCAAAATTTAGTTTCAAAACAAATTTTTGCATCATAAATGACTCTGTTTTGATTTGACATCAATTCATTAAAGGTAATGAAAATTCTCTTCCGATTTTTGACCATGAATTCTTGCAGGGACGATCAGGGATGGATAACCCCACATGGAAGAATGACCACTCTAAGCAGAAGTCCTTCTTTCATGGAGGTGTGGTAGTTTAATGGCAAAGATCCGATCAATTCACAATTGGCATCGATTTAAAACTTATCTTTATGGTACTTCTCTTCGGTTGAAAAGGGTGAACCCTCTAAAAAAAAACATCCCTAAAAGATGTCATTGCACAAGAACTGTTTATTTCTCTAAAGAAATAAAGAATATTATTGAAATTAATCCCTCGATTATTCAATAAATAATCCATTGGGCCTTATTTGAAAGATATTTGGGAAATAATCCTTTCCCATTTGAATCTAATCTCAAGAGAATTATGAAAAATCTTAATACAATTAAAATGTATTGAGATTAATCATGTTCATGATCACGAACCATACAATTTTGTATAGCAAATGTATACAAAAGATCTTTCATCAAAGTGAATGGGGTTTAACTCCATTCCAAGAAAAATGTATTTTTATCCTCCACTAATTTACATACAAAATTGGGTAAATTATTTTATGTGCAGTATGATGAAGCCTTCTTCCTTCTCAATGACAAATGAAGGCATTCATGGATGTTCATCATGAACAAGATATCAAATAAAGAACTTCGGGTTCTTTGATGGTGGAACTATTTTGGAGCATTAAATATTCTTCCGGATCCAATCAAAGAGGTCTTTTAATGATGGATGGAAGCGCCCAAAATGAGGCTATTAATCCCAAAAAATGATTCAAGGACAAAATCTTGCTCATTTCTTCCTGAAATCCATGGATTTGGGCTGGAACGTATACTTGGAAAGGACCCTTCAAAGATGGTCCTTCAAAGATAATTTTACTAAAATGGTGGAATTCAATCAACCTTGAGGATAAACTCAAGCAAATTAAAGCCATTATTAAAGCTTATTCTTACGATCCCTCAAAAAACTACATTTTTTATTTGTGATGAGGTACTACAAAGCATCAAAGGCGTTATCCTCATGAGAAAAATTCAACATAAGGAACATCTCAAAAATCTATGAAAATCAACTTCCAAGGTGTTTAATCACCCATCTATATCTGACAATGGCGGTCTTGGCGTCGACGTTGGAATCCACGGAGAAATTAATCCAACCGGAAGAAATAATTGCTACTTTGAGCAGACTTATCTTCATAAGGAACCTACTTTACAACTCATAAAATGGGACCAAATGAAATAATTACTACTTTCCAAAGTAGCCATCTTATATATTTGTACCCTTAACCAGTATCTTTTTATTTAATAGTAATTTGCTTTATAAGTCTATTTAATAATTATATCAGTTGCTTAGCAAACGTTTCTTTTATTGTTTAATATTGTACTTTGTAAGCAAAGTCCTTCTCCACCTCTATATAAGGAGGGAATCGTATGCTTATTGTGCTTTTTCTCTTCTCTTCTTCTCTTCGATTATCCTCTTGTACTCTCCTTAGTTCTTCCTGCTTCCTGCCTACTTCCATCATGTAAGTTATTTTTAAGCTTTAATAAATAAGTGTTGTTTTCAAAGAGGGAAGTAAATACCACCTTATAGAGTGAAAAATAGGCTTATAACCATCAATTAGCATTAGCAAATGGTGTAAATCCACATTGCGTGATGATGAGTCTATTTTGTTGACTTCTGAAGAAATCTCTCTATGGAAATACTTAGTTTGTTTTATCCTTATGGTGATTTGTTCAAACTCTCACATCTTCCTCTCTCCCTTTTTCCCCTTGGTTATGGCTTCACTTCTTAAAGTACTTAATCTAACGATTGGGAGAAATAATACTTCAAGAACTCAAAATGGCGAGTTCCCCTTGAATGAAGAAGACCTAAATAGATGGTCTCTCACCAAAATTGATAAAACTATCATTTATCAATTTGGAACTTTTAATTTTAAAAATCTTGGTGAAACTAGAACAAACCATTCTTATAGATCAAATGGATAAAACCATTTATCTACTAACGTTTGAAGATCGCATAAATATATGCAAGATTTTAAATATATTCATATAGGGATGATCTGAGATAGCATTCAAACCTTTAACCCTTAAAGGTCTAAATGCTTCTATTTTAGCAAGAGTGAGATGCCTTCAGGCTCAATCTAATGAGTGTTGTTGAAAGCCTATGTCGTTTATTTCAACACCTTTCAAGTTTTTATCTCTTTCGATATAAACCTTTTGAAGCTTTAAAATTACATTTCTGACTTTATGGTTATGATTTCCTTCGATTAAACTATTGCTTTAATTTTGAATTCATTTTGAGTTTTAAATACCTGAGTTTGAAAAAGTTCAACTTGAGAGCGAACTACTCTGACATCATGATCCCATATTTCTAGAGTGATTAAATGGAATGAGGTGGTATTTGATCATGGACCATACCATATGCGTCCTTTCAAGACCTTCCATTAATCAAGATGTAGTCGGATAATTCAACGATGCGATGTTGAAGTTAGATTCAACCTCACATCATCACACTTCCTAGGTTTTATCTTGAAACCTGAGAAGTCTAGATGGGATGGTTCACACACAGAACCATCGGTGAGGCCCTCGCCTCAATAAAATCATATTTATCATCTAGTGAGAGAAAATCAATCTCCCACCGGAAATGAAATTTAGTCTTAATGAGCTACAAATAGTTCTTCTAAGACTAGAGATTATTTCAAAGAATACTTCAACCAAAGTATGATAATTTCTACTTGGTATAGAAGTTTTACTTCAAGACCAACGTCAAATAAATGATTTATATTTTGAGAAAATGAGAGAAAGAAATAGTCAAGCCAAGGCAACTATTCCTTTCGCATGGTTTTGCAGTTACTATGCTCAATCTGCTCAAGTTGCTATTTTAACTACCAAAAAATGGCAAACAGAGCAAGGAAAATAATTGAAGCATCTTATCCTCCATCAGTCATAAAAATGGTGGATGATAAACCTTTAGAATTAGCAGCCTTCAGAAAAATAAGTTCATCCACAAATTCTAAAGAATTTATTATAATTAAACAACTTAATTATAGTAATAGTATACTTCAAATAATCATTGATCATCTTTTAGCCTAGAGTCTAAAATTGATCAGATGCTTAAACAAAAGGTTTCTAGCCCTGAAACTAGCAAAGCTTCTCGTAAAAAAGCTTCTACTAGTATAAACCCATTTGTGAAACCTTTATCCAACCACCTCCTAAACTGCTCTTAAGTTGGACCTCTTCAAGACATTCGTAATTTGATTCTAAATTTAAGTGAAAAGTATGTAGAGCTCTTGAAGATAGTCAATCGATGAAGATTCAAATGAATCCTCAACCAAAACTGATACTGATCAATCAAGTTATATTGAAAAAGTTCAAAACCTCTTTCAAGAATTACAAGATCCTCATCCTCCTTTTGATATCCAAAAAACTTTCTTATCCAAAGAAAAATTTGGAAAAACATTATTATAAAAAACCCACTCCTCCTGATTTATTATTTGAGGAAGATACTCATTTCGTAGAAAAATTTTATGATGGAGATTCTTTATATGAATGGAATATTGATGGACTTTCAACATCAAATCATTCATACCCTTCATCAATGCTTATGTTTGCAATTGTTCTGACATCAAGCAAAACCATATTATCACGAGCCATCATTTCGTGATTCTCGGAACTCAAAGGATGGTGGGATAATTTTCTCACTATTCCTCAAAGGGAAGACCTCCTTAGCAAATTGACTTAAGTACTAAGGATCTTCCAAAAGAACAAAAAAACCTAATGAAAATTCTATATAATCTCTTCAAACAATTATAGATCATTTTGCTGATCCATTGGAGATCAAGGAGAAAAACTCGCTCTTACAAAAAAATTAAGATGTCCATCCTTAACCCATTTTTGATGGTACAAGGATATATTTCTAGCACGCGTCATGACACTTTATGATGCCAATAGCCTTCACTGGAAGAAAAAAATTCATTGAAGGCCTTCCTAATCTATTTGCAAAAAAGGTTAAGTTTTCTCTTCGACTATATGATGGAACCATCCCATATGAAACTCTACATATGGAAACCTTATGCATGTATTAAAACCGGTTTAGAATTTGCTCGATCTTAAATTAAAAGATCAAATGAAAAGAGAACGCCTACTGAGAGCCTTTGGCAAATTCTGAGCAATTCAACAGATCCTCGTGCACCCCTTATAAACATAAAGGAAAACATAAAAACTATTTTTCCTAAACGAAAAATCGCCATAAAAATGTGACAAATTCACGACAAACACAGTACCTCGCCCTCCGATCTAAAACCAAAGAGACAAGAGAAATAAAATGTTACAAATGTGTCATGTCATTACGCTAACAAATGCATGCCAAGAAGAAGTTAAATGAACTTCGATTGACGGGTTAAAACAAACTCGATGAAAATTCTTTTACATCCTCTCGATTAAATAGAATCAAGGTGAAGAAGAACATATTTCATCTTCATCATCGATGAAAATAAATCTAATCGCGTAAGTCCCGCCAATAGATATTATAAAAAATATAATAAATAGATATACGCCACCCAGCAAAAGGACCAATTAAACTTTTAGCAAGTTGAAGATGATTCAACTGTGATAAAATTATCGATCTTCTTAATGATAAGAAGAAAGATAAACTAGAAAATTTAATTACAAGCCTCCATATTCCTTATCAAGTATTTAAGAAAAAATCGAGGCAAGTTCATCATCTTCTAATTCACTTCTTAAGCTAAAACCCAATTAAAGAAACTAAAATTAGAAGTTCACAAATTAAAGTCCAAGAGCAAATGAATGGTCATCTAATGATCTTGAAATTAATCAAAGAACCCATTCATTTGAAAATATGAGTTTATTCTAATCAAGAACCGTTTTTTACAAAATATTCAAAAGGCAATATACCGTAAATGGTATATTTCCATTAAATTAATTATAAATAAAGAATTTATTTTACCAAATTTAACTCTCTACAAGTGATTAGATTTAAATTGTATACAAGAAGGAATAATTCCTTCTAAATATTTTGAAAACTACCAACGCTAAAGCATAATGAATCTTACAAATTAAATATAAATTATCATCATCTGGTCAAGATGATATTTGTATTCAAATGCCTTTTATTTTAGTCAAAAAAATTGACACAACACATTATTTTGAACTCTTTTCTTCTTAAAATAATGCTATCACTAGAATTGATGATACCAAGAATTTTCTTTGGGATAAAGAAATCACATTCGCTTTTATCACCAATCCTAAAGAAATTATCATAAATGAAATGAATAGACTTAATAATAAGTCTATGCATATAAATTATTTACAAGAAGAAATTGCTAGTTTAACTTTAAACAAATTTCTTCCCAAAATTAAAAGAAAATTAAAATTGCCACCAAAAATTCCAAAAAGAAGTGGTGACAACCCAATTGCTTTCTGGAAAGAAAGACTCATGTAGTGGATCTCCCATACATTGATAATTTCAATGAACGGGACATTCTACAAAGCTCATCCCTTGTCGATGAACGAGCACTATTGCTTTTATGCAAAAGAAATTGTCGATTTATTAAAGAAAGAATAATTCGGCAATCCTATTCCTCTTGAGCTGTACTGCATTCTATGTCATGAATTCAGAAAAGAAAGAGGAGACCGAATTTGTAATTAATACAAGCTAAACAAAGTTTTAAAATGGATCGATATCCAATTCCTAATAAAAGGATTTATTAAATAGATTGCATAATGCAAAAATATTTTCCAAATTTGATTTAAAATCGATATTGGCAAATCGATAAAAGAATCGACGCTATAAAACGATTTATGCCTTTGGACATTACGAATGGAACGTAATGCCTTTGGTTTAAAAAATGTAGCTTCTGAATTTCAAAATATCATGAATAATATATTTAAAGATTATTTTAAATATATTTTAATCTATATTGATGATGTTCTTGTATTCTCAAATACTATTGATGAACACTTCAATCATCTAAAAACATTTAAAGGGTTAATTTTAAAAAATGGGTTAGTTTTTTTAAAAAAATCAAATTATTTCAAACAAATAAGATTTTAGCCATAATATATCCAATGCTTCTATTATACCAATTAATAAGTATTGAATTTGCAAACAAATTTCGATATCATTTTAGATAAAACCATAAAATTCTAGGAGCTCTTAATTATGTATTTATCAAAATCTTGCCAAAGATGCCACTTTAAATTAAAAGAACCCCCCACCATGGTGATACTCATACCATGGCAAGCAAAAATTAAAGAAAGGGTTCAAAACCTTCCATCTTAATCTTGCCCCTAGTTTCAAAATTATTGAAACGATGCCTCCGATAAGGGCTATGGAGGTATCTAAATAAAAATTCTAAAGAAGAATTATTTTTCAAATGGAATCCTACTCAAAGAAAGTATTCCATCAAAAAAAGAAATGCATTAAGTGTATCTCAAAATTCCAAGATGATTTACTTAATCAACATTTTCTTATCAATTGCTACAAATAATATCATTGAACAAGATGTCAAAATTTAGTTTCAAACAAATTTTTGCATCATGGCAATCACAACTCTTTTGACACATCAATTCATTAAAGGTAATGAAAATTCTCTTCCTGATTTTCTGACTCGTGAATTCTTGCAGGGACGATCAGGGGTGGATAACCCCACATGGAAGAATGACCACTCCTAACCGAAAGTCCTTCTTTCATGGAGGTCACGGCCGCTTTTAATGAAAAGATCCATCAATTCAATAATCTGATAAGACATATCTTTATGGTTCCTCTTCAACGCTGAAAAGGGTGAACCTCTAAAGCCGCAACACCATCCCTAAAAGATGTCAGTAAGAACCGCTTATTTCTAAAGAAATAAAATAATATTATTGAAATTAATCCTCTGATTATTCAATAAATAATCCTTTATTTGAAAGATATTTGGGAAATAATCCTTTCCCATTTAAATCTAATCTCTCAAGAGAAATTATGAAAAATCTTAATACAATTAAAGTGTATTGAGATTAATCATGTTCATGATCGACGAACCATACAATTTTGTATAGAAATGCATTATACAAAAGATCTTTCATCAAAGTGAATGGGGTTTAACTATTCCAAGAAAAATGTATTTTATCCTCCACTAATTTACAAATTGGCATAAATTATTGGTGCTATGTGTAAGCTATGATGAAGCCTTCCCTTCTCAATGACAAATGAAGGCATTCATGGATGTTCATAATGAACAAGATATTATCAATAAAGAACTTCCAACATGGTTCTTCGAGTGGAACTATTTTGAGTAATTAAATATTCTTCCATCCAATCAAAGAAGTTTAATGATCGATAGCCCCAAAATGAGGCTATTAATCCTAAAAATGATTCAAGGACAAAATTCATTTTCACTACGCCAAATCCATGGATTTGAGGAACGTTATACTGAAAGGACTTCAACTGGTCCTTAAAGACAATTTACTAAAATGGTGAATTCAATCAACATTGAGGATAAGCTCAAGCAAATTAAAGCCATTATTAAAGCTTATTCAATTAAATCCTCAAAATAGGATTTTGAGCTATAATGAGGTACAAAGCATCAAAATGTTATCCTCATGCCAAAGATTCAACATAAGGAACATCTCAAAAATCTATGAAAATCAACTGGTGTTTAATAACCAATCTATATAGTGACAATGGCTATCAAGACATGGAATCCACCGAGAAAATTAATTCATAAAGCACCCACCAAGAAATAATTGACTCCAATAAGCCATTATCTTCATCAAGGAACCAACTTTACATAAAGTGGTCCCACCAATGAAACTACTTTCCAAAAGTAGCCATCTTATTTATCTTTGCTTTAACCAAAGTATCATAACTTTGCTTATTTAAAAGATTTTAATAATTATATAGCTGTTAAATTTTAAGAACGCTTTTTTATATTGTAACTTGTTTCAAGTCCTCCACCTCTATATAAGGATTGAATCACAATTTATGTGCTAAATTTCTCTCTCTCTTCTTTAATCTCCTTGTACTCTCTTTAGTTCTTGCTTGCTTTATCGTGTTATTTTTATTAATAAATAAAGTTTGTTTATATATCCTTATTTGGTAGTCAAGAAATAAAGATTCATCCAATCATTTTTGATTAATCTTTATTTTAAAAGTTATCCAAATTAAAACCTCCTTATCAAAAGAAGAAATTCATAAAATAACCATCTCAACATCCATGAATGCCTTTGTTTTCATCAAAGGAAGAATTTCATCATACTTGAATAGCAAAAATTTACATTTTGTATTCAAATTATAAAAAAAAATCTTTTGAATGATAAATCATTCACTTGATGAAAATCTTGTATAAGATTTCTAAATCACGTAGCATTTCTTTTGATAATGGAATACTAGGTAGATTCCATTAGTAAATAAAGTTTACTAATTCTTCTTTAAATTTTTTCGCCGCTTTAGATACCTCCAAAGCCCTTATCAGGCAAACAATTTTGAAACTATAGTCAAGATTACAGGGAAGGTTTTGAACCCTTTCTTTAATTTTATCTGCACCATGGTATGAGTATCACATTCTTTTTAATCTCAAAGAGAATGCATCTCTTAAAGATTTTGATAAATCCTAATATATTAAGAGCTCAAGAAAGAAAGTTGGTTTTATCTAAATGATATAAGAAATTTATTTGTAAATTCAATACTCTATTAATTGGTATAATAGAAGCATTGATATATTATGGAAAAATCTTATTTCAGCTTTGAAATAATTTGATTTTGCTCAAATAACTAATCCATTTTTTAAAATTAACCATTTAAAGATTTTTAGATGGTAAAGTGTTCAAATAGTTTGAGAACAAGAACATCATCAATATAGACTAAAATATATTTAAAATAATTTTCAAATATATTATTCATGATATGTCAAATTCAAAAAGGTGCATTTTTAAACCAAAAGGCATTACTCCATTCGTAATGTCCAAAGGCAATGGAATGCTTTTTATCATCCCATTCTTTTATCTAGATTTGCCAATATCGATTTTAAATCAAATTTGAAAATATTTTTGCATTATGCAATCTATTTAATAAATCCTTTATTAGAATTGATATCTGATCCATTTTAAAACTTGTTTGTATTTGTAATTAATTACAAGTCTTCCTCTTCTTTTCAATTCATAACATAGAATGTGCATTAAAGAGGAATAGGATTGTCAATTATTCTTTTTTAATAAATAATTTCTTTTGCATAAAGCAAATAGTGCTCTCATCAGGACGATTTAGAGAATGTCCCTTCATTGAAATTGTCAATGTATGAGATCCACTACATGAGTCTCTTTCCTAAAAGCATATTGTCACCCACAAACTTCCTCAATTTTGCAATTTTGAATTCTTTTAATTTTGGGAAGAAATTTGTTTAAAAGTTAAACTAGCAATTTCTTCTAAATAATTTATATGCATGACATTATTAAGCCTATTCATTTCATTTATGATAATTTCTTTAGATTGGTGATAAAATGGAATGTGATTTCTTTATCCCAAAGAAAATAATTCGATCATCAATTAGTGATATATTATTTTAAGAAGAAAAGGAGTTCTAAAATAATGTGTCAGGTCAAATTTTGACTAAAAGGCATTTGAACACAAATATCATCTTAAATACTGACATGATAATTTATATTTAATTTAAAGATTCACCAGTCAAATAATGGGTTTTTTTTAAAAAATATTTAGAAGGAATTATTCCTTCTTGTATACATTTAAATCGCTCCACTATCAACTAAAGAAGTTAAATTTAAAAAATAAATTTTTATTTATAATTAATTTAATGGAAATATACCATTTCGGTATATTGCCTTTTGAATATTTTGTAAAACCCGGTTCTTGATTAGAATCTTTCTATATTTTCAAATGAATTAGGCCTTTGATTAATTCAAATCCATGATACCATTCATTTGCTGTCGCCTTTAATTTGAACTTCTAATTTTATTTCTTTAATTCAGCTTTTATCGCTAAAGAAGTAATTAGAAGATGATGAACTTGCCTCATTTTTCTTAAATACTTCGATAAGGAGTATATGGAGGCTTGTAATTAAATTTTCTAGTTTATCTTTCTTCTTATCATTAAGAAGATCTAATTTTATCACGAAGTGAATCATCTTCAACTGCAAAAGTTTAATTAATTGGTCCTTTTGCTCGTGGAGCGAGATACTGATTTATTATTATATTTTTATAATAATAAATGGGACTTACAGCAGTTAGATTTATCAAAATATGAGGGAAGAAGATGAAATATATTCTTCTTCACCTTGATTATTTGATCGAGAGGATGTAAGAATTTTCATCGGGGTTTGTTTTAACCCTTATCGTCAATTTGAAGTTCATTTAACTTCTTCTTGTGATTCATTTGTTAGCATAATGACATTGACCACATTTGTAATATTTTATTTCTCTTGTCTCTTTGGTTTTAGATCGGAGGGGCGAGAGTGCTGTGTTTGAATTTGTCACATTTTTTTATGGCGTGCTTTTGCTTAGGAAAAATAGCTTTTTTGTTTTTCCCTTTATGTTTGGAATATAAAGGGCGTGCACGAGGATCACGTTGAATTGCTCATGAATTAGGCGATGACGCTCAAGTAGACGTTCTTTTTTCATTTGATCTTTTAATTTAAGATCAGAGCAAATTGCTAAACCAGTTTTAATACATGCAGAAATAAGGTTTCCATATGTAAGAGTTTCATATGGGATGGTTCCATCGTATAGACGAAGAGAAACCTTAACCTTCTCTGCAAATAGATTGGGAAGGCCTTCAATGAATTTTTGCTTCCAGTGAAGGCTATTTGCATCATAAAGTGTCATGACGTGTGTTAGAAAGATATCCTTGTACCATCGAAAATGGGTTAAGGATGGACATCTTAATTTTTGGAGTAATGAGCGAGTTTTTTCTCCTTGATCTCCAATGGATCCAGCAAAATGATCTATAATAGTTTGAATAATATTATAGACCGAATTTTCATTTGGTTTTCTTCTTTTTTGGAAGATCCTTAGTACTTAAGTCAATTTGCTAAGGAGGTCTTCCTTTGAGGAATAGTGAAAATTATCCCACCATCCTTTGAGTTCGAGAATCACGAAATGATGGCTCGGCAATATGTTTTGCTTGATGTGACTAAATTGCGGTAAACATAAGCATTCGATGAAGGGTATGAATGATTTGATGTTCAGAAAGTCCATCAATATTCCATTCATACAAAGAATCTCCATCATAGGAATTACCCATGAAATGAGTATCTTCCTCAAATAATAAATCAGGAGGAGTGGGTTTTTTATAATAATGTTTTTCCAAATTTTTCTTGGG